>OX608082.1:20058517-20471017 GCA_951509765.1 Sphenella marginata
AGTAAGTGTAGACTTTGCCAGAGGGGTATCACACGACAGATGGCATGCACCTGTAGAATGCTTAGGAAAGAGACAAATGATGACTGGCAGGAACGACATGATATATGAAACATCGGCTTCGGACAATGTCGCGTTCCTGCCAGCCATCATTAATATTACACCCGGAGTTGCAGCAAGGCTGACATATTTAATTGGAAAGTGTTTTTAAACTAAAAGTTGAATAAAGTATAATATAAAATATAATTAACTGAAGCGGTGATTACACCAGATTTAGCTGGAGTTTTTATTTGAGTTTAATACGGAAATTGGTGACCGGGCCAATTTAAACCCAACAGGGTGCATGAGATTTACTCACATTAGAACATCTACTTTTATAGGTTAAGTCACTGCAAATTTGCTTCTTTTTTTGGCGCAGAAGCCTCTTTTTTTCGTAGAATAGGGTGTTAGCAAGCTTGTTGTCCCATCAGTTTGTTCGTTCTTTTTGCTTAGGAGAACACCCACAGGTGGCCACCTTGCTTGTACATATTTCGGTACTCCCTCTAAGAATTTTCTAGAGTGGTCTCATTCCAATTTAGAAAAAATAAATAATAATACGCTCAAAAAACGCCTTTCATACTTGTATATTTCTAATTGCTCACTCGCTTGGGCACTTAGTGGTTGAAATTTTAAAAATATGCATTTCAGTAACGAATAAACCATTGTTCTGATAGGTTGATGGTTAACAGAACATGCCGAAACTTCTATGATGTGACCATGATGTAAACTTTCCAAATATTCGTATTGTCTCTTTAACATTTAATACGAGTATACTTTATTTAGATTCTTAATATTCCCTCTCTTTTAAATTTTGGGTTGAGTTTGAACTGATATTGCGATGTCCGTGAAATGTCCGAGCTTATGCACGAACTGAGACGACTTTAAAACTTGTTCTATGATATGTAGGTGTATGCGCTTCTTTCCTGCGCATGGGACTTTTCTCTATTAACTAACACACCCTGTACTTTAATTTAAAAACATGTTTTTGCATGCCTTCCCACACCTCTTGCTGTAGGTCAATAAATTAATGAGACAGGGACTAACGAATTTTAAAACTAATTAAAACTTTTTTTTCGTGTTTTTGCTGTTTATAATTAACATTGTTAGTCACATAAAACTGGTTCATTGCATACATTGACCACAATTAACGTGCAAAAATACATACATACACAGTATTTGCGTATAAACACAAAAAAAAATTCAAAAATATTTGGAAGGAAGTTATACAATTTTCAGTATATCAATACGTAAGGGCAACACGAATAAATTTTAAGTATCAAATAAATTTAATTTAAAAATTGTATCGGTCTCAAAAATTGCCCAATACGAGTATAATGCATTATTTCTGGCAGTGTTTGCAGGAGGGGCGCAATGAAATGTTTAGTGGTGAGTACAGATTTTTTTTCAACTTTTGAAATTTGAGATTAAAAAAAAAACATGTTCCAAACTTTATTTTCGAATTGAGTGTCATTGGAGGTCACTTTGAGTTATTATTTTAAATTTTTAGACATGGAAATGCTGTGAAACATTTAATACACCTTTAACGCATATGGCAATGCTGGCCAATCATATGTATGTACATATGTCAAACAATTAAAAAGCACAAGAAGTTGAGAGCAGTGAAAGATTTAATTTTCAAACAAATTTCATATCAGTGAATTACACAATTTCAATTACTCGACTTACTCCATATATAAACATATGTACATATGTTGCAAATTTCTGGGTCAAAGGCTATTGAAAAGGTTAATCTTCACTCTCGTTATATTAGCTAGACGCATTAGCAATTATCAAAATTCAATAATTCTGTATTTTATTGCGCAATTCAAAAACAATAGGCCTCAATCCGTTTGACTTCAATTCAAGCACGAGTTTAACAGTAAAAATTAAAATAACGTGAACTTGTTTGAAAATTAATTGAACAACGTGGTAAGAGAGCAAATAATGAAACAAAAGTCAAAAGTCGTGCATATAAGAAATAAACAATTCAAGTCATTAAGTAAGCATTACAATTAAAAAATGAACGAGAACGCGCAGAGAGACTAACGAAAGTTCAACAAGTTGGTATAAAGTGGTATCTTTTTGCTCTTTGGAATTAAAAAAAAAACTTGTAGAAGCTAAGCAGCAATTCTGTAACATTGTTTTTTAAAGCTTTTTTCAATTTTCATACAATTTTTAAGTTATAAGAGCTTTTTTATTTTTTATAAATATGAGGTTAAGCTTACAAAACATTGATTTTTCACTTACAAAACTTTGCACATCGTTCCCGAATCTTCGGGCTTGAAAATAAAACATTTTTCTTTTCATAAATTATTATTTAATTTGATTTTACTTTGAACTACTTGACTTCGAACAGCTTGTATTTTTGTCTTAAATTATCATATGGTTGCTCTGCAATACCAATTCAATGCCAAATACCGAATCCTTAATGACAACAAAAATCAAAAATTCCACCAACTTTTAAATCCCTAAATTCTGCATGATTTCACAAATTTCGAACTTTAACAAAAAAATAAACCGTTTGCTTTAACATTTGCCCTCCTCGTACAACGCAGCTGAGCTCACTCTAAAATCCCCTTACTTTATGTTTAGTGGTGCTATGATTTTCAAATTGCTTTTAATAGCTTCAACGATTGCCAATTGATTCTGCATAAACATACACTTCACATAAATACATATATTGGCATACATCCATACATACATGAGCTTATTTTCAAACGTTTTGAAGTTGTTAAATAACTTAGCTTAGCTGCTTTTGTTTTGGATTCAATGCTTAATCATTCCTTTTCATTGAGTTCAAAATGTTCGGTACGATGTATAGACGTCTGCAGCTACATACGTATTTATGTACAGGTAAATAGGTAAAGAAGTGAATACCCTGTAGGGAAAAGCGGACTGATTTTAAAACGCATACCGAAATTTTAAAAATTCTCATCTGTTACTATGCCGTTGTTCGGAAATTTGTACTTGTCGCTGGCTACATTAACTTTTCTATAGAGTTAAACAATTTAAAAATGTCCAGCATTTAGATCTAGTTACTTTGACGGTAATCAATATTTAGTTTTTGCTATAGTAAACCTAGTCAATTGCAATTATTATTAAAGAAATGTTATAAAAAGGATGTATTATGGCAGGATTTCAAGTCATTCATTGTCAAATTTCGTTGTGTGTCAAACCAGTTTCAGCTGTCCGCCATCTTCAGTGTTTGGCTTCTTTCTTTCAAATCAGCAAAACGAAACGAATTATAAAATAAATTAAATTAAAATCTCTTCTGCTCTGTTGATGGTTTATGAGCTAGGCATCACCACGTCATAATCAAACTAGTTACTATTTGACATTGCATGCCAGTCATAAGTGATTGCTTTCCCAGCAGGGTATATTTACAACGCACTCAATACATACTTACTCACAAATTAAACAAAGAGTATTTAGTCTTGTTATTATATATTACCTTTGTTAATTTTATTGTTATTGTTTTTATTATATCCGCACCGTTCTTTTCGTATTTAGTTATTAACCGCTTCAAAGTCGCTTGTCTTATTGGTTTTGTTGTTAAATCGGATCATGTCAGCTGGTTCGGCGGGCGTCAACAATTCTGGCAACATTTGACATTTCAACAATTAGATTCGATTGCTTTTGCTCAATTTGAACGCTGGCGCCATTTAAATATTGTAATAAGTAATTGAAAGAAAAAAATTTTAATTTAAATACAATTAAAATAACAAACACTTGGGGAACTAGAACGGTTATTACCAACTAGTAAGTAGTTGCTATTTATTACTATTTATTATTAAATTTGTATGCGCTTTAAGTGTGCTGATTGTTGCGATTTGACTGAAATGGTTCAATGCCAATTGGGTCATAAACTTATGTATGTAGACTGGTGAGTTTGATAACACGCCTTAGAATATCGTGAGAATATTTTGTATTCTTTCAAGATAGTCGCTTATAGCTTTTAATTTGCAAATACAAACTAATTTATTTGATAATATAAAAATAGCATCAAGAAATTTAAATTCACTACTATTATTGCGCACACAGCTGTATACATTTCCGACTTTTACTACTTTCATTAAAAATATGTATTTATTTGTTTCGCTTTGCCATCATACATCAGCTGAATGAAAATGAAAGGAAATTATGTACATACTTCAAAAATTTACCCAAACTCAATATTTTGTAGGCTTAACCCAAACGTGATTTGTTCACATTCAAACACGCCTTTGAATGATTTTACCTACTTACTATCTACACGTTTGTACATGTGTCTGTATGTATGCATGTATGCATGTTTGCACGAATTAATTTGTTAGTATGTTAGTTTATCGTAAATTTATCGTACAACTGTAAAAACCGGTCAAGACAAAAGAGCAAAGGTAAAACAGATGCTGCTCAGACTAAAACTTTGCTGACAACTAAATGGCTAACCGAATATACATATGTATATGTATCTAACTACTTTGATATGTATGTATGTATGTATGTGCACAGTAGAAGTATGTCGAAAATCATTAGATATATAAATAGTAGCTATATACGAGTTAAAGTTAAAAATAGCTAACCATAAAAAAACAAAGTAAAAAAATTTAATTGTACCTACTTGCAATTTGTTACCCCTTCAAATATAAAAATATTAATATTTCGTGAATAATTGTGCATTTGTATAAATACCCAGCAAGCATTTTTGTAAATACTCACAAAACCAAAAAATTATGTTAAACTTGCTGTAATAAACGGTGTTTTCAGTATAAATTTTTTGGAAGATTTATATTTTGTAAGAAAAAATTTGTATAAAGCATTTTTCCTTAAACTTCATATTTTTAAAAATTCATTTACAATAAAAGAACACAAAATAAAACTTAAATAAAGCTTTAGCTGAAGGCTAGCAGAGCGTGCCTACATTTCTCTGATAAAGAAATTGAGAAGAAGAATTTTCTTTTTCTACTCAATTAAAAGCCTTTAATATTTAATTAAACTGATAAAATATAAATAAAAATTAAAAACAATAATAATTTTCATAAAAAAAAAATTTCATAAAAAACAATAATAATTTTATTGAAAAAAGTTTTATAAAAAAAATTTCAGAAAATTAAAAAAAAAAATTTATTTTTGGTGTGAGCTTATTTATAGTATAGAGGGCGTAGAAGCAATACATCAAAATAAAAACAAGAGTACTTTCCACCAAAAAAATTTACATAAAAAAACAATAACTTTCTTTAAAAAACAATAAAAATAAAAACAGTAATAATTTTCATAAACAAATTTTTCAAAGAATAAAATTTCATAAAATTCATAACATTTTTTTTTTTCTTGCTTTAACTTATTACTACATTAATAGATATCTTTAAAAATCTTAAGGCCGAACAGCAACAGTTCTTTCTAAAATAAAAACAACAATAATTTTCTTTAAAAAAATTTTCATAGCAAAAACAGTACAAATAAAAAATAAAAATTATAATAAATTATATAAAACAAAAAAACTTCGTGTACAAAAATTTCATAAAAAAAAAAATTTTATAATTATATTTCATACATTTTTTTTTTACTTCCTCTCATTTATAGTAAAAGATACTTTAAAAATGTACAGGCCGTAAAAGCAATAATTCAATTAAATTGTTGTTATAAAAACACAAAAATTTAAATAATTAATTTTATAAATGCGCACTACCCTAATGCACGTTTATCTACAAACTAGGTATACATGTTAAAGCGCAAGAGCGCTGAACGCCCTATCCCATTAGTTTTGTTATGATGCTTTCTTCTAACACAATTCAAGCATGAGCAATAAATATAGGTGAAACACAAAAACGCTTTATATTAATAGCAAAACCCCATATTAGTGAAAGTTTCTAAAGCACATTTCAGATTTTATGGTATCACTCATTTTTTCGACTCGCCGTTGCTTTGTTTTGTCAGTTGCACTATGGATGAATGCCTTCAATGCATTCGTGTCTTTATGCATTTAGAAAAAAATTATAATTCATTAGAAAACAAAAGCACTCATACATAGACACATGCAAATAACAAAAACAAACACATTTTAAACTCTTTACACGACTAAAAATGTTTGCCTTTTATGACTTTAACTAATTGTGCCTTTTCTTCCACGAATACCAACGCATCCGTAGTAACCACATCATAACGATTTTATTTCTTACTTCCGTTGAAAACTGACTTAAGTAGAGATGTTGAATCTAAATATAGCCATAAGCTCTTGTTTAGTTATATTTTTAAAAGTAATTCATATTATGTTACTTTAACTTCAAGAAAACCGAAAGTGCCTAAGTTTTCACTTTCCATTCTGCTTTTCCTTCCTGGTTTAAGTTGTCTGACGCTATCTGTTCAAGTCACAGAATCTGTTTCTGCTACAATAGTTGTCTCTATATAAATTTCTCTCGTGTTTCCAGACAATTGCCATTCTTGTTGTAAGGCTTACCCATCTTGTTGTTTCTACCTCCTTGATATCATAGCACATGTTTTTATATAGGCTTTGTCAAAATAATTTTATCAGTGAAAATCTTATAAATTTTAAACGTCAAAAATAATGTACAGCATTCAATGTTAAAGTATTATCTTATACATCAAAGAAAAAGAAGCTTGTCGGTACAAATTATTGATCGATAGCTACATTCGTTCGAGATGTTCCGAAGTGAGTTCGAACCTTAGGTTGGAATCAAATAAAATAAATATATAATAACAAAAACATATAACAGTTTCATTAGTATATTGAAAATTTTATTTTTATTATTAAAAATAATCATTACGAGTATTTATCACTTTTCAAGAAGGACGAAAAATACGCACAGACTATAGTTCGAAACACATTTGACACAGATTATCTAAGGAACTTTTACTAAGTTGAAAATTTTGCTTTGCTTAACTTTATATATCACAGCATTTTGCTTGCTCTATCCATCAACCTGGAACGCCTTTGTTCCTTAATTGGATTACTCGGATTATTCTTTGCCTCCGATTTTAAATTATGCCGCTGTTTATTTAACTTTTGCTGATAATTCAAACCATAATTAACGCACATCAAATCCGCCGTACTGCATAATTCAACATTTTGTATTTTCTCCATAATAAGATGCGTTGTTAGTTGCAATTTGATTTTGTTAAGACGCAACTCATCTTGCTTTGACCGTCGCAATTCTTCCAAATACATAAATAAATTATAAGTGAATGATGCATTTGTTAGGTTCTGTTGTTTACTAGCCATCTCTGAAGATTGATTGCTGTCGACAATGTACGACGTGGACGTACACGATGATGGTGCAAATAGGCAGGGTAAGGTTGTTCTTGTTGTTGGTTTTTAAATTATTTTTGCATTTATTTTTTTATTTTTGCGTTGATGATAAATATTTTTCTATGATTGCCTTATGCTTGCTTCAACTGAGCACGGCATGGAGAATGTTAGAATTAAGTGAGTGGGCAAGGATTTTTATAGCGCCTTTATGATGTTAAAAGGATGTAATTAACAGCATTTACCTGAGGCAAATGTATTTAGCGAACACTTTAGTTAAAGGTTTGACGAGGCAGGTAGTATGTTTTCGTAAGTTTGTTAATTAACTTTTGTTATTTGTAAAGCATAAAATTAGGTTGAGTGCAACAGGTAGGGTTTGTTCATTAAAAATGTTATATATAGAG
This sequence comes from Sphenella marginata, assembly GCA_951509765.1. Classification (NCBI taxonomy): domain Eukaryota; kingdom Metazoa; phylum Arthropoda; class Insecta; order Diptera; family Tephritidae; genus Sphenella; species Sphenella marginata. The sequence goes on from OX608082.1 coordinate 20,066,201, forward strand.
TACACCCCATTTGTTGTAGATATCCTTAAGCAGTTCATTGCTACCTCTACAAAACATGTGGATGTTTATGGTAGTTAACTTGTTGTTGTGCTAACTAAACAAATATAGGAAGAGTTGTTAACTCTTAGGTACCAGCTGTAATTTGGTTTCGTTTTTTAATTTTTAAAGATGTTATTTATTTTTTTTTTTGGTCGTTTTGTGACTCGAGTCACATTATTCCAAAACTTTAGACTTTACTATGCTTAGATCAGTAAACAAGTTGCCGGACGGAGAGTCTCAACTTCGGGTATGTATATTTTTCTTACATACAGTGGCGTACAAAAATATATATGTATGTAGTTAAACTCTGCTACTTTGAAAAATATTGACTTTCAAAAAAATTATTTTTACAAAGGATGTCTCAAGATCTAACAATAGAACTGTAAATTGCTTTTTGAATTTCACTCAAAATTAGCGAAAATTCGAAGAAATTTTATCAAAATTTAAATTTTTTTTACAAATGTTTTTGAACTTTTCTGAGTATGCAATTTTGTAGTTTATTAAGTTTTGCAGTGATAATTTATCAATTTTGTGTTTTCTTTCATGTAAAAAAAATGTGCTCTTAAACTTGTATAAAGAAGAATAAAGTTGCTAAAAATCAGGAAAATGTGTTACGCACTTAATATTATATACTAGAATAAAATCGGCTTAAAAACTGCATACTCCAAAATTTTATAAAAATTCTATTTAAAAATTTAAATTTTTTATAAAATTTTTTCGTATTTTCGCGAACACATTTAAAAAAAAATTACAAGTCTTGTATTATAACTTGATCCACTTTTTTTTATAGGCTTTGTAAAAATATTATTTTTCCAAGCCAAATGTCCACCACTAGATGCAGAAAATGAGTCACATCATGCTGGGTAATGTAAAAGCTTGGACACCTAATTATCCATATATACGATCTCAGGTTTAAGACATGTTCTGCATGAGAAGTATGACTGAATGAAAGTGACAAAAAATTCTTGACGAACTTAGGATAATTTTAATATTTTTCAATAACTCCAGTTTAACCGAAGCCTTGGAATTTATACAACTTTTGGAATGTGCTAGAAAATATTTGAACTTTACCTACTTGAAAGGCTGTGTTCTGTTGGCCCTTTAAACTTTTGTTGCTTAGGCTACTTTGGTACATAGGACATATGTACATATGTATGTATTCGCAAACTGTACCCACATTATTTACATACCTACCTACTCGCATTAAATATTTTTTTACCTTTATGCAGTTGTCCTCGGGGAAACCCCGCTAATTGCTTATCCACCTTTTATTTTCTGCATAACTCAATACAACTTCCTCTCGAAATATTTTAAGGACATTTAAATGTCAATGTATTGTTGCTTTTAAAGTATGTACTCATATTAGCATATTTCGCTACATTTGAACAAGGTACCTTTGTAGGTTGTATGAGAGCAGTTTATTTGCCGAACAGTAGGCGTTTTAGTCGACAGGTCTGCAGCAGAAAATGAATGAATTTAGGCGCTTGTTAAGCAAAAACAAAAAGAAATTGTAAATCTGCGTGAACGACAGAGGCCACAAACCGGCAGAACAATGGAAAAATTTAAAATGTTGACACTACTTCCGGAATACAAACGCGGATTAGTTTGTGACTCGTTTGAGCTTGTACAAACAGTGTTGGGTATTAAAATGGCAGCGAGCAAATTTTTTTTATGAAATTTCCAAAAAGTAACACAGCATTCCTGGTGGCGAATTAACTCCATAGACGGTGGAAAAACAGAATTAAGTAAAACTACAAAATTAAATTTTTTCTTGTCTAGTAAAAATTTGAAATACTTCACATGTAGTGGCATAAGTTTACATATAGTAGTTTTCTGCGATTTTCAAAAAATATTGCCTTTAACAAAATTAGAAAAAAATATTTTTAAGGTGTAATATAAGAACTATAAATTTTGTTTTAAAAATATACACAAAATTCGCTCAAATGTAAAGAAATTTTATCAAAATTAAAAAAAAAAATTTACATAATTTTTAAAAATTTTCGGAGCTATAACTCATACGAGCATGAATTTCGAGTCCATAGTTTCAGGTCCCTATCTAGTTACTTACTACTTAGCTAAAGTCAAATAAAAGCATTTAAAACTTTAGAAGCTCGATGAAAATGTTTCGATGCTACATGAACTTTCATTTTGACCTAGGACCAGCATTCACATTGAGACAAATTTAATTTAATTTTAATAATAGAAGTATTCAAGACTACAAATGATCGCGATTTTCAGAATAATAATTTTTATAAAGAGAAATTTATTTTTATTAATTTCCAGTTAATTTATACTTTTCAATTATAAACATTGGGTAATTAACTAAATTCCCAAATAACTTAAAAATCTTAACTGAATTCTATAAAACTAATTATTCCAACAGCATCAACACACCATGCTGCTATTATTTTGCACAACACTGTAAATTTAAGTTTAACATGCAGACATGCCTTTGTTTTGATGGCGACACGACGCCAACGCTAATAACTGCAGTTATTCCGCGAAATCCTTTATAACGTACATATGCAAATCAATGCATCCATTTGCTAAACCATTTTTGGTTTCAATTTTGAAAATATTTACGCTTTGAAACTTTTGTTTTGTATGGAGAATTGTCGGTTGTGGATGCTGCTTACCCATCACTGCGCTCTAGAAACGCCTCTTTTACTGAATTGTCAGCGCTTCAAGGATACACATTTAGACGGACACGAATTGCATAGGCAAAGCAGAACAAGCACAGGTGTGCAAAACTAAAGTGTGCCTGCAACTTCATTAAAAACAAAAAAGGACACAAAGGATACCCGCAGGCAGTCATAAAGGTAGCGCGTAAAAGATCAACGTCGCCGTCACCCACGGCTAATATAAAAACGCACAGCATGCTAACAACAGCTCATCATTCGTTTATTAGCGCCCGTAGTGTTGGCTTTGTAGAGCGGCTGTTGTCGTTTAATAAACATAAATATTTACATTTGAGATTATTAAATATTTTCGACTTGGCAAAAAATTTGTTAATAACGAAAGTACACAACGAACGTTAGCAAGACACAACAACAACAACAACATTGCCATAATCATTATCATCATCGTGTAGAAATGGGTTCATTAGCTCTTAACAACTTGTACAACAACAAAAACAATAATAATGGCCAAAGTATCATCAACAAAAAGCAACAAAAATCCATACACTATCAGCTGTTCATGTATAATGAAGAGTTGCGCCGCCGCAATACACGTCAAATACGCATCGCCAAATCAAAAATTTCACTCACCGACACTTTAATAACACAAAATGTACAACATTTGCATGATGCCTCCATGGAAGATTTACACATAATAAGCCGTGAGATGTCATTTAAACAACATTTACAAAAACAAGTACAACGCTTTAGTCGACTCGCCGCATTGGGTGTTAATGTGAATTGTATGAATATCAAAAATAGTTTAACAACAACAAGCTTATGAGTGTGCGATTTGTAGGCTAAAAATGTTAACTTTTATTGAATTATTGTCGCATAATTATTTTGTATAATATTTATACTAATTTAGAGTTAATCTACGTACAGAGTTAAGTACCCCCTGTGACTAAATATTTATTTAGTTTGTAAATTAATTTATAAATAATTAGAGAAGTATCAATAGACTAAGCTTTTGAAAATGAAAGCGTTTTTAGTGTAAGAGCTTTTTAAGGTTAGAAATACATATTTAAAAATAAATTGCTTGTATCAAGTATTGAATTAAATTGTTTGTTGTGTTTTCCTTTTCAAGCATGTTTGATTCGAAGATTTTCCAAGTGCGATTTTTTTTTTTTTTTTTTTGTAGAGAATTTTTCCCACAGCGGCGCACACAAAGTCGTTTTCTGCGTTTTACACAAATTTCAGCTAGAATACAATTATTCTAACAAAGTCTTAAAAACATGTTTCAATGTCTAATTTAAAAATTGTAAATTTTGTATGAAAAATTTACAAAAAATGCTCGTTAATTGAAAATTAATTTTGTTTTGAATTTAAAATTTTTTTCACAGAACTTTTTTGAATTTTTTGGATTATGCAGTTTTGTGGTCCATTAAATTTTAATAATTTTTGCTGATTTTGTCATTTTTTTTTTCCTTGCTGCTTTCTATATTTTCTTTCTATAAAAGTTATTCTTTTACTAGTGTAGTAAAGAAAACACTTGTCGAAAAATGGATTGCAAAAAATCAGCAAAAATGCGTCACGAACTTAAGATTAACAGAAATTAAAATTGTATAAAATAGCAAACTGCAAAAAAAAATTATGTGAAAAAAAAATTTTAAATTTTAAATAGAAATAATTTAGAAAATTACAAATTTTATGATCTAAAACAGGTGTGTTTCACATTTTCGGCTATCAAGATCCATCTCAAAAAAGGCTTTTTACTATTTAAAAATGATTGTTAGCTGAGCAACAAACCATCGTTCTGATAGCCGACTGGTTACTGGAACATACGAGTGTCAAATATGACATCAAACACATTCAACATTAGTCATTATTGTGCAGACAGATTTCATATGCGCATTTAAAATGTGGTGTTATAAATTAATATTTTGAGGAAGTTGAGAAACAAACCATTGTTCTGATGTCCTAATGGTTGACAGAACGTACCAAAATTGGTGTGATGAAGATGTCTTAACTTTTTTTTTTAATGATGAAAACCGTTACTAAACTTACATATATTAACTTCATAATAACTACAATCCTATACCTTCTCAGTAGCTGCTTACTAAATTTAGCAAATAGTTGTAATCAAATTTTCATTAGCATTCTTTCAGCTCACATCAAAATGCTTTATTCTTGGGAAGACTCACTTTTTTATTTAAATTTTCTCATCCCAAAAACACAATTAATTTTCAGTTAAGCGAAGCTTTCACTCTTTTCGGCATTTTATCAGAAAACTTTTACTAATTTTCCACTTCAAATGAAAAGATACTAAAAATATAAAAGCTATGACAGATTTCTGTAATTACTTATTTAGAGGAAATTCATCAGCAAAATTCAATGGAAAAATAAAAATAAAGTTTAGCTGTTGTATTAATATGTCTCTCTAAATTTCGCGTTAATTACAGCTTCCACAACAGTTTTACCCCAGCTAAACTCAACAACGCTTAGCCAATGCTACATTTTTAGCGACCACAACCGGCGGCTATTTGCGTGCTGTACGTAGTACCTACAAATAACCATTGAAATGTTTGTATACAAATAAATATAAAAATAATTTTTGCAGATAATGACATACATAAAATGTAGGAGTGGAAATTCCTGTTCTTATCGCATTGCCGTCACATTTAACGAGACAAACTAACCAAAACGAGAGCCATGCAAAGACATCCGTCAGCCAATCGAACTCCGGTTTTTTGTATTAACCATAAATGTCTTTGAGAGTTTTGCAAGCAAAAAAAAAAAAAACAAAAAACAAGTCAAAATATTCTAACTGATACTGGTTGTTAGGTAGGGTGCAAGGGAACACATTTAGCTTGCTGGCATTGATCAAAAGAAGCTAATTTTATGTTAATGTATGTGCGTTTCCATGTTTGTTTGTATGTATGTATGTGTGCATGTATGTAAATAGCAAAGTGCACCGCATTTGGGTGCGACTGAGGAATTGAATACCATTTTGTTTGCTCTAAGATAGGATGGGATACGAGTCAACTTTTGGTTTCTAAGCCTGAGTTAGAATTGGTCAACAACTAGTAAGAGCTAAGGGAGTGGCGATGGGAAAGAGTTATATAGTTAGACATGCTTTCTTAGGACTGACTGGGCAAATGATCAAAGCAAAGATCACACACTTGTGCTGATGTGAGTCTTGGAAATACGAAGAGAATATAAAATAGAAAAAAAAAATTGGATGGACTTTCTAATACCGTAACAGAGGTACTTTAAGTCCACGGCTGATATTGAAATTGCAGATATTTCTAACACAATGATGAGTTGAAAAAATCTCTTCGAGGCCTAGATGTTTAACGTTCTGTTCATTAGCAAATGCCTTCTCACAAATTGAGGTTAAAAAGCTCGATACACTTTTTCCAATTTCAAACTATTGCCTAGCTGACTGTAACAATATCCATTTGGCAACACTGATTCAATGCAATACTAGAAGAAGCTGTAAAAGTGCAATATTCTGTTGCAACAAAGACGACATGGCTTAGAGCAGTAACCGCAGTGACAATGGAGCCAAGAAACAGCAGCAGCAGCAGCAACAAAAGTGCATCACTTTGAATGCAACAACAGACGCTGTGGGTAAATACCGATTTCGGGTGATTGGAGAATGGCAATGAGGCAGCCAAGTAAACGACAACAACAATTTTAGCTTAAAGGCAGTGAGTGCACAGCAACAACAACAACAACAACAACAACAACACAAGAGATGCAGCGACGCAATACTCACACGGCCAATTCCCACGAAACGTGATTTTGTGTTTGTTCGTGTTGATAGTTGTCGTTGATGGCATAGTTGTTGTTGTTATTGTGGTAAGGTTTGTTTTCTTGTTGGTTTTTTTCGTTAGCTTAGATAAGTAATTCTATGAAAAAAGAAGGTAATGTACTATGTATTAGACCGGGCCAAAAAAAAATTATAATAAAAAAATTTTTTATAATAAATTTTTTTTGTTTCAATTAGTAATTTTATGTAAAAAAAAGTCAAAATGTTATAATTTTTTTTTTTCAAATTACAAATTTTTAGAAGTCTCTCGTTGCTTGTTTAAGTTTTTTTAATACCTATTTTTTGTGTTAATATTTACAGCAATGCCTAGTTGATTGAGTAAAAAATATTTGGATTTTTTTTTTTGCATTTTTTGCCGCTTTTTGCACAAATACAATTTATTTTAAGTATTTATATTTGCATTTTTTCTACATTGTTAATTTCTTTTTTCACAAATTTTTAAAGTAAAAACTTGAAATCAGCAAACTACACAAATTTTAAAACTTCTTTGCACTGGAATGGCCCCCTGGACTTTATTTTCATTTAGCACTCTTTAGCGGGCAATTCAATTTCTTAGAGCAATAAATGCAGCAAAATATTTTTACTTTAAAAGTTTGTCAATTTTAAAGCAAAAATGAGATCTGCCAAAAAATGCTAAGCTAGCATTTAAAATTTGTGTTTTATTCGCAAGCACTTAGCAACATGTGAATAAAAAAAAACAGTCTGATTTTTTTTAATTCAAATTTCTTTTGAAATCAATTGTGAGCTTAAGAAATCTCAAAAAAAAATTATGGAAGCTTCTAAATTTTTCTGCTGGCTCAAGTTTTTATCGTTTCCAATTCACACTTTTTTCATGTAATGAATGAAAAAAAGTAGAAAATTAACGCATAAAAAAAATTAGAAAATTAAGTTCTGAAACTTGCTACTAAAATATAAGATCAGTATGATTCTTAAAAAAGTAAAAAATTTTATTTTTTGTCCCGTCTACTATGTATGTTGTCATTTTAAGTTTTCCTTCCATGCATTACAAAAAAAAAAATATTTTTTTATATTTTATTGTTTGCCTTTCGACTAACTTTGTCTTTTGTCCCCCACCCTCATTCTGTTGCTTGGTATTTTGTGAAAAATTCACTTGGCATTTTGCTTTGCACCGCCATCACCTTCACCAAACGATCGTCTTTCTGGCTTGGTTTGCTATTTAGAGGGGCTCGATTACAACGCGTTTTGTTCGTATTCACCCTCGCGCATCTGGCATTATGCAGTGCAGGCTGTATATGCAATAAAAATTGGTACAAGTACGGGCTTGCCACCACAAGAATGTTGCCTATAGTTCAATTGTAGAGAAAAGCTCTTATGGTTGCTTGAAAAAATGTTGCTAACGGCTTTAAGTTTAACTTTGCGGGAAAATTATAATTTAAGTTGCTAGCTTGTAAGCGACAAGTTGACATTTAATTCTTAAACAAAATTTCGAATTTTGAAAAAAGTAAATTTTTGTTTGTTTTTTTATTTACATGTTGCTAAGTGTTTATCAATAAAAGGTTGCCGGTTTGAATACAAACTATTTCAAAATTAGTTTGTCTAAATCATCGCCCACAAAATCTTTTTCAAAAACTATCTCATTTAAGCTAGCAAAATATTTAATTAAAAAATTATTTTTGTTACATAGTGTTAGCAATATATATTTAAAATTACTTTAATATCTTACCTTATTTAATGTTTTTTGAAAACCCTGCCTTGCTGCCAGTCAATATTCCTGTTTGTCACTTTTTTTGTAATTTATTTTAGTATTTTTTGTTTTTGCTAAATGTCAGTAAAGTTTTCAAATAACTATTACACAGTAAAAACACAAAACATAAAATAAACACAGAAAGTAACTAAAATCTAATTAAATATGTATGGCATTGGTTTTTATGCATTTTTAAATTTATTTATTTATAGTTGTTATTTTCGTAATATTTGATTTTTCTTGAAATTCAGCCACATCAAAATATCAACCGATTTTCATGGAAATTAAATTTCGTGGAAATTCTCAATGAAAACCATTTGGAATTAAGCATATATGTTTTGGTCAAACTCACGTTTTTGCGTACTTTAAAGCACTTTTTTGTAAATAAATTTTTGCAAAATCGCACATTTTTTGATTTGTTTCACTTTTTTCCTTTTTTTTACATATGGAATTCGTAGAATTGTATTTTTGTCACTTTTTGGTTGGTTTTGGTTTTGGTTTTTAATATAAAATATGCACATATGCAATAATTTCTTTTTTAGTTAAATTTTTTTTCAACTTTTTTTTTATTAGAAATTGTGTTAAATTTAAAATTTGTTTGCTATTGTTAGTTTCTTATATAATTTGCTCCACTTTTTTGTTTCAGTTTTCTTATCATTTATTTCGTTGTTTTTTTTTTATTTTCAAGTTGCATTAGATAATAATTTGACTTTTTCAAGTTCACGATCGATTTTGGTAAACATTTTTTAAACCTTTTCAAATTTTTTTTTAAAATAATTAATAATTAATTAATATAGATTTGTTTTTTTTTTGCCTGTTTTAATTCCTCGGCATTTCGATTGTGTTTTTATTTAACTTTTTCAAGTTCAAGTTCGATTTTGTTATTGTTGTCAAATAATATCTTCAACTTTTCTTAAATTCAAATTTGACATTTAAAATTTTTTATTTTTGAACCGTTAAGTTAAGTTATTTATTTGACTTTCTCAAGCTTAAAAACAATTTTATTATTTTTGTAAAATGATATCCTAAAATTTTTTTTTTGAACTTTGTTATTTTTTTTTTTTTGTTTGTTTAGCTTTTTATTTTTTTTTTCTAGATTTGTCTTTTCTGTGCTTTTTTAGTTTCTCAGATTCAAATTTGGTGTTTTAAATATATTTTTTTATTTTGTTTTTTTTTTTTTGTTTAGTTAAATTATTCGCTTGAACTATTTTGTTGTTTTTGTTAAATTTTGTTTATTAACTTGTTTTCACATATTTTCTTCTGTAATTTTTTTGAAGTTTGATTTTAATTAAAATTTTGTTGTTGGTTTTTTTTTTCAGTTTTTCTAGTTTTGATTTTTTTTGGTTTTGTTTCTTTTTGTTATTTTTATTGTAACTTGATTTTTTTCTTTTCGCTTTTCCAATTTCCAAAAGAGTTCTATCATCACTGCTTCAAATTCATTGCAGTGCCAAACAACTCTTATTACATACAATTTTTTTCTATGTATATATTTAATTAAGTATTTATTTTTTTTACCTAAAAGTACTTTTGATGTTGAATAAGAATTGCTAATACATTTCTTTTATAACTTTGCTGAACAAATTATGCGTTTTCATATTTCTTTCACCTCAAATGTTGACTGCTTTTTTGAATTTCAAAAAATTTAATTTTTTTTTGTTGCCTTTAAAGTTTCACATTTTTAACAAAATCTCGTGATCTCGCCAAAGAACCATTCGCGCAACTGTGCATCGATATAATAAGCGCCTGCGCCCAGCACAAAAGCCAAACAAGCAAAATCCAATGGGCGTACGTATTTGTGCAGATTGGCTAAGACGACGATCGACACTAATATGCGCAAAGCGAAGACCAATGTAGCCAGCATCACCAACCGGCTGCTGCACGCCAAGCAAGAATGCAGTCAACAACCGAGCAGCGAACAATCCAAACCGAAACGAATGCACCCAAAAACAATTGGCTGGCGGCGTTGATGTTTAAATGCAAAAAACGTCAACGAAAATGAAATGCAGAATGAAGAATTGCCCAAATGATATACACGAGTAACGAATTGTATAGGCAACGGACTGCATTCATTCGGGCACGACACGCCAAGCGCAATGTTTTAAATGTCAGCAATGCAGAATTTTAACTTTTTTGTGGTTTTTTTTTTGTATTTTTTGTTTGAGGTTAAAAGTTGGTCAAAATGGCTGTAGGCTGTAATTACTATTGAATTACAAAAAAAAATAAAATGTATACAAATCTCACGAAAACAAAAAAAAAACAACTTTTTAATTCACACAATAACAAAACCCAACACTAAGCACTGCATTCTCGTTTTCGTTTTCGTGTTAATTAAATTTCAAATAAGCGAGAAAAAAATTCCAAAAAAAAGTAAGTAAATAGTTAAACATTTTTAAATAAATAGCTCACGCTTCAGCGAAAAATAGGGCACTACCGCTGATGTAGAAAGCAAAAGACATATGTACACGAATTAAGTCAATTGCGCGCACACACACACGCGCACATACACATGGAGCCGCGCTTGCTCATACACACATACATATGTAAATAAATAAAACCGAACTGCATGCATATACGGTATGCATGCAAGCTTTCCAATAACAAAAATAAGCACGCGATCTGTACACACGTTTAACCACGACAACGGTTCACTAACGAATGCTGCAGCTTTGGGAGTACTGGCTCTAAGTTCTGGCACAATTCGAACTTCGAAAGACGTAAACCACAAACAAACACAAAGAGTCAGAGCCAGAGCCGCAACAGCCGACAGCTGCTACCATCATTTCAACGCTTACAATTCAAACCAGTTGCTTTACTCCAAATTCGAAATATAAAAAAGCGAAAAATACGTATGCGCAAACCCAATTCGAGCCGCAGATAAAGCCAAAAAAGTGCAAATGCAGAAGAGAAAGGCTTAAAGACACATACAAATAGGGTGTTTGCTTGTTAAGCTGTGCGCGCCGGCTACGGCAAGTTTGTTGCTTAAGTCTTTTGTGTGCAGAGAGCGAGAGAGAGAGAAAGAGAGCGCGCGCATTGGCGTGAGTGCTAGCTAGTAAAGTGTATGGGAATGATGTTTTTGTTGTTTTAGTTTGCTAGTTTCCATAAATCTTTTCATTACTTAGTATGTACAGCTGCGTATGTGTGTGTGTGTGTGTGTGTAGTTGGTGTTGTTTGCTTAAATGAGTAATTCCTTCCTCTTACTAACTGTAAAATTTATCGAAGTTTGTCTATTTTAACTCGTGATGTTTTATGTTCGTCAGCTTTAAACAAACAAAGTCGGCAATTCTATTTAACAACAATTTTATTTACAGTGTAAATTTGTATAGCAAACATTGTTGAGTGTTTTGTCGACGAATTTTTATTTAACTCTGTTTTTTAAGTAGGTAAAAAAAATGCAAAAACACACTAAAATTTCTTTCTCTCGAATGATGCCCATAATTTCTAGATTTTTTTTTTTGTTTTTTTTTTTTGTACATCGCGCTCTATTATATGAACATTTATTTATTCGGTTTCCATCGAGAGCTTCTAACGAAAGTTCTAGGAAACAGGAAATATTTAAATGGCCGTTTTCTATTGTTAACTTTAGAATTTGTCTGTCCGATAAACCTAAATTTTGGTCATTAAAAATTTGGTTTTGCAACTTTATATTTTTTAATTTTCTTATTTTATTTTATTTTATTTCATTTTATTTTATTTGTTTTTTTATTTTATTTTGTTTCTTTATTTTATTTTTTTTACTTTACTTTATTTTATTTTCTTTTATTTTATTTTATTTTATTTTATTTTATTTTATTTTATCTTATTTTATTTTATTTTATTTTATTTTATTTTATTTTATTTTATTTTATTTTATTTTATTTTATTTTATTTTATTTTATTTTATTTTATTTTATTTTATTTTATTTTATTTTATTTTATTTTATTTTATTTTATTTTATTTTATTTTATTTTATTTTATTTTATTTTATTTTATTTTATTTTATTTTATTTTATTTTATTTTATTTCATTTTATTTTATTTTATTTTATTTTATTTTATTTTATTTTATTTTATTTTGTTTTATTTTATTTTATTTTATTTTATTTTATTTTATTTTATTTTATTTTATTTTATTTTATATCATTTTATTTTATTTTGTTTTATTTTATTTTATTTTATTTTATTTTATTTTATTTTATTTTATTTTATTTTATTTTATTTTATTTTATTTTATTTTGTTTTATTTTATTTTATTTTATTTTATTTTATTTTATTTTATTTTATTTTATTTTATTTTGTTTTATTTTATTTTATTTTATTTTATTTTATTTTATTTTATTTTATTTTATTTTATTTTATTTTATTTTATTTTATTTTATTTTATTTTATTTTATTTCATTTTATTTTATTTTATTTTATTTTATTTTATTTTATATCATTTTATTTTATTTTATTTTATTTTATTTTATTTTATTTCATTTTATTTTATTTTATTTTTATTTATTTTATTTTATATCATTTTATTTTATTTTGTTTTATTTTATTTTACTAATGTTTTATTATTTTATTTTTTATTTTTGTTCATTTTTTGGTTTTTTTGTTCATTTATAATATACAAGTATTGAACCAGAAGAAATCTACAGCCTAAAATGGTATATATTATAAAAATGTCCAACCATAAAAGTTATTCGATCTGCCCGCCACCATTTCTCTTTGTTCAATTGATTCCATTAACATTGCTTTCTCGTATTTTTGTTTGTTTTGTTGGTCTTTCATTGTCATTTTCACAATTAAACTGTTTATCACCTTGGCTTGAGTGATCGTTCATTTGTTAGTATTTAGTTTAAAGTGAAATGTGAAAATTATTTTATGGTCTGTCTTTTTATTTATTTGTATTTGCTTGTTGACGTTCTAGCTATTAACGCTTAGCTCGCGCTTTCTTGTGACCTACTTAAGCGATAAAGAAAAGCTTTTGCTTGTTGACACAATAGAGCGCATATATACATACCTACATACATACATATGTATACACATGTACAATATGATAACTTGCAATCGAAAGATATAGCATACTTGTGATATATTCTTTTATGTGTTTATATAATAACGGCGGATTTGGTATTGATCCGGTTAGCTCTCTTTTTTTCTTCTCTCTTTTCACTTTTTCTGTCTATAAGCGGAGATCGAAAGCTGATGAGTTTAGTTAGGATGCTTTTGTTGTTGACATATTTTTCAGATTATACTCTGAACATTTTATTCGATTAAATATTAAACAACTGACAATTAAAATTCACTTTGAATTATTCTTAACTGGTCTCGAACTTGCAAAACTTACAAATATGTATGTATGTAATTAAATTTTATTTATGCATATTATGAAGAATATGCCAGACATGAAATCCACTTTAACGCTAACGTCGGCAATGTTGAAAGACGCCAGAATATGCTCAAGACGTCTAGCTATGCGGACTATAAGAAACGTAAGCTAAGCACGAAGCAGGCAAGGAAAAATTCTTCCGTCAGCTCTAGTAGACGCTCTCAAATCAATTTTTTTATCTGGGCTCATGACACCCGACCTGAGCTATTCTTCCAAATCGAGAGACAAGCCTTATTAAGGCTATTCACCACATACTTCGATACACACAAGTTTTCTACAAAGAATCGCCTTTTATGTGAACAAACCCACTAAAATTTTTCTATTTTTTTGAAATCTTATTATTTTCCAGAAAAAAAATGCTCTAAAATAAATATTTTTAAATTTTTAAAAATTTTTTTCTTTTTTTCATTAGTTAGTTGATTCAAATGCATAAATTATTAGTAATATGCCCACCCCTAATAATCGTTGTACACAACTCTACTTCAGTTAATCTCAAACTTTTGTGACGCCTAAATGTATGCTAGAACTTTGCTTCTGGAAATTGGGAAGTAAAATGTTGGCGTTTTAGGCTATTCGTCATTTTGTGGCTGCTTATAATTACCCTGTAGGAAATTTTGTCGCTAATGCTATTATGGAACTAGTTAAATCGTTTTTCCGACAAGAGTAATATTTGTTGACTGCCTAGGGTGCCTATAAAATATGAACCATAAATTTTGAGAACATTTTACCATAAACAAGCTACCTTATAAAATCAATACTTTCCCAACTTTCGTTTTTCCTCCACCACTCATATAACGTCGCCTAAAATCTATGACGGTCAGCGCTTTATAAACAGCTTTTTCACTGTATATCCTTCATCCGTTTACTATATCTTAAATTGTATAGAAATATTTTATCACACAATCACAAAAGGGATTAAAATAACACGTTTTCCTGAAAACAAAATTATAAATTATAATTACACTTTTAATCAAATATGCACAATACAAAAACAATATGTCAGCAGTCAATTGTATTTTAAATTTAATTAAAACTCAAGCTTCAATATCGACGCCAAACGCAGATTTTCCAAAACCACAAAACTGAGATAAAATTGTAAATGAAATGTTATGCATTTTCGCTTCAGTTAACCGCCGTTGGGCCTACGCTAAGTAACAACAAAAGCAGGCAACAAAATGGAGGGCTAAGGTGGAATTTACCGCAAGCATTAATTGGAATGCTAATTACAAATTATGTCAACGCTGGAATGCGTATTTTTTTTCTTTCAACTACAATAACAGTTACTTTATCAATATACGAAAATAAAATTACCCTTAAAATCGATTGGATGGTGAATTTAAGTGGTTGATAGAAATATGTTACATACATAGATACATTTATAACACCTTGCCAATTTGTAAATAATGAGGCCAATATGAAAAGTGTTAATTTTCCAATTGTAAATACATTCAGCATGCTTGCACTGAGCAGCGTACAACATTCAAGGCCGCATTCAATTACCAAACAAATGAAAATTAAAAGTTCTAGAACAGACATAGCTGCAGTGGCTGATATTTCAGAAAATTCTATTTGTAATTATGTATGTTTCATCACTGAGTATCAGCACTGTCGCTCACCATTAAGAAATGCGTTTAGTTAAAGAGCAATCTGGAATGAATCGCCAAGAATGACTATTTCGAACTAAATGTGGTGGACTGATCTATTGTGTTTGAAAATTTCAAATGACACCCTTTAATGCCTAAACGGGTAGTGTGGGACAGATCTCACCCATCCGGTTGACGAAGTCTTTTTTCTGCGCCTAAAAGTCGGTGACGCAAATTCAAATTGACTTATCATATAACAGACTAGTATATCCAATTGTAAATAGGGAGGTGACCTGGAGTCGTAAAAATCGATTAATCAACAATCAATTATAATAAAGTCTAACTGATTACAAACGTTTAAAAAAAATAATAATTAAAATTTAAAAAAAAAAAATTCATAACAAAATAAAAGTTAATACTTCATTTATAGTCTTTGTTCGCTAAACGATTAAAGTAAAACTGCACTGAAACTACACGCACACCAATCAGCTTAGTTATTAGTCTCACAATTTTCTTGCAGGGCATTATTTCAGGGCAAATTCTAAGTGCATTCTCTATAACCCAAACGCTAAAAACTCATCCGCCTGCTGCTATCTAACACTTTTGCTTGCCAACTTTTTTAAGAAGTTGTGAAAATAACGATCGTGAACTATTAATTAACAATACTTTGCTGATAGTTTTGCAATCACTAGGGAATCAGCGCTGTAGTGCAAATGAAAACAAATCAGCTATGCAGAGGTTCTCTCTATACTCAATCAAATATTATAGATTAAAGATCTTTGCATCTGAAATGTGCAAAAAATGTTTCGTGAACTTTGACAATAATTTTCACACATTCGAAATCAGAAACCCGAAAATGCAAATGTGTAGTAAATTCGAATTTTTTATGACTAAATTTTGGCTATTTTAAAAATTGCAATAAACTGACACGCCCCAATTATTTATACAAAAGCATTTGAATTTGAACATTTTTCTCATGAAATTCTAGAGCTCTTTATATCGTACGACCTAACTTTAGTTATCACAGCCTGTTATACATATTCACAAATTTAACCTTCGTTATCCTACTTAGCCTGTAGCGAGGCTAATGAGTAATTAATTTACAATGTAGCCGAGATGTTATTATGTGTTTTATCCATATTTGATCGATTTTAATTCATAACCAATTATGCTATGAATGTTAACATAATACAGTTTTAATCCCCCGGTGCATGCATAGATATGTATGTATGTATGTACATATATACAGTTGTGTTAAATATAATAGTAGTGAAATTAAATTGGATATCATTCGATGAAAAAGTAGACGCTATGTTTTAATAATAAGTTGAATGATTTCTTCTATGAAAAAAATTTACTTTTGTAAGGAAACAAATTTTAAACAATCTATAAAAAAAATTTCTAGAAATTTAGGATAATTTTTGAGCGTGTTCTGACTTGCATATTAATGTACTAAAATAAAATGATCTACAAAACTGTGTACTCAAAATTTTTTTTTAAATTCTCTTAATAACTTTGCAAATTTTAATTTTACCACTATTATATTGAACGCAACTGTATGTACTACTACTATATTGAACTCAACTGTATGTATGTATGTATATATTTTTTATAAACACTCAAGCATTTCTTTGGTGTCGTAATGCAATTACATCGATGAATATATGATTGCCTTATTTAATATGAATTTAATTATGACTCCTTTGAACTAAATCAATATGGTGATGTAAGCTTGGAGATATATTAAATTTTTACAAAAAAATATTTAAATACGGAGGCAACACTTTACATACATATATCCTAGTTAAGTGGCAAGGGAGGTGAAAAACACAAAACCACCGTAACGCTGGTTAGCTGCTCAGCTTCCAGAAAAAATAGCTTTTTCGCTTCAAATTTAAAAAATACTTTCCAAGCATCTCGTTTCCATAGCAGGCTTGAGGATTTCTTCACTAGTTTTATTAACTTAAAAAAAAAATCAGACGTTTTAGTTGTATAAACCCTTTAAGACCTAATTTGTTTTTAAATATCACAAATTTATATATTTTTAAATAACAACACAATTTAAATGTTAAACGTAAACCAGTTTATTACCAAAATTTGATCTCCGCAAATGGAACAGCTGATTGAACAATTCACCTCAGACTATTGGTTACTATGAGGCGAATGACTTAACTACAACTAACTTCCCATGGCGGCATCTATAGTTTAGTAGCTACCCCAAGTAAAAATATATGCAATAAGCTTAGATGGCAGCCCTACTTAGAAATGTTTTTTCTTTTTTTTAATATGCAGGACGCAGTACAATAGATACACAATACCTTTCGTTTGAGACCCATATTGACATATCGCATATCATTTAAGAAAAATCAAATAGGTGGCAACCATGTAAAAACATTCTATGTGGCAATACCTAGGAAAGTTTTAAATGGTTTATTAATTTAGTTTTCCATAAATTTTTTTTTATTTTTGTAAAATAGTTATTTTTTAGAAACTTATTTAATAATCAAAAAAAAAAAACATTAAAAGAAACTAAAAACAAGTTCACATTTAAATTTTCGAAGTGGAATATCAAATTCGAAAACAAAGTTGGGTTTTTTGTTTTATTCATACACAAGTCGCTTAGTGCTTACAAAAAAATAGCCTAATATAAGATATAAATAAAATTTTAAAAAAATTACCAATAACAACTGATCTTCAACTACAAAAATTATCAAGGTAAAGCTTTCAATTTTTTGAACTATCTTTGAAGTAGCATATTTTTGTCCAAAGTTGAAGAACTATTATTCATTAAATTCATACTAGCTTTGAGCTAGTTTACAACTACAAATTTTCCAAGTGTACTTCAGAATGCGTAAAATTATTTTCAGAAACCGTAAAATGTACTTCAGAATAATCAATTGTACTTCAGAAATGGTAAAATGAATTTCAGAATAGTCAATTGTACTTCAGAAATGGTAAAATGTACTTCAGAATTGTCAATTGTACTTCAGAAGCCGTAAAATGTACTTCAGAATTGGTAAAATGTACTTCAGAGATCGAAAATTGTACTATGGTTGATCAACCAATATGAGGCCTCTCACCCCTCAATACCTATCTTACCTTCCTTAAGATCCTAGAATATTTCACTGCTCACTAAGCTAGTCGGGAAGTACCGGGGCGAACCGGGTTCATATCCAGCTAAGAACGGTCCCTGAAGTACAATTGCCTATTTTAAAGAACATTTTGCAGCTTCTGAAGTACAATTTACCATTTCTGAAGTGCAATTTACAGCTTCTGAAATACATTTCACAATTTCTGAAGTACAATTGACTATTCTGAAATTCATTTTACAATTTCTGAAGTACAATTGACTATTCTGAAATACATTTTACAATTTCTGAAGTCCAATTGACTATTCTGAAATTCATTTTACCATTTCTGAAGTACAATTGACTATTCTGAAATTCATTTTACTGTTTCTGAAGTACTCTTGGAAAAGGTGTAGTTGCTTTGCCAGTGGGGTATTAGTTCTCTTTTTGTTTACACTTAAAAAATTACTCTTATATTTAGTATCACAATTATTATTTATAGTACCTATTACGTACATATCTACAACAATATTATCTAAATAATAAATTTAACTATTTGTTTATACGCAATGTGTATTACACGTCCGTCTACCAAAGCAGACCTAATTTAAAAATATTTACAACCACAAACTCATTCACTCAATGAGCGTAATGATTCATTGAATTGCCAACATTTTTGTCGCATGCGATAAATTGTCATATGAGCAATATCTTTGCTCTACCTATTGTATCTACCGGCAAACTATCTGGTGCTCTCTCTCAATTTACATACATGCTCATTGTAAGCACATGTTGTGACACATCTCAATTACTACAAATACACAAAACTATTAGTTACTGTCTTTTTCGGGGATCCATGACGATCAGTTCAGACATATCTTATCAGTTGCGGTTTTGCGCTTCGTTTGTGCGGTTCGTTCTTATCAATATCGGTGTGCAGGTGCCTACGAACGTACAAGTGCCCTGTTAGTGTGCATGAATTAAATTACCAATAAATAGTTATCTAATTTTGGTAATTATGTTTGCAGTGCTTTTGAATTTAATATTTATTTTGTAGTTATTTTTAGGTAAATTGCTGGTTTAGCAAGTTCGAAGTCAAATATTTGTTTAAGCCAAAACTAATCGTGTTCTTAAAATTTTGTAGTACATGCTCGACATTGATGTCATATTAAGATAAATAAAAAAAAATTAATAATTGTGTTTATTATAAATAAAAATTGCACTACACGAAATTTGAATATTAAACGCTGAGTACTTCGTATATGCGCTGCGCACGGATTATACGCTGGCAGTTTAAAGCGAGTGAGTTGCTTAATGTGTGAGTTCTAAATAGAACCAGACAACTGTTTGAAACAGGGAACGAAATTAATAGTTATTTAAACTAATAATAACTCAACACATTAAAGGTTGAAAAAAATCTTCATTAATTAAAAAAAAAAAAAGAAATGATGTATAATTTTTTTTTTTTTAGCGAAATGACGACAAAAACACAAAGCGCCAAACTATAAAAAAAAAGAAATTTTTTTTTTTAATATTTATAGAAAATTTAGAGAAAACCGTCATAGCTCCTTTTACAAATAAATTTCGCAAGCGGCTAGTCTTCTGCGTAAGCGAAATTTTGTGCCGTTCTGTTAACACTTTGGCTATCAGAACGATGGTTTGTTCGTGAAATAAACTGCTACTGGGAGTACGCCGTGAAATTCTTCAATTTTTTTTTCTACTCAAACAGAAATTTAAATAACAGATTTAAATTATTTAAAATATGAAAAAAAAAATAAACAATCAAAAATTTCATGAAAATGTTTTTTTTCTTATTGTTCTTGATAAAATAAATTTTTTATTTTTTTTTAAATCTTAAGCGAAATTAATCACAATAGGACTCGTAACTTTTACTGCTTGCTTAAAACACTACCTCTATGAATATCAAATTAACCCGGTTTTACACTCATTGCCAAATCCGATTTCTTTTCGTTAACCCTTCAGCTACTTATGACTAAAATAAATAAGATTTTTTGTCGCTTATAATTTGTTCCTTCTTAAAAATATGTAGCTCTATTTTTGCTTTCATTTATAACTATTTCGGTCCCTGTTTCAATATGATAAAAATGTGCATACATATCTAAATTTGTTTGTATAATTAAGTAGGTCGTACGAATAGTGTGAACTATTTCAACTTTCTGCTGCCAGTAAGTCGTTTACTCTGATGTGCAATTTAAGCGCCGTCAGCTGGGCAAACAAATTAAAGTTATTCAAACTATTTCTAAACTAAAAAAAAAGTATTAAATCTATATGTTAAATTACCCCAAAATAAATGTGTTTGATTCAATTCTCGACTTATTGCAATACTAAGAACCATGCAATATTTTCTGGCATAAAAAAAAGTTTGTGCCATCATAAACTCTTCATTCCAAAAAAACGCTGTGCATATATAAACTAGATTCTAGTTTATTTCAAAAACTTTCCAAACAAAAAATTCCAGCAAATCATTTAGCGACAACGTGAGCTTGTATTCTTTAAAAATTTACTGGCTTTTCAATAATGTCTCTTCTGAACTTTATTGCATGCAAATAAAAAAAGTAAACATTTAATTAACACTTCCTCCAAGATTCTTATTTCCCAGTGAACCAAACTACTTGAACTGTACAAAACAGAACATACAAGTAAAAAAATGTGTGTGCACTTAGGCATACAGTGCTGACTTTATAATTGGAAACAGCATTATATCATAATATATAGTATTTCACCCGCTGACTTTGGTCGCCATTTGACTTTAACTAAGATTATGACATCCAGTTATGATGTTTGATAAATACATAATTTTTAAAATATTTATTTACTTAAAAAATTTAAAAAACATTTCAAAACAACGCTGATATCTTGGTATATGTTAAAAAGACTATTTCAAAGAAAAAAATTTTTTTTGAAACCTTCGATTGTTTTCTCTGCTTAAAGATTTATATTTAATAAAAAAAAGTTTCAGTGTAGTAAAACTTTCACAGTGTACATTTTCGAATAGCTTTCTAATGCTACACAAATTTTTGAAATCGGTAGGGCCATTCCATAATAATCACAGCTCAAAAGTAGCTCTTACCGTAATCTATCAAATATTTCGATAGCTTGCCACGCCTACAAATATTCGAATATGCAATTTCTAAAAATGAGGTTGTGTTTTTGTAACTAAAGTGCGCCTACATATATGCAAAGTTGCATCAAAATCTGAGAGAGTCGGCTGCAATACAAAAAATCGCGAGTATCCAACAAAATAATAAGCCGAACTCAAAAATTCCGAAAAAAAATCTGAGCATTTCTCTGTGTTTAAACGACATACATACATAGGTAAGCTACGGTCATTTCATTCGTTTATTTTATTTGCATTGCATGCTATTGTAATTCGCATTCAGCTTATAAAATATTTCGAAGATATAGTTTATATCTTGGAAAGCCAAAGTGTGGTTTTTCCAAACGAAAATGAGGAAGCCAATCGCGCCATGCCTCAGAGCCAACAGTGCTCGCCACCAATAAATACATACAGGGTGTCACAGGTGTCCCGCACCTCCCGTTCTCTAAAGAACAACAATTTGAACATTTAGGCAAACATGGTCGTCAGAACCTGAGCCAAATGAATAAATACAATTTGAGCAAAACGGTCACATAGCACCTGAGCCAAATAATAAAATAAAATAAAAAATAATAACTTAAAAAAACAACTCGCCTTCTCTAAAGCTTAGACACTCTGAATTTAAGCAAGTTTCGTTTAAGAATGCATTTTTTGTATAAAAATTTACTTCAGTTCACATAATTTGTATGCTACAACAACGTTCATCATTTGAAAAATGTGTGACTTAAAGTTCTAAGCGCACCGTTTCTATTTCAAAAGCCACCACTGTATTTGTATGCGAGTAAAATCACATTGAAATGTATGTATAATCTTTTGTTGGTTTTAAAAAATTTCTTTGCTTCCATTTTTACTGCTGAATATTTGTTTAAACAAATTTACTTAGGTACATGTATGCATGAATATTTTTGTATTAAACATAGTCACTGCGTACTTTTCGAGCTTGTGATTATAATAAAGACATTTATCTTGATTGCAAATAATGATAGTCGCTTCCTTACTGCTTTCACATAGATTCATTTTTCATTCAATATGCACTTTAAGAAAATTGTGTTATGTATCATAAATGTAGGTATGTATATGAAGAAAGCTCAATAATTTTTATATGAAGAAAGCTTAATAGATAATCTTAAAAGTTTCGTTTGAAAGATTTTCGCCAAAAAAATCTCAAAAGCTCTTAGAGCGATTGCTGAGAAGCTTTTGCGGAGAGTTGTCGACTAATGCCTGAGGAAGAATCGTTCTTCTCAAAAATAAACAAAGCACTGAAGATGGCCGAATTCCGCAAACAAGAGCCAATATCTTTC
Organism: Sphenella marginata; assembly: GCA_951509765.1. Classification (NCBI taxonomy): domain Eukaryota; kingdom Metazoa; phylum Arthropoda; class Insecta; order Diptera; family Tephritidae; genus Sphenella; species Sphenella marginata. The sequence continues at coordinate 20,088,821 of OX608082.1, forward strand.
CACATTTTTAATCTAGACTTTAAAATTACTTATTATAAGACAAATTACTCAGTATACAGAGCGCCGGAAATAGCTTAGTAAACTTCATTTTTTCAATCTCAACTCTTTATTAGCTTGGGAAGTTTTTCTATCGTTAGCTGATACACAATACGATGTAATTTTGCAACCCACTGTCCTCAGGTAATGAACTTGTGACCTAAGCTCTCAAACTCTCATAAAAAATGTACTTGAACACTTTCAACTTTGGATATTTCATTTCTTCTTTCATCATTTATGTCAAAGCTTAATAAATTAATGCTACAGTTTTGCTAGCGTTGATTGATCTAAAATGCGCGACATTTCGGACTTGAGTAATAAATCTGTTAAACAATGCATGACACATACTTCTTAAATATGCACATTAGGTCGAATCGAATTTTGTCTTCTCAATAAAATGGTAATGAAAGCAGTGACATCAAGATCGTTATTCAAGGCATAATAAATGTAAAAGTGGAGTGAGATGACCGAGAAGGTTGCACTGGTCACTGTCACTCTCGACAAAACTCTTTAAAAATAATGATTTTTATTAAAATACGTCTGGTTTTTTTATTTTTTCAATCGCAGTATTTATTTGTCTACTCACTTGTTCTCACTTCTCTCTTACGACCATCTCTAATGCTCACAATTTTCTTTTATTCGCCAGATCATCGTCGCTGTGATAAAAGTGATGGTGTAAGCATGCGATAAATTGACCGCTGACTGTGAAGGCGTTTATTTGCTTTTTCAAATCTCTGAACAGATGGCAATTGTCCAGTTAAAACCGACTTGATAAAATCAAATAAATTTTTCAAGGAAATTTTTATTCTTAAACAAACATTCAAACATACATTTAGTATATGATCGTATAGAATTAAGTGTAAGCGAAATTATTGCATTTTTGCTTGCAAGTTGCAATGAACTTCATATGACCCTTAAGTTTGAAATGAGTGCTGTACAAGATGAAAGTTTTGTAAGGCGGAATAAAAATTACTGCCAGCATACAAATTCTAACTTTAGACGTAGCGTCCCCGATATTTGAAGGGTTTTCTGATAATTGTGACTAGGTGAACAGCGCCTTATCTCAGAATTTTGTCAACAATGCCTTGTTTCCAAATTTTGAACAGAGCATTTTTGTAAAAGTCCTAGGAATTTATTATTTTTATTATTATTATTATTATTATTATTATTACCATCATTATAATCATCATCATTATCATCATCATCAAAATCATTTTCATCATCGTCGTCATCACCATCATTACCACTCATCATCATTATCATCATCATTACCATCAACATTAGATATCATTATCATCGTCCATCATCATTACCATCAAAACTATCATTATCATCATCATCATCATCATCATCATCCTCATCATCATCATCATCATCATCATCGTTATCATCATCATTATCATTATCATCATCATCATCCATCATCATCGAGTGATTTGTAAGAAGATGTGGTGTACGGCGTCTTAACCTCCACAGTAGGGGCAGTTAGTTATTTCAATCTCACCCATACAGTGGAGGTTTTCGCTGAAGTAATTGTGTCTGGGTCAGTTAGAAGTCGACTCCATTAGGCCATTAGACTTCAACCACTGCTCGACTTCAGAAATTAATATCCTGGGACGCCTTCCTGCGTGCTACTTCATTGCAGTTGCCAGCCCTGGATTGATTCTCCTCTCGTCTGAGTGTCAGCAACGTCCAACTTCCTTATATAAACCTACTGAAATAAGCGGTGGCTAGCGTGGGCATTTTTTGCTCTGTATCGAGGGTTTTTTTGCTTTTATACCACAAAAATTGTAAATACAGCATTGGGCAAAATTATTAGGCAGCTCATCAAGTAATGAGTTTTTCAATTTATATGTACAATTTTTTTTTAAGTTTTTAACCATTCTTCAATAATTCCAATCCTAGGCTCCTTATTTATTTGAGTGTTCTCTTAAATTTTTGCTAGTGCTCAGTATGAGCCAAACCGGTTTTCACTTCGCTAGCTGCATCTGAAATTACTTGTATTTTAGAGGGGTGCATAATACCTTTGCCCAAGACTCTATATTTGAATAGAAATATTTTTATAAGGTAGGTAGACAAAGTTGCCAGAAATAATTTTCTCGGTACCAAAATTAGTTATGAAAAATACCTACAAAGAAAACAAATAAAACACCTCAAAATATCCATATATTAAATACCCAATTTTGGATTTTAATGGATAATAAACATTTAAAATTATATAATCGGTATCCTTTTATATAGATTTTCGCTTTCATTGAACAAACAAACGAACGTGGAAAGTGCCTGAAGATACTTAAACAAAATGGCAACCGCACAGATAGCTGTTTTGCATCGCAACGAAGTGGGCCAACAACGTCACCATTATTATCTTATTTTGTGTGTTGATATTGTATTAACATATTTGTTCTTTAATAATTGCAATTTATTCAAGTTATTAAATTTTGAAAAATGTGCGCACGAATTTTCAAATTAACTTCCAAACGTAATTTCAAGCGTCATTTAATAAACCATAGTATGTGTGAATACGATTTGCCAAAACAAATATATTTATTTATTTTATTTCAGTAGTCTAATTGGTAAACAAATGCGACTTTTGTCTGTTGCTTTGAATATTTGTGACTAGTCTGTAAGTCCGAGGCAGAATAATTTCGGGACTATTTCCGAACTTTTTGGGGATCATTTCGGAGTTGTTTTCTAGCCCTTGTTTTGGATAATTTTCTGGATTTTATGGGCACCATTTAGGGATCATTTGGAACTTTTTTGGTACCATTTCCGCACTTTTTCGGGATCTTTTCGGAATTGTTTTCTATACTTTTTAGCACAGTTTCTGGACTTTTTGAAGAATCTTAGAATATTTTTCGGCATTATTTCGTGATCATTTTTCATTTTCAGGTACATCTATTTATTGTTGACGAACATTTTTCGAGAAAATAATTCCGAAAAAAAACATGAAAAATTTCCAAACCGATTCCAAAAATAATAACGAAATGCTCCTGGAAATGGAATACTATACCTACATATCTCGAATTTTTTATGTCGCCTCATGTAGAAGAAATATATTTGAATATTGTCATTATTGATGATATCACCCATTGTACATACATATGTATATAACCAGTTAGTTACTTGGTCGTATAAATTAAATCATATTAATTGTTTAACGTGAAAGGGAAATTTCTGTGTGGTGAATTAAAAGTACCTAAATTTTTACGACAAATAGTAATGTGAGAAGCACGATCCGAAAGTTTTGCAAAAAATGTTTCGCTGCCTCGCTTTAAGCTAGATAATTTTGCAGGGTAATCAAATTCTGTATAAAGTGCAAACATCATATCCAACATTTTAATAATAAACAATTTTACGGCTTGAATTAGTTACGATGATCATTTTTGGTTTTTTATTTGCTTCTTGATCTACATACATACTATGTCATACTTCCATTTGGATTCATGCATATGAAAATATTTAATGTACATTTAAGCAGTGCTATTAACAATTTTAAGACTTATTACCATTTATATGAGTAAGTTTACTATAGTAATTAATGAATGCAAATTTGTTGCAATAGTATACCCTGTAGGGAAACATTATACCCAGTTCAAACAAATTTTTTAAATATACAAAAACTTAATAAAAACAAAGAAGCGCCGTTTAAGTTTTCAAATTTGCTATATGTATGTATATGTATATTAAATAGACCTTTCTAAAAAAAAATTTTTTTTTTCCAAACAACTCAGGTCAAAAATTTATTTTTATCAAAAAATGTAAAAAGTGTAATATCCCAATTTTTATATTATAAATGTTCAAAAGGTGATTCAAATACCTTTCTAATGGTAAAAAGCTCTTCGATATCGGTTGTATTGGTAAAATGTATGTACCTCCATGCAAAGTTTCATCAAAATTTGCTGTGGTCACTTAATTCTTTCAAAATAATTTATATTGGCGCCACAAGAAATACAAAATGCAATATACTCGTATTCATGCTAATCTCTTAACTTTAATTCTCTTTCCGCTGTTGATTTGATAATTGTTGGTCACATGAGCGCATCATATACACACCTCCACATTTATGTAAATAATAGTCAGTGTTGTCGTCATTAAATAGTACGCTGTAGTTAACATAGCAACGGCATGATGTGTACATTAGACTGCGATAGAAAAAATTTGTTTGCACATAAGACTGGAATAGAAATAAGAATATTTTTTTGTTTGAAAATTATATTGATATATTTTTTAGAAATTTTTTGTTTATGGCTTTTGCTCGTGGAGCTAATTTTTCTTACTTAAATGTTTTAGAACATTACCAAAACAAACATAGAACATACCAAAAAAAAGCGTGAAGGGTGTACTCTTTCCAACTGAATTTCAGTGGTCTTCTCTAAGATCTCCCTCAAAATATTTCGTTTACAAAATCTGCAAGAATATGTATGCTTAACATTTAAACTCAACCCATTTCATCATAAGGGGTGGTTTTTTTATGTTTTTTATAACTTCTTTTTTATTTTATTTTATTTTATTTTTTTTAATATTTACAAGGCCCCACAAAAAGTATCAATTCTTTGGTATTTATAATAATAATAACTAAAGAAACATGCTAACTGAGGTGCTCAACCTAGTTAAGAGCGCACTAGAGGGTTCACACGTCATTGGACAGGCAACTTAATGCAAGGAACTATAGAAAATTTCTTCACGCAAAACAAAAATAATCAAGCAATAACTCCCACATTCCTAATGTATTGTCATGGTATTGCTATGATCTACCAAAGTTTTTAGATGATTTTGTTGTGAGAACACCTCCACCTGCAAAGAGAAAAAAAATTTAAATACTACAGTAGCTTCCAAACTCTCGCTCAATTTAATTTAACCCTTGACAGCTTCAGCAGCGCTTTTAATTTAATTAATCACTCAGGCTTCCCTTTTTTAAATGGCATAATAAATGATGAATCACACACGCTATACATAAACAATGCACATTTTTAAATTCATTTCATTTAGATTATTAAAATTTTTTATTAAGTGGACAGCTATTGAAATTTGCCGACAGCCACCCACTTGAAATGAAATTCTTGAGCGCAAACCTCACACACGGTCAGACGCGTTCTCCTCCTCCAATACTCACAGCGTAGTTTTGTAAATACAAAATTTAATTTTCAATTGCGCCATTCATGATTCAAGCACCATTGCTCATACATACATATATTCGTATGTATTTAAGAAAAAAACGTATTAAATTTTTGCAATAAAAGAATTCGCAAATAAATAGAAATTTAAGCATGAAGCAGATAATTAAGTGAGCTATTTCTTAATAATTAGCATGCGTTTAAAGTAACTTTGCCTATTTAACAGGGATCGGAAATTATGATTTTTTTATTTTCTACGTAATTTTTAAATTGAATTTTTTCACAGTTGCAGATAAATGTATAATACTTTGAGTATTATTGTGAAAGTTAGTAAATACTCATTCTTGTCTAAAAAAATTTAAAATAATCATTATTTGCGGTCCCTGATATTTAAGAAAATATTTTTTTAAAAATATAAAATTTTAAAATATTATTTTAACAAATTTTTAACTTTTTTTTTGTTTGCTAGCTCGAGGTCAGTGTTAACAAAACACAAATTTTTTTTTGTGAACATAAGCATAGTAGCAAAAAGTGTCGCTAAAAACTTTTTTAGTGATATTAAAAAAATATGTGCTTAAATCAAACCCACAGGCTATAAATTCTTTACTTGCTTGATTTTTCTTTAATAGCTTGAGTGGTTCTGACATAATTCGAGAACGCCAGTGGTAAGGATCAAGGGAGTCTAAAACAAAAAATAGTTTTACCTGACCTTCCTACCATACTGCGTCTTCCCCTCACCTCTCTTCTTGCCTAACGACTGCTTCTGTTCCGGACCGTTTTCATTCCTTCACATAATAAGGATCAGCACTCCGAAGAAGCCTCTTGTTGCCCACACGCTGCAGATAGGAACGAAATACAATATCTAATGTTCTATCCGAAAATATTTCCCAAATATTCGACAAAAAAATAGTTTCCTTTAACTTATTGGCGATGTTTATTATGGTATTTTCGTTTTCATTATAGTTCATCTGCTATTTCCTCCGTTGACCGTTGGAGAAGTCCTTATTATATTATCATAATTATATATTAATTATAAAGCATAAAGGACTTTTCTTCTCTTCTGTATTATTTTACGTTACTAACTGCGTTACGTACTATATTTTTACTTTCCATTTTAATTTTTCTTTTACTTCACCTTTTCCCTCTTTTACTGCTAATATCACTTAAAAGTATATTTCACTTTCCCTTTTTACTTTTCTTTTACTTTTGTTGCTTTTTTTGGTTTTGCTCTCTCCTTTAATTTTACTCTTACGTTAACTTTAACTTCAACCTTCAGTTAAAATTTTTTTATCCTTCATTCTATTTTATTATTTTAGTTTATTATTTTATTTTATTATTTTATTATTATTATTTTTAATTTTACTTTTACTTTTACATTTACCTTCATTTATAATTTTAGTTTCACCCCATCTTTTACTGTTATTTTTTTTTATTTCTATCTTTACTTTTCTGTAATTTTATTTACTTCCCAATTTAATCTACATTCTATTTCACTTTTTCTTCTCTATTTCTTTAAGTTTTCGCATTTTCCATTTTTGTGGTTCTGATGCTTTGCTTGTACTCCCTCAGTCTCTCCAATTACACCCATAGCAAGTTCCCCCTGCTGCTCACAATTTCCACTAATAATTCCATGCTTGATTTTCCTCCTATCTTCTTAAATTTTATTTTTTTTTCTTCATTCCTCAGAATTTAAATCATTTAATTTTGTTTTGCATTTAATAAAGTAACTTCTTGAGCATTCGTCATAGTCACGAACGTTTAATGAACCCGCAAAAACAATGAAACAACACATGGGCCACATACCTACAAACATAATCGTACATACATACATTTTCTTGTTGTTGTATACAATTTGTGGCGGCATTAAAGTGGGTGTAATTTTCCAATTTGCAACCATTTAATTCATAAACCAACCGGGCACCTACTAATGCAATGGCAAATGTTTAATCTTAGCATGTGTGTGTGTGTGTATGTGTTTGTGTAGTTGTATTTATGTTTGTAATCAGTGTGAGTAAATTGCTTACTAGCGATGGGTAACTAAACGGTAGCAGTGACCCAAGTCCAGACAATCTAAACTAGATAATAAACAATTTACCACTTAAATGTACAAACATACATACATTTCAATACAGGGTGCACAAAATTTAGAGACAATCAAATATGCAGTTATGTATATGTATAAAAGTAAACATTTTGTTGTTACCCAATAAGCAGAAATTTTATACAAAGTATCAAAGTAGTATCAAAAGAGCTGGTGAAGCTTTCCTAAAGAATCTCAGCGCTTCTAACAAATTATTTCATAATGATCCCAACAATATCTAGAAGAATGTTGATCCAATGTCACTTCAGTTTCCGCGCGGGTATTTATAATCGCTAAAGAGTGACTCGGTTTTAATCACTTTCATCTACATTGGGTGGAAAACTATCGATAGTCGTTGGTGTCGATACCTTGATTTTATATTGTTGGACACTAAATATATTGATATTATCGATGTTTGATCATTTAAAGAGAAATAAGTATTCATTTAGGTTATTCTGTTTTTTTTTTACTAAGAGCTTCACTGGGCCGAAATCCCAGTTTTTAAATTTCTTTACAACGGACACTCTCAAATTCATCAACTAAAGATTCGATCACTGAGAGTGTGATATCGATAACACGCTATTGTTCTGCTCTAGATTAACAAACAAATTTTCTGTCTATGTAAAAATAACAAAGCTAACAAACAAAAAAATTTTCCAGAAAAAGAAATTACCCGAAAAACAAATAAAAAAAAACATTGTTAAAAAACAGAATACTAATTTTGATAAAAAATACTATGCTTGGAAATGACCTCATTATAGTCATAAAAACTTAGAAATGTATTTAATTTCAATTAGAACTTTTTTAAACATATTTAATACTAAAACCGATTGATTGTAATATAAGTCATCGATATATCGATAACATGATCCATACTTTCCCACCTCTACCTAGTATCTCTATATAAATCTTAATAGTTCAAACCATATAAAAATATCGAAAGTACAATAATTTTTGCAGAGTTTGTAGCCCAGTTCTCAGATGGAAGAACATTGCAAATATGTTTACGGGGTAATGTATATATATTCCAAGAATGTATAAACAATTGAATGTATGTATGCATAAAATCGTGCCCACCACCCACGCCTACTCACACCACCCGGATATTCACTATAGCGTACACGATGAACAATGTGCACACAAGTAGTTAGTTTAGCCGTCGGCACCACCCAGCTATGTTTGTATGTGTGTGTGCTTCCATATGTGTTTGTACCACTTCAGCTCAATGTTTTTGTTTTTATTTAATTTTTTTTGCACTTCGTTGCTGGCGGCTTGTGGTACTGACTTTATAGAATTAGCTTATAAATATTAGACACGCTAGCTAAACGATAAACGAACAGAGCAACTACTAGTTAGTAAGCTGCACACATACATATACATAATATATGCGCGAGTGTGTTAGTGTGTGTCGATATGGCGCAACAGCTGAATTAAATAAAACCGCGCTGCCTCACCACTTAGCTACTTAACCGCATACAAGTTGTGTGAGGCATTCAGCTATTTAGACATTAAACCACTCAGGCACCACTTTTTCAATTCCGTCAAATTTAGTCGTATGTCGGAGGTCAAACGGAGCAGAAAGTGGCAATACTTGAGCACAAAACAAAACTAAACGTACTGGAACGCGCGCAAAGGATATAATAAAATGAAAGCGAAGAAATAAATAAACGCGGAAGTACCAAGCAAAGGATATACATAAATGTTGAGTACGGAAAAGTGTTAAAGAGTGTGCGCGTGTGTGAATATCCTTTTGAAAGTCGCATTGTTGCAATAAAAACATGAAATGGAAATTGAATTAGCACAGGCAATTAAAGTTTGCATTGCAATGAAATCCAATGAAAATAAAAATATTTAGCAGTTAAAGCTAAAATGTGCGCAAGAAAAACATAAACAAAATAAATGCGTTTAAAAGGATATGAGAGTAAAAATGAGAAATAAAGTGTCGGCGTGATGTCATGCAATTTGAGCGCGCGCGCTAACGTCAAGGACATCGTAAAGGATACCTGGCAGTGAAGCGGCTTTATATGTTTATCTGTACGTATGTAATTGCGTGTGTAAATCTGTCTCGTACTGATTAGATATATATAAATATACATACATGCACACCCTTCTAAGGATATAAGGCTAAGTTAATAAAGGCGTGTGCAAAGGAAATGAAAATTTAATGAAATGTCGCTAATATGGCACGCTAAACTCAAGTAACCTAGTTTACGTTAAAAAAAAAAAACAACAAAAACAAAACATAATAAATATATGTCAAAATGTGAGTGAGCGTATACATTTGCCAAGCAATTTAGTGCTGAGTGATAAACAAATTTCCTGATGAGCCTTGCGAATGACTCGTTGTAGTCAAACGTGTTTACCAACAAATGTATGTACATATGTATGAGAAAGGATATGTGAGAGAATATGTAGAAGCTTGTGTGAAGCAATAAGTGTACAAAAAAAAATATTTATTAGAGTGGCTTGAGAAAGGAAAATTCTTTTCGTTGTGGTTGGGAGTTAGAATTTTTGGACAAAAATAAAATAAAGAAAAAACAATTTTTAAAATAATAAAAAATAAAAGAATTTTAAAAATATTGAAAAAAAAAAAATTTTTTTAATATTTCCAATCCAGAATATATGGAGCACCAATGGAAAATCATCCTTTGATAAGCAAATTTCTTAGTGAGTCATGTGAGTGCCTAAGCCTTATCAAAAAATGTATATGTTCATGAAAGGATATGTGAGTAAATATATGATAGTTTATGTGCAACAATAAGTGTAAGAATAAAATATTTATTATTTTGGCTGGAATACAAATTATTCTGTTTACATGTGAGTAACATTTATAGTTTATCACAAAAAATATTTAAAAAAATAATAACACCAAAAAAATTTTAATAAAATATGTACACCGTTTGGTAAATTCATAGTCAAGAATGTGTCGCAATTAAAAACAAAAAAAAAACAGAAAAAAATTACGCAAAAGATTGTTTTTACTCAACTTGTCAAACAATACCAAGTTTTATTCAAAATGTTTTAAAAATTAACAACAAAAGCATAAATATTCAAGAAAAAAAAGAATTACAACAAAAAAATAAAATCCAAAACGTTATACCAATATTATAAAATAGTTAAAAGAAAAAAACTATACAAAACTAAAATTCAAGAAATTACTATTCTTGGCCTTGAGCTCATTTATAGTATTTGTACTTTAAAAACAAAAAAAAAATTCAAATAAAAATAAAAAATAAAAAAAATTTAAAATTTAAAAAATATTAAACACAAATTAGAACAAAAACTAAGGATAGCCTTTAAAAATAATTCAAAAAAAGGAATAACACAAAAAATTTAAAAAATTTATAAGCAATAAAAAAAATAATAATGCAAAAAAAATTGTTTTGAAAAAAATGCCACAAAACAATAAATGTCCACAATGTTTAAAAAAAGATTAGAAAAAAATAGTGCAAAAAATTAACATACATACATATATTCACTAGCTTTAAAAAATGTTAGCAAAAAAATGCTACAAAACACAAAAAGTATTTTTAATCAGTGTTTGAAAAAATTCTCCACAATTAAAATTTAAGTTGAAAAAATTTAAATTATATGCTTAATTTAAAAGAAATGTTTTTACTCAAATTTATAAATAATAAAAACAATTATACAAAAAACTAAATTTTTTTTTAATCAACGTTTCGAAAATAAAAAAAAAACTTCTAAAAAATGTAAAGATGAAACTAAAGTTAGTTTGACTTTTAAATGTATTTTCCAAAATTCATAGCAACAACAAACAATAAAGTTAAAACAAAAAAATTCAAAATAGAAATATTTACACTATTTTCTAAACAATTGAAAAAAAAATTACTCCAACAAATTGATTTACTTTTAATGAATAAAAAGTGTCAATCCGCAATAAAATTTAATAAGAAGTGAATAAAACCAAAAAAATAGAACTCCACAATTCAAACAGTTAAAAAAAATTACGCAACTTTAAAAAGATTTAATAAAACTTCATACAAAAAGCAGAAACATAGCATAAAATAATTTAAAAAAAAAGTGTATTGCTTATATCAAAAAAATAAAAATAAAAAACCTAAAAACAAAAACCTCTTATACTCAATATTAAAAAAAAAAAAAACATGAAACTATAAAAACAAATTACTTCACGGCTTAAACAATTAGAGAAAAAATTATTCAGCGTTTAACAACAAAAACCAAAAAACAAAAGTAAAGTTTACTCAATTCTTTGCTATAACCAACTTGATACCCTTTTTTCAATAATTTACAAATTTTAGAAATATTAAAAAAAAATACAAACAAATTACAACCCACCCTAAAGTTTATTTCAACAACCAAACAAATAAAATTCGATTTTTCTATGCGGCAAAAAGTGATTTTAACGCTAAAAAGATTGCGAACGTGCGGAAAAATAATCTCCAATTTCTAAGCTGATTTGGCAAATTTGAATTTTCTTGCCGTTGTTTACTTGTGCTATCCTTGAAGTCTATTAGCATTAAATGCCTAATCAGCTAGCAATCAAATTGTGTTTACGTTTGGTTCTTCTCGCCTATTCGACGCAGTGACAACGCAGGATATGCGCGGTGGATGGTATGCTGAGCTTTTCATGTAAAAGTCGCGTGTTCGTGTTTATTTACGTTTTTGGTGTTGTGTCTGTGATGAACGCTGAAGGCCGTTTTTGCGGTTAAAAGTAGAGCAGCGCTGGTGGCAGTGTCCTTGATAAAGAGAAGTGTGTTCTTACACAAGCAAAAGTATGGCAAGTGTATGAGTGGGGAATAACACTAACGGGATATGAAACTAGTTAGCGTATTTCTGGTGCAGAAAAGCACTGGACCGATTTTGCCTAGATATGTAAGAGTTGAAAGTTTTTTATTAATTTAAAAAATGATATTTCACGACATTTTAAATAGGGATGTGCCTTTATTCGATTAATCGAGTAAGTTGATTAATCAAATTTTCAGTTAACCGATTAGTTGATTAATCAAAATTGGCTAATCAAAAACTGATTAATTTACTCTTTTTTTTTTCATGAAAGTTTGATTTGAAATAGCTGAAAATGAAAAAAATTTAAACCAAACTTGCTTCGAAATATTAAAAAAATCTAAGAAAATTTTGAAGTGTTGTCTGATCACGAATGGGCAAAATGTCGAAGATGCAACAAATTGTTGAAGTATCAAGGAACTTCTAAATTTGCGCAGTTTAAATAGACGATTGATCATTTTATTTAAAAAACGATTAATCAAAACGGCGATTAATCAATTAATTTTCTTTTTGCTTAATCAAAACCTTGAATTATAGAGTAAACAGCCTTTTTGATTAATCAAAAATCATAATTAGTCGATTAATTAAGTAATCGATATTAATAATTTTTATCTCTTAATATGAGACAGGACATTTCGGTACACAAATTTAGGCGGAAGTGGATTCTTTGCACATCAAACAAATTTGACTGAAAACCTAAAAGTTAAATAAAAATACGCACAAGATCGCTCACCACAATTAATCATAGAGCAAAAAAATCTGGTAAAAAAATAAGACGAGATTTAAAAATTATAATTTTTCATTTATTTATAATAAAATAAAAATATACATATACATATTCATCAAAAAGTAACCAACATATTAAAATCTTAAAACAAACTAAAACAATCCATATTATTCGAACCTTTTCAACTGTTTCTGTCGCAACTTTTTAATATCCATATACTTCTTTCTAATGATGCGCTCCAACTTCTCTTTAAAATCGACCTCACGATTGTACTCCTCCAAACTTTCTAAGCTGTATGCGACTATATATTTTCGGTTCGCTGCTAACATTTCTTTGGTGAGCTTGGCCTTAATTGTCATTGCTTTTACTGCGGCTACTTTGGATTGTCTACGTAGTTCCAGATATTGATAGAGTCTGTAGTGTACAGACGTAGTCTTATTCGCGGTGCTGCGTTGATCCATCTCTTTGGTTAATATGAGTTTTTTTTTTAATTTCACTCAAGTCATTTGATTTTTCAGAGCAACTGTGCTGACTTTTATAGTTGAAATGTTCTATAATTTGTGGGGTATTTTAGGTAATAAGACAATCACTAGGTACCTGCTGAGCATCAAAGGCCGATCATAACAGAAACAGGTACTCAAATATGGATGTGCTGTTAATAGTTGCTCTAAGCTCACCATAGAACAAAGTCCAGTTACCTGGCTTCAAATGTTCAACCAACCAAATGTTCAAACTCGCCAATGGAATTCATCTAAAACTTATGTTTTAGTTTTACGTAAAAATTTAGATTTTTTCGCTCCAAAATCTTCTGAACTAGTGTTTCCAGGTTTATGAAAAATTCCACAACTTCTTCGGAAATTCAAAAAAATGGAAATTTTAAATTTGATGCAAGAATTAAAAAAGTTTTTCTGAGTATGCAGTTATGTACCTTATTAAATTCTAGTCCCACGAAATACAAGTCTCAAGACTCTGGAAAATTTTATTGATTTTTGGCACTTTTTTTCTATATTGTAAATAAATTTCCGCGGAAGCAAATACCAACCCCCTATTTTGAAAAATATTGTCAAAAATAAACAGCCTTGAGATTGGTACTTCGAGAGACTAGATTTTAATAAGCTACGAAACTGCATTCTTTGAAATTATTTTAAAATATTAAATACAGAATAATTTTGAATAAACTAACAAAACAAAAAATATTACTTTATTTCATTAATAAATTTCAAATAAAAATTTCAAAACTTATTATTCAACCACAATCGAAATTTAAGTTTTGAAAAAGTTAAAACTCGTCAGAGAAAGGGTTCATTGAGTATTCGCACATCCTAACTTCAATTCTTATCTAGCACTTGTACACTTTTGTACGGACGTATTAGTACATTACTAACGGTATGCTATATGCCAGTCATGACGTGTACCGTTACTAGCACTCGTTTTTAAACACACAAACATATACATTTATTATCCAACTCGTAAGCACTCAATTTGTTCGCTCTCTCTCCTTTACTTGGCCACTTTTGCGAATGCATCGCTTCTAATTCAACCATCATCATCATCAGTCAACGTCTTTCAAAAGCAACTTGCCAACTCAGCTTCACTCATATCAACACCAGTGCAAATACAAATATGTATGTATATGAAGGCCATCAAATTGGTTGAACTAAACTCAAATATGCTGCACTTTGTAACACCACCATCAAGCGAACACATTCACATTTCAAATATGCTTTCATGATTTTTCAGTTGGCACCTTTGTGAACGTTTAGCAAAAATTTACCGTCATTTTAACCATTTATTTTGTGCTAGATATATGTACATATATACATGCACACACACACAAATACATACATATGCACGGATATAAAAGCAATAATTTTCCTACTCATACTACAACTATCTAAGGTGATCTCGTACTGTATAACCAAAATGCAATTTTAATAGAAAAATGTCAAAAAATTGCCAGTAACTAATGTTTGCTGTTAACTCATAGAAACATACACACACAAGTACATATATATTGAGATACCCTGTGGGAAATAAATCTATAGTAAAAGTAATTTTAAATTGCCAACAATTTTCGTTCGGCAATGGTCGAAATCTGTACACCTAGGCTTACCTCTGTAAGACATCGCAACTAACTACTAAGTACCTACTTTTCAACCACAAAATAGTCAAAACATAAAATCCGGTAGAGTGAATAGAAGTAGTATTTTAGTGACAGAAAAAGTAGTATTCTATTAACTTCCGAAATGGTTCTTTAAGAAGAGCTTGGGCGGTAAAAAAAAATGAATTAAAACATTTAAATTTCTAATTATATTTAAAAAAAAATAGAAATAATAATAATTTTCATGAATATAAAAACTTTCATACACAAATTTTATTCTTGACCTTGAGCTCATTTTTAGTCATGAAAACAGTATGCTTTATTTCTTGATCGATAATTTGTTCCTGCAGGGTACTTATGAAACAAGCACATAGCGTAGATAAATAACCAAAAGTTACGAAAACTTACAACTCAATTACCTGGATAGTTGATGAAAGCTTTTGGATGATTTTGACATGAAATGACAGTAATCCGTACGGTCTTGCGTTAACGGCGATTTAAATTATAAACTTCTTCGCCGAAAATGGCAGCTAATTTTTGAATAAAATTCGATTTATTAAAATTTGTTTTATTTTTTTCACCTTTTACAATTTTAAGTTTGAATCACAATGTCGAAATGCAGTGAAAAAGACACGGGACGCTTTCATTGTTGAAATTATTTCCAGCCATAATGCTAACAACAAAAATCTACATCTGTGTTCAATATAATAGTAAAGAAATTTAATGGGATATCGTTTGACGAAATAAGAGCTATGTTTTGAATAATTTTCATTTGAATTTTGTAACAAAATCTGCAAAAAAATTTCAAAGTTGATACAAAGTTCAATAAAGTTATTCAAACTTTAAAAAATCAGCAATGTTTTTTGTAGAATTTCTAGAAAGTTTTTGAGTATGCAGTTCTGTAGCCCATTCAAAATATAAAAAAAATATGAAAAATAGTAAATAATAAATAATGTTTCTACAACAATACTAAAAAAATCAAAAATTATCAAAAACAAACAAAAAATTTGAAACAAATAAAAAATAATCAAAGATTATTAAAAATATTTTTTGGATTACATTTGATTATTTTAGATTTTTTTGATTAATTCAAATAATAGTGAAAAGTCATGATTTTTTCGGATTATTTTGTTATTAATTGGAAATTAATCATCTCGTAAAGGTTATTAATCATGAAATGGATGCTCAGGAAAATAAATAATAAAACCGGTAATCATTACAATTAGTAATCATTACTTAACAGGATTAGACAGATTTTTTAATTTATAATTAATAAATAATATTGAATTACAATTAAAGAAAATTCAAAAACTTTTTTATGGGCTTCTACAACAATACTGAAACAAATAAGAAACTTTAGAAATAAACGAAAAAAAAATTTTAAAAAACTATTTTGATGAAAATTTATAATTATGTTTTTATAGGAAAATAATCATTAAAAATGTTAGGTAATGGTAATCAGTCATAAAATGCATTCTCAGGAAAAAAATCAACAGGCCGGTAATCATAACGATTAGTAATCATTATTTAACGCATACAAAAAATTTAATTTTATCTGAAAAAAAAATTTGAACAATTTTAGAAATGGAGAAAAAATTGTTAGTGTGTTCTGACTTGCACATTAGTGTAGTAAAATTCGTTGGTCTACAAAAGTGTATACTCAAATATTGTATAGAAACACTGCCAAAAAATTGTGAGATTTTCAATTCCAAAAGAATTTTCGCTCACATGTTTTTGTTGCCATTTGCATGCATTGAGTTGATACATATTTGTACTTACGATGCCCATAAACGAATTCTTCTTGCCTAAAACATTTCCAATAAAAATGTAGACCCATTCGGGAATAGCGTTATTTACCTGTATTGGTTGTCAAGTTCCAGCGTACAATAAGCCTTTCAGCTCATTTCACTGCAGAAATCACTCAAGCATTGAACATTTGAGTTACAACTTTTGCTCATATTATAATTTCGTTTTCATTACACTCATTAACAAAGCACTTAAAATTGTGTACAAACAAACAGAGATAGGAGGTATGGATGGTATTAAAACCTGCTCCCAAGCCACAATATGTCACTACCGGCAACTCAAACTACTCAAAGCTTGCCGTTGTAAAGATATTTTGATTTGAAATCTTGTCATTAAATACTTGCCAGTCTCACATACACGTAAACTTACATACATATGTACATAACGACCAAAGTCAAGTGCAGTCTCATTATCTTAAAGGCGTTTGCTACTCAAGCGTGAGTGCTTTCAAAACTTACTGGCAAATTTTAATGATAATTGCAGAGAATTAACAAAGCTTAAAGTTTTATAGAAAGTATTGTGGTTGTTGTAAGTACTCGTTGTTGAATCCATTAGCATTAGGGTGTGCCAAACAAAATTCGACAGTTGTCTTAAAAGAAACCCTCACATATGTATATAACATTCTATCGAACACCTAAAAAAAATTTATTTTCAAGAAATCCCTTTGGTATCAGGAAATTACCTAAGTCTCGTTTACTCAAATAGCCATCTCATTAGTTAAGAGCCATTCATGATTCCGAGGGTGCCCAACATAAATTCAGACAGGAAAAATTCAGAAATACAATTTTTCAAAAATCATTTTTCAGAAATCAAAAGTCAGAAGGAAAAATTCAGAAACACATTTACGGTCGTGCATTAACCCACTCGTTATCTACATTTTTCTTTTGATAATGATATTATGAACAATTTTTTGGTTAGGTTTAAATGGATTGTGCTACACTTAATTGGTAAATATTTAAAATTATAACCCATGAGCGGCCATACATTAAGGTGCAGTGAAATAACTCCCAAATGAAATAACTCCCAACAAAAAAATGAAATAACTCCCAAATATTTTCCATGCAAGTTGGGACTTATTTCATTATGAAATAGCTCCCAATTCATTGGGACTTATTTCATAATTTTAACTGGGAATTATTTCATAATGAAATAACTCCCAAATGAAATAATCCCCAATAAAATATCTTTGGGAGTTATTTCATAATTTTTGGAAATTGGGAGTTATTTCATTTTTTGGGACTTACTTCATTGCTTGTAATCCAGGCATTGGGAGTTATTTCATTTTTAATGGGAGTTATTTCATTTTTGTTGGGCATATTTTTAGCGAACTAGCGTCATTGACATTAATTCGCATTAAGAAAGGGAACTAAAGTCAGCACATTTTTTTTATATTCCAAATTTTAATTTTTCATTATCACCTTCGACTTATGATCATGAATCTGAGATTGGCTTAGGTCAGATCCCCGATTCGGGGCGTGATCAATGGTATTTATGTGCAGAACTCCTTTCCGCACTGGCGGCCTTCGGCCGCGCTTCAAAAAATAACCCTGGGCTACGCCATTCCAACTCCGGGTGGTTGCCATAGCCGTGGCTACCGCCACGGTGATGTCCTTCCGCGTGCCACTCTTTTCTCACAGGGTAATGTGATTACAACAACCACATGAAAATGACTTTAACGGCAAATATCTCGCAAACTACTAAAAATATTGGATCAGCGGAGTTATATTCATGCTCCTGGGACCAAAGCGCGTCTCCAGATAGATATCTCAACATTTTTGGTTGTGTATTAGCGCTCGGTACCCCACGTAAACGATTACCCACGTCTAGATTTAGAATCTGAAATGAGATTTTTTTCAACCGTTCAAAAGTTATTTGCAGTTAAAGTTCACAATTTTCTGTCATTTTCATGTGGTTGTTGTAATAGCACATTAGGCTGAGCCCAAAAAGTGGGAAACGTGGCACGCGGAAAGACATCACCGTGGCGGTAGCCACGGCTATGGCACACACCCGGAGTTGGAATGGCGTAGCCCAGGGTTATTTTTTGAAGCGCGGCCGAAGGCCGCCTATAAGGAAAGGAGTTCTGCACATAAATACCATGGATCACGCCCCGAATTGGGGATCTGACCTAAGTCAAATTTTCGCCTGCGGCACTACTTCGTCGAATCTCAAACCCAAATGCCTCAATGACATTAATTCGCATGTCCAAAGCTGTCCTGTATTTTTCAAATTTCATTGTAACTGATTATATTGTAAAAATATACCATTTCAAATTTTGATTTGGGATTTATTTCATTTTTTTGGGACTTATTTCATTTGGGAGTTATTTCATTTTTTTGGGGACTTGTGGTTTCATTGTGAAATAACTGCCAAATATTGGGAGTTATTTCATTTCCTTCTTTGGGAGTTATTTCATTTATTAAAGTTGGAAATTATTTCATTTTTATTGGGACTTCTTTCATTGGGAGTTATTTCATGGGAGTTATTTCATTTGGGAGTTATTTCACTGCACCATACATTAATCCATTGACGACCTCAATTTTATTTTAACTCAGAAATCAAATTTTTCAGATCAAAATAGTTTGACATATTTTTAAGTATATGATTTTAAGCGTTTTATCGTTTTAAATGTCATGCCTTAACCCTTAACCCATTGGTGACCTAAATTTTTATGTTCATAACTTCTAAATAATTTTTTATGTGAGAAAATAAATTGCTCTACACTTCAATAGTAAATATTTGAAGTTTTAAACCCATTGACGACCTTAATTATTTTATTAGTAACGAAATAAAATGATTCACCTCAGAGTAGCATTTCATTATTTTATAAATTCTGAAATTTTTTTTATGTTAGATCTATTACTGCACACTTAAAAATTTAATATTTACATTTTTAACCCATATTTTGGGCCATGTATTAACCCATTAAATGCTTTTATTTTTTTTTTTCTTAATTCTGAAATAAATTTTTTTGCCGGTATGTTTAGCGCTATAACACTAGTTATTATGTATTAAACCTTTGGTGATAAATTTTTTTTCTTTAGAATTCAAAATCAAATTCTTTAAATAAGAGTTGCTATAAATATATGTATGTATGTGAAGAGCAAATGTGTAAGGTTCTTTGGCATTCCGAGCTTTACATCAGACAGGACAAATATGGTGAGGTACTTCATCGAGAGAGAACTTCCTTCTTCCATATTGTGGCTGGAGAAGAAAAAATTGCATTAATTTTTGTCTCACCCTAATGAAAGTATTAGCTGAAAACTCAAACATTTCACTGCAATTGTTCCCAAAAGAATTCGAGCTTCAATAAAATTTACTTTGTATGCGTAAATTCACAAAATTTATGCTCGAAATATTTAGTGCAAATAAAGTGAAAGGATATTTGGTAATAAAATGTTGTTGTCATATGGCAAAATTTTAATTATAGTTTTAAATATTTGAAGATATACATATGTATGTATGACATATGTGTGCGATATGGTAGCTGCTATCAAGATAAACAATTAATTTTATGTCGTCATCACATTTGTTATCATGATCGCTTTGCTGATTTACTGCTGTCGCCTGGAAAGTGTACGCATATACATACATACATATATACGTTTATAATGAATTCACGCGAATGTCAAATTAGAGCAAAATTTAAGACTCTCCTTTGATAATATATTGCGTGAACTAAAAGCTCAATTTTGAATACAAATTAAAATATTTCCTACAAGCAAAGCAAACAGAAATTGATTTTTAAATACTTCGTTACAATAAATCTTAAGCTTCAAAAAGGCTAATTTTTCGCTTACAAAACGTTGATAAAAGTAAGCGTTTATGAGTATTAAAAATTTTTTGTAAGCTTTTGAATTGAAAAAGAAGCCCGCATATGAAAACTAGACCTCGTTTCTATGCTATAAATTTTCGAAATCTTTTTTTAAAAATTTATCAAAATTCAACGCCTTCTTTTCTCTAAACCACTGCTACAATTTTATTTAAAATCTCTCTAGATTTAAGTACCTATGTCGCTTTACTAACACTTTTCAAACAATTTGCATCTCATTTTCTTTCAGTAAAAACATTCAACAGAATGCGTTGCCTCCTTTTACTTTTACTTAGCACACAAACGTTCCTACTTACTGCCGCGCTACCCGCAGCCACCAATACGCTTGCAACACAAGGCGGTAGTATTAACTCGAATAGTAATAGTAACAATAACAACAACAACAACAATATAAGTGGCAGCAATGCAGGTGTAAATAGTAATGTAAATAGTAATAGTAACAACAACAACAATAATGCCATTGGAAATCCCAATGCAAATGTGAATAATGTCAACAATGCTTTAAACAACAATAACAACAACAATAACAACAGTCAGAATACTATAGGCAACAACAATAGCGGTGGCGGCGTTGGAAGTGGCAGCGGTGGCGGCGGCAATAGCAACAGTGGCATCTTGGGCGTAAATGTAGGCAGCAATACAATCGATGTAATCAATATTGGTGGCAACACAAATAATGCGGGTGGCATCGGTGTGATTGGTAGTAGCGCCAACAGTAGCAACATTATGGTAATGCCAAGAGAAAAGTTATATGAAAAGTGCACTGGGCCTGGTGATCCAGGTCCTTGCAAGCAATACATTTACAAATGGCGCTATGAACCGTTATCAAATGAATGTACAACTTTCATTTGGGGCGGATGTGAGGGCAACCCGCAGAATCGTTTCAATACGGAAGCTGAGTGCTTGTATCATTGCATAGGTGGACCACGTAAGTGACAAATATATAGAAATTTGCATAAGCAACAACAATACGCTGTGTAAACTAAAAAAAAGAAAATAGTACACTCAAGACAGAGAGCGTAAAAGTTGTGGTTTTGTTTAAATAAATTTTTTTTTAATATTTAGCATAAAAAAGAGATTTATTTTTTTTTCTTTAAATCAAAAATTAAAATTTTGTTGTTGGTTTTTGCGGTCTTAAAGCTAACACCACGCTTTTATAAGCTACGTTTAAAGCAAGGTGAAAAACTAACATTTCTTCATTAAACTAAAAATTTATGTAAATTGACTGACTTATATTTTCTTAATCATAAAGCCTAGCTCAAATTGACTAATATTTTTTAAACTAAAAAAAGTGATAATTAAATAGAAGTTATCAATCTTTAATCAAATACATTTTACGTTTATTCTGAAAATTAAAAATTAATCATACATTTTTTCTATAAGTCAAAAATAAATATGAATATTCTTTGAACTAAAAATAAAAATTAAATAACTTAGTATATTTAGTTAATCAGAAATCAAACCAAATTTTTGAATTGAAATTAAAGCAAAAATATGATGAGATAATCAAAAATCCGAGTTACTTTGAGTGTTCTTCTTCAATTGAAAAACTAAAATTTAAAAATCATTTCTCTGTTAGTCAAAAATAAAATTTTACTTCCATTCTTTATACAAAAAATACAAATTGACTGACTTATATATTTTTAAATCATAAATCGTGGTTCAAGTTTAATTTTTATATTGTTAGTTTAAGTTAGATTTTTCAAAATGACTTGTAATCTGTTCCAGAAAAATAACAATTTTATTTTTATTTTTTGAAACTAAAAAAAAATTGGCAATTACTTCTTTTTTGTTAATCAACAATCACAAGCAAAGTTACAAAAATCACTTATATTTTGTTAGTCATGATTGCAATTAAAATTAAAATTCAATGCTAAAATTTTGCTTTTACTCTCTTAGTCAAAAATTAGCATAATTTATTAATTGAATAATTTTAATAATTTCTAGTTTGTAAATCAAATTTCAAATTTCATTTTTTTGTTGATTAACTCTCAGTCAAACATTAGAGTTATAATCTTTGTTTTATCTTTAATCTCAAAATGAAACTTTAAATATGAATTCTAGTCTGTGAATCAAAAATTAAAGTTAAAACTTCTTAAACTAAAAGTAAAAATATGATTTCTTTTTCAAAATCCAAAATATTGGAAAATTTTACTATTTGGTTTCCAGGGTTGTAAAAGAATGCATTCATATGCGAATGCAATCAGTTGAAGTCTTATTCAATGACTTAAAATTTTGAATGCATTCATTGACTCACTTTTTGACTAAAGAATGAAAAAAATAAGTCTGAAGCCTTTTTTAAGTTACGCCTTTGATGTCATTTAGAGAAGTCACTTACTGACTTCATTTTTTGAGTGAAGTCACTAACTATTTGCAACAAAAATAGTTTACGATCATGTCTCATATGCCACAGGTAAATTGACTTCAAATGATTCCATATGACTCCAAATTACTTCAATTGACTTCAGTGAGACTTTTTATTCAATGAATGCAATACATGAATAAACAAAAAATTAATGAGAAAAAGAATTTGAAGTCGCAGAATGAAGTGTGAATGGTGACTTCATTTTTTAAGTCCCAGTCAAAGAATTCAAAAAATGGCTGCAATCATTTTGCGATAAATCAAATAATTATTCGCAAAAGGATGCATTCTTTTACATCTCTGTTGGTTTTAAACCATACATTAATATTCAATTTAATTTATTTTTTTTTTTCATAAATAAAAGTTAGAAATTGACTAGTGTCCAGTCAAGAATGAGGATCAAAAGATTACTTCAATTTGTTAGTCAAATTAAAGGATTAAGTCAGATTTTTATCAAAACTTTCATTTAAAGCCTAAATAAAAAAAAATTTACTAAAAATGAAAACTAATGTGCTTCGGCCTAACAAACAAAAAGTCAACATTTTGACTAAAAAAATAAAAGTTAGGTTTCCACTTCATTTCTACTTAAAAAAAATCTTAATCTTTGACTATTAAAAGGAAAATAAACGTTTAAATTAATTTCAAATTGCTCTCAAATAAAAACAAAAATCAGAAGTCAAACTAAAAATTTTTAAATTGTTTGCGTGACGAAAATCAAACGGTAATCTTTTGCCCTCAGTTTTATACTTTTTTGAGAAAAAAGACTTCGAAATGCAGTCATTCATTCCATCACAATTTTTAAATTTCACAACATGCTATGTACACTCCGCTCCCTGCTACAATCACATCTCTCTATTTACAGACACATTACCACCTTTCCTGCGTTCCACAACCAGTGAACCCAGCACTACCGAGTCATCGCTTCCACTCTCATCTAATACAGATGGCCCTTTATATGGAGGTGATAGCTTAGACTACAATCCAGTGCCGTTCGATCAACGTGGCCCAGAGTTGACATTTGCTGAAACAGGTCAGGAAAAGACATTCGTCTTTGCCAAGAATAACACATTCATACAAATGGACGGTGACATTATACAAACATTTCAATTAAGGTAAGTCGAATAGCTATTGAACATATCAATCGAAAGGCGAGCTTAGATATTTATACGAGATGACTGTGGGTGCAAATTTATTTAGTTTAAGCATGTTTTTTTTTTGTTTTCTGGTAGAATTTTTAACTGAGAATATTTTTCAAGACCATGTGAACTTTCTTAAGACTTCTTTTAATCAACTAAATCAAAAGCTTTAAAAATTATAAAATTGTTTAAAGCATTTGGTGTTACTATAGAATTCTTGTTGTATCATACGAAGATGAGCTGCTTTTCGGGATGGGAAAATATTGTGGGTAAAGTCTAGAAGGAGCTTTTAGAACTTATATAAATAAAGTACTCAACCGAGCTTTATAAAATTTCAGTTTATCTATGAAACTTTCACAGTGGGTTCAACGGTTCACTGGGTACGCCTATTTGATAAAAAGTGGGCTATGCCACGCCCCCGGGTATATCATTTTCCAATTCGTCATAACAACGAAATGATTTTGCTCATATTAAAGATATGTATATGTACATATATCCTTATATCATAATATATACAGCTTAATAAAAGTAGGCGGGGCCACGCCTTAATGCTTTTGTTAATTTTTCATAGGCGTCTAAAATTCGATACCGATCTATGGGTGTAGGTTTCACAACATCTAACACGGTTCTGAAGCTATTAACAGTCGTGGCTTGAAAATTTGTTCAGCCATATGTAGACGGTGCCACGCCCCTTTTTCAAAAATCAAGTAAATCATCAATAAAACGTTAAACTAAATAAAACTACCAAATTGCATTATTATAGTGCAATTGTTCCCTCTAAAAAAATTATTTATGAGTCACCCTAATGCAAAAATGAGATTTGCAAATATTCATCTTGAATAATATTTTCCCAAAGTTGAGTACTCACAACCAAAAGCTTAATAAAAATTCTTTAATTGAATTTAATGTAAATTGAATGCAAGTAAAGCATCAATTATGTGAACCTCAGAAACGTTTAATATCCGAATATTAATAAATGGTTTCAACAGAAATTAATTTCAGAAATATGCAGTTTAAGTCACACAAACACACACACGCACACACATATTCTCTTTCAACAGCTGTGCTTTTAATCACTCAAATGCTAGCACAAACACACAAATACACAAACATACATAGATATTTATGTATTTACATACATAAAAGCGTCATCATGAATATAATTGTAGTGGTAAATATTATAAATTGTTATTGGCTCTTGTGGATTTGAGGCTTAACTTCGGGCTGCAACTGTAAAAGTCAGGTAAGGCAGGTAGCCTTCAAGAACATTCATAATGAATGAATGATTACTGAATGAGTTTCTTGATTGCTTGCTTTTGTATTGATGTGAGTTAGTGCAACTACATAACTATATAATTGCATAAATACATATGTAGGTATATGTATGTGTGTAGTTAATAAATTTAATATTCATGTAGTTAAGTAAATACATACATACATATGTAGCAACAAATAAGCCATATTCAAATTTTCTAAATTTCATACATTTTACTTACTCTCCGGCAAGCTATAACAGTCAAGCAATCAGCTTATGTTTACACAACTAATTCAAATTACATAACTTGCCATAAGGTATACACTATGTGATGGTAGAAGGAGGTGTTCAGTGAAAGCGGAAGAAAGTTCAAGAAAAAGCTGGGTAACTCAATGCAAAGTCTTGGACCTCTAGAGCCCAGTGAATAGATATTTTCTGACTCTTCTGCAAGAGATTAGTTCAGCTGTAACTTCAACTATCTGACATGCTGGTGCCATCTTGAACAAAAAAAAAATTGGGATATATTAATCTGAATTCCTCAATGTTCCAAGTTGTGGTCTGATTTTCTTCTTTCAATTTAATTTATCAAAATAAATATATTTTATATACATACTTCTAATTTATATTTTTTTTGGTTTATTTTTTTTTAATTTATTTTAATTAAATTAATTTTTTTTAATAAACAAATATATTTAATTTATAATTTTTTGTGTATAATTTTCTTCTTTTTTTTTAATATACAAATACTTCTACTACTAATTTATATTTTATTTGGTCTAATTTTCGTTTAAATTATTTTAGTGAATTAATTTTTTCTAAATATAAAAATTTGTTTGGCCTAATTTTCTTGCTTCAATTTATTTTGGTGAAATAAATTTTTTTTTTTTAAATACAAATTTTTTGTGGTAAAAATATTTTTCTTTAAATTTATTTAAGTTGAATAAAATTTTTTTTAATATACAAATGCATCAAATTTATAATTTTTTTTGACCTAATTTTCTTGCTTCAATTTAATTTATTTAAATAATTTTTTTTTTTTAAATATAAAAGTTTTTTGGGGCTAATTTTCTTCTTTTTTTTAATATATAAATACTTCTAATTTATATTTTATTTGGCCTGATTTTTTTATGTTTTTTGGTCTTCTTTCAATTAAATTTAGTTTAATACTTTTTTTTTAAATATAAATTTTTTTTTTGTTTCAACTTTTCTCTTAATATTAATTTTAGTCAAATTCCTTTTTTTTTAAATATACAAATTCATCTAATTTAGATATAATTTTTTTTTTAATTCTTCAATTGTTTAACTTTCGACCACTATATAACGAATAATTTTTCTTTCGAATAGAACTTGAAAGTAAGGGCCCAAAACTAACTTCGATTTTAAAATATAAATGTTTTAAAATTAGATCAAAAGTGTATTTATCGTAACGAAATTTTTATAAAAATGTTTATTACTACTATTTATTTTAAATCGCCGAAATGAGTCCAATGGTTTGCTGGGTAAATGTTACGCATACGTCATGTGGTACCTACTGCTGTGAGCCATTTTTCTTTGGTTTAATAGTTCTGCTTACTCATTAATTGTTAATTACATACATAAAAAAGCATTTCTTGCAAATAATTTTGAAAATACATTAACTTAAAAAAATTGTTAACCTCAGCTTACTTTTTCATAACAAATAAATATTGCTTTTCATTCCTTTCAAGATTATGTCGTGAGATCTCATTTCAATTTCGAACACGTCTACCGCATGGCTTGCTCGTCTATCATAACGTGAAAAATCCGGATCGTATAGATCTGGATCCTTATGCTTTGTATGTGATTGTGGAGAAGGGGCAGTTGAAGGTCGTGCATGTTTTTGGAAAGCATTCGACGAGTGTCACTGTTGGTGAAGGTCTCAATCGTGATGAATGGCATAGTGTGATGGTAAGATAAAATTTAGATTTTGTGTTTTAAATGGATCCTTTAGTATATATGTATAAGGAGGGTGTATATGTATGTATGTACCTATGCAGCTAAGTTCATAGTTAAAATGCCAGACAATCCACTTGTTGTTTCAAATAATTTGATTTCCACGCATTGAATAAAAATTATGCGAAATCCTTCTTTTAGAGTCCCTGCCTATAAGTTCTCAGCAATTTCTTTTCTCTTTTATCATCTTGCGCTTGTTACTAGCTAGTCTATCATCACTCTGTTGCACTCATTCTTCCTTCATTTTCGCTCCAATTGTCATTCACATAGTTTCATTTGCGTTTCTGAATGTTTAATATAGCAAAACACCAAATCATGAAGAAACATAACAACAACAACTACAATCTACTATAAACGCGAGTATATGTGTGTGTGTGTCTGCAATAGGATTTATGTGCATGTAGAGCTTTCATCTAGCTCTACTTAGCAAACTCTCAAACACTCGAGAAGATGCGCCGATTGTGGTCATTAATATCGCTTCAGCTGAATGCATTTTCATGTTACGAATATTCTTTTTATTTTATTTTTTCTTGTTTTTGTTTTCATTCTTATTTTGCTTGAATTGTTTTTTTTTTTTTTTTGTTTTTGCTATATTTTTTGGTTGGTGCGTGTTTTCTACATTTTTCTCTTTTGCTTTCTCTGGCTTCATCGTAGAGTAGAACAAATACAAATGAATGCAGTTCAGAAATTTATCTATCATTGAAATGGAGCACAATAATTCACATTCGTCTCATGAAAACAAAAGCATTATTATGTTTGTATGGGTAAATGTGAAAATGTGCCATGCCTGTCCAATTGAGAGTAGACCCAGTAGGAAAACTGTTTATGGCGACTCGAACATTGTATTGTGATAGAGAGTGACAGTTGTAGTCCGAAAGTAGGTGGTTCGTTCCTCTTAAGGGTACTTTTTGAACGAGAAAAAAGCTGAGACAAAACCGATGGCGGAATACGAACTAGAATCAGAACCGGAATGGCAACCTGAGGTAAAACCGATTGAAGCACTAAAACTTAAATTAAGAAATGGCATGCTGAGTCGGCAATGAAAAGTGGAATTCAAACCGAAACCGGATTTATAATATAAACAAAATTTAAACTGACCTCAAAAACAACAAAACAAAAACCTTTCAAAAACTAAATAGTGCAACTGAAAGCAAAATCCTAACCGGAACGGAAATATGAGACGAAATTTATTTAAATCCCATACTGGAGCAAGCAAAGAAAAATTTAACTTAACCTGCGACAAAGTTCAAACCCGAACTGTAAATAAAATCAAACCAAACACATAACTGAACTGCCGAAACAAAGGAGAACTGGAACCTGAACCGAAACGCAACATAAATAGTGGAGATGAAATCAAAACATAAATCAAATTACGAACAAAAACCGGAAACGAGACTGTTATTTGACCCAAACCCGAAAGCAAAGCCAAACAGAATGAAATCGGTGCTCGAAATTGTTCACTGTTTGTTTTTTAGTTTTACTTCTTAACCCGATGCTTGATTTTCCGACAGGGTTTATTCACACACTCCCATATTTGTGATGCTCGACCATAGACCAAAACATTTTCCTCAACTGCCAGAATCGCACGCACACACAAACACATTTCCACATTTCCACATTTACTCATGCACGCATTACGTACGATTTCCAAAAACAAAAAAAAAAAAAAAAAATATCAACACACTTTTCAGAGAATTTCAGTGAAATCATATGGATAGCCCTCTTCTTAGCCCTTTCGGTTTTTACCTCTTAACCACAAATCAATTTCATTCCATGTCATTCGATTCGATTTATCTTCAAAAATTGCATTTCTACATTGTACACTCAGAAGCTCCATATCACCACTACAAACATGCACATTTGCTGAGTATAACCGCCTCTTAAATACAGCAAATATTTAGTCATACTTGTGAGCTTGAGTGTGTTTGTATGCGTGTATGTATATGTGTGTGTGTGGTGCAGTTTTTAGTTTTGTAGGTCGATTTCAGTTCATTCAACAAAACTAATGATTCTTCTTCTTCATTTTCATTCATGCCATCGATCAATCTATGTATGTAGGTACGCATCGATGTCCATGGTGCAAGATTAATTGCACGTGTTGACAATAGTCAAGAGGAAGTTTATCTCAAAGGCTTAAACCATGACACCAACTATGGAGTATCAACAAATCTACCATCGGTTGTACTAGTTGGAGGTGAGTAGATATTATTTTGTTATTTGTCAGTTAAATGTTACAATAATTGTAATAGACATACAGCGGAATACTTATAGACATATGGGTGTTTCCATGCAGCCGTATGCGACATTCGTACACTTTTGGAGTAATATAAATCTCACATAAAACGAGTTTTCAGGAAAATAAAAATACAGTTACGTTGCAATTAAAAAGAAGTATGTTTGGAAAAAAAATGGTCGCCCTGAAAGCTTTGGTGTTTAAAATATCCGTTCAAAATGAGGTGATAACTTACGCGACAAAAACGGAAGTGCTTATATTGCGCACATACATATATGCGAAAGTCTGCGAATCAAGCCAGCTCTTAATTTCTTTGAATATTCGTAACCTAAGCTAAATAATGCACCTTTACAATACTCTCATATTTAAAGAGAAATCATCTCTTTATATTATTATTTAAAAAAAAAACTAAATAACGTACGCGACATAACGTACGCGACAATTTTTCTAGTATATTAATAATAAAATGCAGGGACGTAACTGTTATAAGAAATGTGATAAAAAGGTCCCATTTAACCATTAATACTGATGTATTCAAATATTGGTTATAATTAACCATTGCCGTAAGACATATTTTATATTGGTCAACATAACCATTATAAATGAGAGAAACATTTTTTGGTTAACATTAACCATTATTGTAAGTAATATGATTTTTTTGGTTATCGGTAGCAAAAAAATTCAAACAATATAAAACAACTTGAGTTGCTGGAGTGGCATGACCAATGTCTGCAAGTTCCTCGAGGAAAAATTTACCACTATTCAGCAAAAATAGTTTGCTGTCGAGTGGGTCACCGATAACCAAAAAATTTAGTACTTGCGATAGGGGTTATTCGTAACCAAAAAAATAAATCTCTCATTTATATTGGTTACGATGACTAAAATAAAATACCTCTGATGATAATGGTTAAAAATTCCCTAAAACATATAAAGGGAATTTTCGCGTAACCTTTTCTTCTGAAAGAAAAAAATAACAATTATTTTCGGTCCCTGATAAAATGTTTTTGGTTTGAAATTTACACTTTAATTAGGAAACAAAATAAAAATGTATTCTTATTATAAAGACTATATGATAATGAAAATAAAATCGAATTCATAACATATGTATTTGTTGATATACATTCTTTATATATTTACATAAACTCTAATATTTTCTCGTAAAGAGTATCCCGTTCGAGCAGCATTTATATGTTGACTGTCGACGAATATATCGATATATTCACAAATGAAAAAGCATCTGGTAAAATTATATTATTAGCTTTTACTATTTGCCACACCTTTCTCTTTATAACAGCACCTATTCCATCCACAGCGCCTTTGCCATGCGAGGTGGCAAAGAAATTCCATTCAAAATATTTGCAGCTAAATTTATTTACAAAATAAGGGATGCTTGTTGAAATAAACTTATTTTTAAACTGCACCTATGTATTCAGGATAATGTTATTGAAAAAATTGCTTTTAACGTCGATTTTAATGTATTACAATAAAATATTCATACTTAGAATAACGTATGCGACAAACTTTAAAGGGTATACAACTTTTATTACTGCGATTGAAAAAAAAATTTCAGCGAATATATTTAACTAGAAGATCTCTTGATTTGAAGTTGTAATATCTATTACTTGCGACTGTCAATACACAAATGATATAGAAAAATAATGTTTTTGCATAACGTACGCGACAAAGGTATACTATCAAAAGTAAATAAAAAAAATACTGTTATTCGAGTTCAAACTTCTCTTTTTCTCATTTTTGTAAGTAGTTGGCATTATTAATTTAGTTTTAAAATGTATTTGCACTACTTCAAATCTCTTAATTTAGGTAATTCGGAAGAGAAAA
Organism: Sphenella marginata; assembly: GCA_951509765.1. Classification (NCBI taxonomy): domain Eukaryota; kingdom Metazoa; phylum Arthropoda; class Insecta; order Diptera; family Tephritidae; genus Sphenella; species Sphenella marginata. The sequence goes on from OX608082.1 coordinate 20,120,077, forward strand.
TAGTTGATTCAATTTGCGAAAACTGAGTTGAAGAAAACCTCAGTTTTACTCTTCCGTTTATGAGTTTTAAGATACCAACAAGCTGTAAATACTTCCATTTTATAAAAATTCAATTACTTTTCCTTTAATAATTCGTTTTAAAACCCATTTTCTGGTCATATAATTTGTTCAGTCGTGGTTGACCTTCTCATGGAAACACCCATATGTATGTATGTACATATATTAGACCGGGTCGAAAAAAATTTGCAAAAGTCCGGCCATAAATTTGAAAGTTATTTTAATAGGATTGCGGGAAAATTTTAATGTTTTTTTTTTTCTGTTTTCTTGCAAAAACAGCCCTAATGGTTTTTTTATTATAAGTTTTTATTTCATAGCCGATTTTTAAAAATAATATGTCGGTAACACAAGTACATTTTCTAGTCGAGTCCTCAATCAATTTAACTTCTAACGCAAATCAACTAGAGTAAAGTCAGCCCAAAAGCACCCATGAATAATGAGAGCAAAGTACTATGTTCGCATATCCTGTACTGCAGTTAAAACTAAATTTCGGGAGCAAAATCGTAGCTACATACGTTACATCACTAAAAATTAAGTACTAACTGACGTATTTCATTTTTAATATAAACGCTTATAAGAAACTTTCATATTAATATAAAATATTTGCTATTTTTTTTTTATTTACTTTTACATGTTAATTAATCTTCATTACGGCGAATGTGCAATGAAAAATACGACAACAACAACAACAAAAACTACTACTACTTTTTGCATTGCTATCAAATTGAACTTTTTATGCAAAACCGCTATGGCTTGAAATGTTACAAACTTTATAAACGACGAAAAACAAATGCAACAACAACATCACCACAACAAACAAAATACAAAAAAACAACAACTTACTCTTGCTTTTTCTATTGTTCGCACTCGCACGACAAACATGTTGGCTACATGCACACCATGGCGTATACGTAACATTTTCAACGACTGCGAGCATTTGCCCTCTACAAAACACACACACATACACATGAATATACGTATGCACATCTTCAGGTCTTTCATCGGAGGAGAAATTGCATGGTGTTAAGTATATCATTGAATCATTTGTTGGTTGCATTCGTAATGTTGTTTTGAGTTCGGGTAAAGCAGCATCCGATTTGTTACCCATTACACCGCTGGTAGCCACTAAACATGAGAATGTCAATGAAGGTTGTGCCGACAAATGCCATTCCAGACACAATTTGTGTTTTGTTGGTTCACGTTGTATTAATCATTACTATGACATTTCATGCGATTGTTTTGGCAGTCATTATGAGGGTGAACATTGCGATATATACAGTGAGTATACAAGTAAACAATAGAAATGTGTGTATGTATGTATGTAAGCTGGTAGTTTGTAGAGAAAACAAAAGTAACAACAAACACAAAACACAAAGCACACAAAAACCATGCAAACAAATTATCAACAAAAAGTTTGTTGATTGAAAATGGTGTTTAGCAGTTGGTCCTTTTTTTAACTTCTAAGTATTAGTGAGTATAGCCACTGGGAGCGACGATTCCGGAATACCGATTTTTTTTTGGTAGTAAAAATTTCGAGATTTCTCTTCATTTATTTAAGTGTTTTTTTATTGTTGTGTTACATAGAGCATCGATTTTCATATCCCTACCGTAAAACCTTTTAGAGGTATTGGGCATGTAAAGTGGAGTTTTTATGGGTGGTGCCACGCCACCTTTTCCGAAAACTCACACTTTCATAATAGTCAATCGTAATTCAGAAATCGTAAAATACATTTCAGAATAGTAAATTGTACTTCAGAAATAGTAAAATACATTTAAGAATAGTCAATTGTAATTCAGAAATAGTAAAATGAATTTCAGAATAGTCAGTTGTAATTCAGAAATAGTAAAATGTATTTCAGAATAGTTAACTGTACTTCAGAAATAGTAAAATACATTCCAGAATAGTCAATTGAACTGCAAAAATAGTAAAATGTATTTCAGAATAGTCAATTGTAATTCAGAAATCGTAAAATGTATTTCAGAATAGTAAATTGTACTTCAGAAATAGTAAAATACATTTCAAAATAGTCAATTAAAATTCAGAAATAGTAAAATGTATTTCAGAATAGTCAATTGTAATTCAGAAATAGTAAAATGTATTTCAGAATAGTTAACTGTACTTCAGAAATAGTGAAATGTATTTCAGAAAAACTTTGACTTTGACTTAAAAAAACTTTATTGAAACTCAGCAACTAAGGCTTTTAAGAAACATTTGCTTAACATTGTCTTTAAATGTGATACATTCAAGAATTGCCAACGCCTCTTACAAATCATAATAGTCTGCCTTAACGCCCGTATGAACAGCGACTACCTCTTTTTTGACTTTACCATTTTTGGTGCCATAATCTTGCAGACAATCCAAGACACGATGACCAGCCACCAATTGTCCAAATGCCACACGTTTACCATTTAGCACAGGCATCGGTTTAAAGCTGGCGCTAAAATTGAGCAAACCACTCGGAAATCCAGTTTTCGTATAACATTTCGCAAACGAAAATATGCCAGCACCTGTATCGTGACGTAACAAATTTAGATCATGCTCAAATTTTGGTTTACTCAAAATCGAATTATGCACAGCTATTTCACCCTCAATCCACAAACCTGGAAATATTCTGATAAACTTTAACCTTTGTAAATTATTATCCGCACAAATGCGCACAAATTCCAAAACAATTTCAGGACAAGCGCGCGTATGAAATTGTATGATGATGCGTCCCAATGGACGTATATCTTTCAATTCCAAATCAAGATAAACTTTCGGATGAAATAATCTTTCCTTGAGTAATTCTTCACGACGTTGTATCATAATGAGTGGCGCACTTTTAGTGCCACCACGCAATGATCGAAAACTATGCGCCGAATCTGGTGTGGGTCTATTTGATAGCATCGGTTTGACATTTAACAATCGACAGCCCAAGAATTGATTTTCCATTTCAATATTGTGAATGCGTTTCAAAGAATGCGCCAATTTTGTTTGTGATATACGTTTTTGTCTATTAAAGCAATTACTGCGTCCTTTGGTGCGTTTGATGCGACTGAGACGCTCCAAAAGATTTATATTCTCTTTGATGATGCGTCTAAGTGCCAATTGATCGGAACGCAGGCCACGTATATTCAAATAAACATCACGTTTGATGACAGGCGGTCCGACATTAACGCTGCTTGTAATTTTCTTAAGCGCCTCCTTGTGTAATTGGTAAATGAATTGCTCATTGAAGGTGGAGCGAAAGATGCCATGTTTCTTGCCCATTTTTTGAGAATTTCGTTTTTTCTATACGAGATTGATTTCCAAAATACGAATCACTCTTTCAGCTTTTCCTACTTTAAGTGTGCTCTTTTATTAACCTTTTTGTTGTTTGAAGTTGTGTACATAAATATTTGGTATTCCCTAACTCTGGAACAATTAAACACACAGGACGTTAGATGTAAAGATGCCGAAATTAAGAATATGCTCATTCCAGTTATGTAGAAAATTGCGTTGAATTGTGTTTGAATTTATTATTGCGGTGGTAAATTTGAAGAAGTTGAAGAAAAATTGTGTATAGCACAGAAATTTATTTGTTTCGAAATTTAATCCATTTACTGAAGTTTTTCGTACCACCCAATTTGTTTTCGATTTTTATTGACATAATTTTCATGTTGATTTTTTTTTTTGTTTCACATTTGATTTTGTTTTGTAGAGTAGAGATGGCAAGATTGTTGCGAGTTAATCGAGTAATTTTTCGTATAAAACAATTTAATCGAATCGAGTAATATCATGATCCAATAATACAGCTGATTTCTACTTTTTTCACTGTTTCTCTTTTTTCTCTCTCTCTCTCTCCAACAACAAATAGCCGCTACCATTATGACCCTACGTGGTTCCAGTTATGTCTCGTATCGCATTTACGATTGGAAAGATCGTGTTCATTCTTCTAGTACACGCATCAGTCTCATGTTTCGCACACAATTCGATGATTCGGCACTTTTTTATGCGAGTGGCGAATCGCTCAAACATCAATACATTGCCGCTTCAATAAAAAACCAATCAATTCATGTGGAAATGGATTTCGGTGATAGTGTACTGTCAACGGTACTTACCGATGAGTTGACACGCAGTAATTGGCATAATTTAACCATACATCACCAACAACGTACGGTACGCATCATTTTGGATCAACAAATGAAAATATTGGAAATTCCATCAACTTCAAGCGGTAATTTACTATTCGATCCGGAAATTTATTTTGGTGGCGGTACGGATTTACACAAAAAGAAAGGTTTACATTCACAAAATAATTTCGTTGGCAGTCTGAAATATGTCTACTACAATGATGTGTCAATACTGTATGAGCTGCAAAAGAGTAATCCGAAAGTGCATTATCATGGTGAGTAGTGAATTTTGAATTTTTTATTTGTTTGTTTGTTTGTATATTCATATGTTTGTACAAGCATCACGTGAAATGTGATGGATGGAATTAAATGAAATTTTTACTGATGTGTTTTTTGATATGTAGCTTAAATCTTAGAGCTACTAATATTAAGCTATGTACAGTGCTGGCTATATAATAATAATGTCTAAGCAAAACTTTATTGCAACTTTATTACCAAAAAACATTAAAGTAGAGTTCTTATAATTTTCACTTTTCGATATCTATGTTTATTTGTGCGCGCATCACTACTTCACGAAATTAAATCTTTTCAACTCCCATGTATTGTTTCCAGTCGAGCTTGTAGTATAAAACATAATTTTTCATTGCTTCTGTAAATGCAGTTTTTATTTGGGAGCTTGTCTAAGCCTCACCCAACCGCGGGCATCTTATATACAAAGATAAATATTGCGTTTATAAATCACATTCGCTGTGTAACATATTGTTACAATTTCATTATCTACAACGGAATTTGAAGATCAATCATGCAATTTCGTTTATTTCAAGTGATGCTTCCTGCGCTGACATTGCATATGTATATTTCATATATACATACATATATATACGTGTAATACATACATAAATCAGACCTTAATTGCAAAGTTCAACTCGCATATTTCACAAATTTCAAGAATTTCAATCTGGTATTTTATAAATGTGTGAGTATGTAGACGCAGACATAGGCACATTTCACTGCAGCACAGGCATACATATTTATTAGAGTGGCTTGTAAAAATAGTTAAATATGTATTTCAGCGGAAAAATTTATTTGATTGTAAAAACATTGAAAAGATGGAAAAAAAAAATTTTTTTTTAGAACCATGAAAAAAAAAATTTTTATTTCGGGGGACACCCTTAAAATTGTAGAACACCTTTAAAAAATTGTATTTTTCGTTTGTTCAATTACACTATACTACAAAATTAACTCCCATTCTGGTTATTGGAATTGAAAAAAAGGAACTTTCTCGCCCTTCGAAGTTAACCTCAAAACTAAGTTATGGGTTGAAAATGTTTTTTTTTGTAGCAAATGTTAGGTGGGAAAAATATTTAAATATTTAAAGCCATATATTTAAAAAAATTAGAACCGACTTCGAAAAATTTCCCATTTTTAAAAAAATATACTTCAATAAATTTCATTTGATTACAACAAAACACTTTTAAAAAAATACGTATATTTTTTACTAGTTATATGAACTTTGAAGAAAAAAATGTACACAAATTAAACTCTAAAAAAAGTCCGACCAAACCAACATTTCATGTTATTAAATTGGAAAAAAAAAAATTACGAAAGGTGTAGTTCTGAGCTTCGAAAACCCATAGCTAAGTCTTGAGGGCTGACTTCGAAAAATGGATAAACTTATTTCTAACTTCAGTCTCAATCTCCTCTTTTTTGGACGGGTGCTCTACGGTGTTAAATTCTAAATTAATTTTTTTTTTTCAACCCACCTTAATGTCAATATATGTATACTTCGTTGACACATAAACATTTATGAATTACATTCATTGAAACGCATGCATGTACATCAATTTGTAAATATGTACATATTTCTTGCCCATCTTCTAGGTGTTCTTGAAGCCGAATTCATGGAGAATGAAGTCAATGTCATACCCATAACGTATCCATTTGCAACATCACACATTTGGTGGCCCATAAATCATGCCGAAGAATTTAATATTAAATTCGATTTCCGGAGTAGTCGTACATCAGCAGTGTTGGCGTATAGTGATGTAACAACAACATCCGGAAATGGATTTTGGGAGGTGAGTGAAAGTCAAAGAAAGTTATATATGCGCATGTTTGTAGATATATTTACGATTATAAATAGGTACTTACATATGAGATGAATGAACGATTTTAAGAGAAATATGTGATTCAATAGACGGTCTTTCATAATGTGTGGATGTGTAATTCTTGTAGATACTTATTTACATATATGAACACAGTTCTTTGGCGGCATGGTTGGTCAATGATATTCTTACCAAATCGAAGACAGTGTATTAGACAACCAAAAATGTCCCTAATCTCTTGACGGTAAATGCAGTGAAACACCAAACTAGTTAGCAAAAATACTAGTCACCTATTAGAATTTCCGAACTCAACTCTAACTAGTCCGTAAAATATCAAAACGGTATTAATAAAAATTAAAAAAAATTTAAGGATACATACTGGGGAGTTGAGAGTTGAAAAAATCCCAGTACAACTTATTTTTTATATTTGATATCTCCAGCACGAGCACTCAAACGTATACCCCTTCCAAGTGAGTCGAGTATTTATATACCCTGTTCCCTATTATTTTCATTTAAAATTTTTCCTTCTAACTAAATTGAGACTGGTGTATTTCTTTCCGAAAGCCGACATTGAAGATTTCGTAAAAAAAATACCAAATATTTATATAGTGAAAAGGCAACCAGCTGCCTAGTTGCGGTTAGTGCTCATTCCACTTTTGGAAAAGTTTACAACTAGTTTGTTTGACTCGTAAATGTTATGTGGTCATATTTATAGTGACTCAAATAATTATACGCTTATCAACAGTTCCTAAGCTATTTAAACAAAAAATTGTTATCCCCCTATATTTCCTAAGAAGCTAAAATTTAATTCAACAGCTGGCATTTTTCTTGTTCTCATCACTGCCAAGGAGATTTGTTTTCTTAGAACAAAAAAAAAAATAGGTTAGGTGCAATAATAATGCAAGTTAGAATTTGCTCAAAAATTTCCATGAATTTATAGAATTTTTATTCTCGATAGTCATTCAAAGAACAAATAAAATATTGGTAGATAACTCTGAAACCGCTTGAGTTATCAAAATAAATGTTATTCTATATTTTAAGCTAAACGTCTAGTAATGCAATGCTAAAAGTTCCATTCAATTCCATGTGATTGTTTTTGTTTGATGCGCGTTCAAACATACCTACATACAGACAAATTGCCTTAATACTGATCCCTCCTCACAAACATTTGAGCCACTGTACGTATTTATCTATCCACATGTCTCTCTATTTCTTTGCATTTGGCATGCATCCTACAGACGTTACTCAGTTAACGCCTCTCTTCTAAATATGTACATATGTATGTGAGAATGTGAGTTCACAGCAACGTTTGCATTAACAGCTTATGTTGTAGTTGTTTTTGCTCGGATGTAATAATGCTGCTGTCAAGTGCAAAAAACGCAAATGCTATGCTATGCTCGACTATGCTGTCGATATTGAGAAGAAGTTGTCGAGGCGTTTTTGAATTTTGCAAGCTTCATGCCGTTGAAATTTTTGCTAAGAATTCTCCATTCATTTCTGGCATACTTCAAATGCTTTTATAGTTAATCGAAAGATGAAACGTGCACATACACGCATTTACATGAATAACCATGTATGTATGTATGTATGTGTGTGTAGGGCAAAGAGAGCATGTGCTTTTGATCTCATCCATTTCTTTTCCCCTCTTCCTTTACTTCTTGCCAAATTAATAGTTTAAATCAAATTGCAGGCAATAAGTCGAAAGACACATTTGACAGCTTATTTAAGCCACTCTGTGATTTTGCACTCTGAATGCAACGATTTCAGGAAATTAATCAGAATGAAATGTGAAGAAAAAGTAGAGATAATTGGGCACTTCAATTTTTTCAATTATTTATTTATTATTTTTTTTTTTCTAAGAAAAATATGAGGAAAAATTGCAATGTTAGATATTTCATAATTCGGATAGAAATGCAAATAAAAAGTGTTTTGTATTCAGCAAATTACTGAATCGCCTTTTTTAATCGCGAAGGAGTACTAAACATCTAGTTCGTTTAAGTGAGGTCTCATTTCATGCTGCGACGATGTTTAGCGACTCATTCCCAACACAACTCGTTCTTTGTACCAGATTGATTCTTGTTTTATCCGAAGTTGTAATAGCCTATTCAATTTCCATAGGAAAAGTAAAAAATGTCTTTAAGCTCAACGCCAATAACATTTTTTTTTTGTAAAAAAAAATAAAAAATAATGTTTTCAAATTTGTAAGTTATGAGCAAGCTCGAGACCAGTTAACAATAATTCTAAACGAATTAATATTGTCAGTTTTTGGGAAAAATTGATAATTGGAGAAAAATTACAAAGAACAAATCTACAGCGATGGATAGGATAATGTTTTCTTTATAAAAAAAATAAAAAATAAAAAAATTTTTTTGTAAAAATAACTATTATTTATTTTTTTGAAAATTTTTTATTGTTTTTATGTTTAATAATTATTTTTTATATTAACTATTACCTAAAAGTTTTTATTAGAACGGATCCCTTTTGGAATATTTGAAGTAGTTAATTCGACATCTCGAGAGTACTTCTAATGTGAGTACTCAGAAACTACTTTATACTGCTGCCGTGTTCTGACAAAAAAACGCCCTAGTGAACTGATACACACAAATATTCTTTACAAAAGCTGTGTTTATCACTATGATTTATTTTAAAGATACCGTTAAAACAATTGTAAAATGCTTCTTCAAAAATTAAAAATGTTTTTTAAATCATTTTGTTTTGTTAAAATGTCTTAAGAGAAACTCCAACTAGCGAGACAGACTCATTCCCGAAATTTGATATCCGATTGCAACAATGGAAAATAATCAAAGTTGTCATCTTGTCATCTCTAACATATGTACAAATTTTATTTCTCCAGTTCGTTTTATACAAATGTACACAGTTAGGTATTTTGGCGGTATTATAAGTGGTTATTTATATATATATATCCACATACACACATACACATCAGATGTATAGCGACATTTGATTCTATTGAAATTCTTTTATTTACATTGCATTGTACATTGTCAGCTCGAGTGCGTGCTGGTTTTTTTTTAACATTTTATCTATTTACATTTTTTATATTTATTTTATATTTTGCTGCATTTGAATGGTGTTATCGAAAAGCACATTTGTACGCTTTATATATGTATATTGATCTGGCAGTTTATTTTGAAATATTTGTTTATATATTTCCAAAAATTGATTTAATATACAAACTCTTTATTTACCACCGACAGTTTAAAGAGAAAAATTTATATTTAAATTGAAAATAGTTTGCAAAAGCTTTCAGTGTGCTTAATGAATTTGTGTATGAGTTTATTGAAAAATAAAAGTTTATTTAAGCAATATTGATTTTTCTGTTTAAGAGCTTTGGAAGCATTTTAAGTCGATAAATAAACAAATGTGAATAATAAATGGGGCAATATAAAAAATACAACAAAAGTGTGAACACTTTTAATTTGTTGTTTTAAAACTAGAATAAATGTAGTGAAAACTGGGAAGCGCTGGTTTGTATTCGGTTGTGCCAAAGTACTTATACCTCAACTGAATTGAATTGGAATTACCTATAATAGTAGAAACCGGATAGTCAGATTACAGTCGCTGATATACAGCAAAGCATGAGGCGGTTGTCTAGTTTGATATAAAATAATAAAAAAATTCAGGAAATTTTGAAAATTCCGTGTGAGAATTTTCGAATTAGAGGCAAAGAAGAACTTCAAAATTATTTCTGAGTATTAATTCTAGTTTCAAAAAACCAACCAGCAACTTAATTTACACTGAATTTGCCCATAGCCAGAGCGTTTATATGCATACAATTTTCGATAACAGCAAACAGTTCAGATTATATTTGAAAATATCTAAAAATCGTTTAAATTGCTGGTGTTTGCATTAGAAAATTTGAATGTGTCAATTAAACTGTTCTCAGCATGAGCGACCATAAACTATTTAAAATGACAAAAATAAATAACGAAAATTCACATAAATAAGTGCTTACATGTGTGCACTTGTAGTGAACAATATTTATGTATATACAGTTGTGTTCAATATAATAGTAGTGCCATTAAATTGGATATCGTTCCATTAAATAAGAAGAAGCTGTGTTTTTAATAACTTTTATTTAAAATATAGCGTATGCTGTAATTTTTATTTTATCGAACGATATCAAATTTAATTTCACTACCATTTTATTGCACACAACTGTGCGTATTTGTATGTATGCATTTCATAGAAGTGTAAAATTATGGTTAAATACACGTCAGCTTGCCAGCGGCAAAATATCCACAAAAATGGCAATGATTTTTCGCACCAAAATTGTAATTATAAATATCGATTCAATTTATCGTTTTTGTGTAAATTTTGCAACAAATATTTATGGCCATATCAATGGCGGGTGTAGGCATGATGGTTGGTACTCGTATGCGTCTGGATGTTCATATTCTCTTTGTGCCATTTGGCTTGCAAACACGACGCCAATGTTTAACAGCACAAATAATAATTGCATTTCAAATATTTAAATGTAAAATTTTGACATTGGAATATTTGTATTGCGGAAAATATGTGTGTATATAGATAGATAGAGAGGATAGTTCTGGAGAACTAGGAGGGAGTTATTTTTGCTATAAATATGTATGCCAGCTTTGATTGCTTAATCTTCTATGTATCAACTCTTCAGCGTAATGTGAAAATGTATGTACATATGTATATGGATAACAGAATTCAAAAGCAACCGTTTGTTTTTTAATTGTTGTCTATTTGTCTGTGCGTTTGTTCGCGCATCACTCAAAAACTACTAAACAGAATTCAATCTAACTTTCATCGTTGCATTACTAGACCTTTTACTTAAAATTTATGACATTCTTTGTTGCTACAAATCTAACAATTTCGGAGTTATTGACCAATCTATTTAGCAGGGTGACCTGAAATGTGTTAGTATAATATGTATGGCTTCAAGCGAAGTTTAGTGCTGGGATATGCGCTGTGTTTATGTTCTGAGACAAAGTGTGGTTGAGCTTTTTGGTTGCAAAATATTTTTAAAAATCTCCAACTTACTTAATATTGCTTTACTTCAAACTTTTGGAACACAAAACGATACAGTTGACCAAAAAAAACTTTTTAAAAACAGTTTCTGTGTGTCTTTTGATGTAGTCTGCACATCAAAATTTAAAAAATTACATTTTTTTTAAAAAGTTTGCAAAATATTTTTATTCGTACATATTCCAGTTCCACCACCCTATAATAAAAATAAAAATGTGTGGCTTAAGAATTGTTTATGCTGCAGCCCAATCCATTATGACCCCTTTTTAAAAAAAAATTTTTTTTTGAGACCCAAAAATTGGTATAAGTCGAACAAGCCCGTGTAAGTCCATTAATTATGTATGTGAAGGAGCAAGATTTAAAAAATATTTACTGACATAACAAAAAAATTGTGGCACGTCACAATTTTTCTATGCAATTTTTAAAAAAAAGGTTTTTTCCACATTTTTGATAAGTTTTATAAATTAACCCTGATGTGGCACAAACTATTTACATAACACAAACTACTGTCAATAGTTTTTTTTCTCATATTTTGACTTTAGGTCATGAGATAAATGCGATTTTCAACATTTTCTTTCATTTCAAGAAAAAAAATTAAATAAATTTATTAAAAACAAATTTATTTGGAAACTTTACAAATTTAAAAAAAAACATTATTTTTTCATCTTGTGATACTTTTTACTATTTTTAGTTCTAAAACTTGCAAAAGATGCCACTATTAGTTCGAAGTTGTAATTAAATGAAGGTGCACATATGTACATATATGAACCCAGGGTCTTAACAGGTTAATGTTGCGTGATCCATTGTTTCTTTAACGAAATTTCTTCCACTTGAGGTCAAAAACGCATTAGCAACCAAGCAAAATATTATCCTAAAATACAAAAGACGCAGCTGTGCCATTTTGTACTTCCTTCTAAATTCCATTGTTTGAGTTAATGTTTTTCTTTTTATTTATTATTGTTATGGTGTTTACATCCTTGAAAAAGAATGAACAATTCAAATGATAATTTTGCTTAGAACCAGGTACAGCGCCGGCTGCAGAAGTAAAGATTCTATTACTCAACTTGCTAGGTAACTAATGAGTGTGGTTGAGTAGCTATGTATTTGCGACACATGTGTTTGTGTGCATGTGTCTAACTAACTCAACTAACCTACATATGAACGTGTTACAAATACATATATTTAGTTCACTCAGGTCTTTGTGTCCTTTACCTCTTTTATATATTTCAAAAATAACGGTCACTTATCACAAGCGACATACAAATTCGCAGCTATTTAGCTATTGTGCTAACGAAGCATTCATATTTAGGTAGAATGCCATTCTTAACCCTTGAGTGAGATGACCTGCGCTCAAATTCTATAAAAGCTAAACCATTTTACTGCACTGCCATCATTCGCTTCAAGACGCTACAACTGAACAGTTCAAATTCCAAAAAAAAAATAATAATATAATAATGTCTTATTCATGCAATGCCGTCAAAGAAGATGAGCTTCGTATAACTCGACACGCTTCAGTCAGTTATCTTATATTTTTACACTGTAAAAAATTGGAGAGTCGTCAAAAGGATTTCACACGCACTTTTCGTTTGACCAAATCAAAGTTGTCCATTACCGAGAAATTAATTTTAAAAACAAAAAAGCACGCGGATCGCATTAGTTCTGAAGATTTATTTGTATTAAATAGAGAACAATTATTTAGTAATTATTTGAAAAATAAAATTAATCATATGATGATTTGGAAGCGAATGACCAAAGCGCAAAGGAAGGAAATTATTGAAAAAACAAACAGCAGACATTTGGCAATGCAGCAGCATGGAGCACAGACTGAAAAAGCAAGCAACAAGCAAATGGAGAGAATTGAAGACGAAGTATTGTAAAGCAGGTGTAGGAAGTTCAGCACGAAGTATTACTTCATTAGGTTAAGAAATCGAAGTATTACTTTATATATATTTTTATAACACAATTAGTTTAAGAAACTAAGTAAATTTTATTTTTAAGTATGTAATTGTATTTTTCTCATGTCTTTTATGAAATAAAATTGTTGATATTTAAAATAAATCAAATGGATATTTTTAATCTTATATGGGGGTGCAATATAAGTTGAAGAATAATTTGACTCTTAAGCAGCAAAAATGGGTTATTGCGAGGATATGTGATATAATTACTAATTTTATAGAATTTTAATGTTTGCCTTCTTAGCTGTTTCTCTCACCCCTTCCCTTCTTTGATATTACTGTTGAGTCACCGAAAGGGTTAACTCGTGATTGAATGCAAGCGTTCAAGCACTCGTTACATTTTGACGTTTGTTTTGTTTTGCTTTTGCTTTTCTCGTCCATTCCATTCGAAGACAGTTGGCTAACCGCACGCGCCTTTTTTCTTTGTATAAATTTCACTTAAATTAATTAAATGAAAGTGGCTATTGTATATTAGCAATAAAAATACGTGTTGTTATTTTACTTTGGAAACCCGCATACAGTCCACATCTCAGAAGTTCAACCCGCTAAGTTTCACCCGCACTGCAAAAAGGTATTCCGCCGCAACAATTACTAACCCCTTTTTTTCCTCTTTTTCTTTTCTTTCTTGCCGATTTAAGACACTCTATCTTGAATTTCCATTTCTATTTTTACTTTAGTTTATTTTATTTATTTTTATTTACAATATTGATTTTATTTTGTCTTATTTTACTTTATTTTATTTTATTTTATTTTATTTTATTTTATTTTATTTTATTTTATTTTATTTTATTTTATTTTATTTTCTTTTGTTTTATTTTAATTTATTTTATTTTATTTTGTTTTATTTTTTATGTATGCTTTAACTTTAAAAATCTGTAAAGGTTTTTAAAAAAAAGGGCTATGTGAAAGTCCATTTTGTAAAAAGTGAAGCGACTAAAGGGTTAAATTACAGCGCTTATTTTTCACAATTTCTATTGTGTCAGTTACAAACTTAAAAAGAAGGTAAACCCTAAAAAATATAAATTTTTTCGAATAACCCTGCCATGCAATAAAGAAGATCAAATAAACTCATTTTACACATTCAGGCCTATACTTGCTTCGGTTTAGTTTGATTTTAAATGATATTTTCTACGAGGCAATTATTACCAGAGAACGTATATAGAGTAGAGAAGGCCCATTTGCTTCGTTCTACGTTCTCTGTTACTAGTAAATAACTCTAATATAGATTATATTCTACTTTTGTCAAAATTCTTGACCACCCTGTACCTAAAATTAATTATTTCGTGTTGCATACTTTTAGGTTACAAATAGTTTTAATTTATTTACTGCATCTCCGGATTTAATTTAAATTCGTATAGCATAAAATAAACAAACTAAAAACTAAAATAATTTTTCTCTTTCATTTCATTATTCTCTAAATGTAAAACTAAAAAATGCCACACAAATCTACCGCGACCATCACAAAACCCACCAATACACCACACTACGTTAAACATCCGTTCACACGGAAATGCTACAAAACGATGATAATGGCAACGGAAACGCCAAACTAAATATCCTGCAAACCAAACACCCCACACCGCGCGTGCAACGCCTTCAACTTTACAACTAAAATTGCGGAAATTGAAATACACCAAATTGGAAAACACCACACGCCACCAAATGCCACCACAAACAAATTACACCAACACCACCGACAACTGCGCTTATGTATGTATGTGTGTGTGTACCCATGCTGGCTGGACGCTCTTCAAATTTATGTTTTTGCACATAACCCCACAACAACAGATACGCCTCTCTTCGGACAAACTCAGTTTTGATCTAGTACCCGATTTGGCAAGCAATCTTACACATGCTACAGCCATTAAAATCAATAGAGCCACCTCCTGGCATTCGGTTGAATTGGATTACAAAGCAGGCAAAATCACATTCACAGTCGACTATCATCTAACACAGAGCCAAATGTTTGGTTTGACTTTTAATATTGGTGATAAATTAATTATTGGCAGTAGTCTTAAGTCAGCCGCCTCTGGGCTGGTGGGTTGTATACGCGATATTGAAATTAATGGACATTTGATAGAGCCGCGTCATGTGGTGAAAACGGAACGTGTTGTGGGTGAGGTGGCATTGGATAATTGTAATTACATTGATCCCTGTAAGCGTCCGAATACATGTGAGCATGGTGGTAAATGTTTTGTGAAGGATGATCGTGTCACTTGCGATTGCAAGCATACCGGCTACATTGGCAAGAATTGTCATTTTACAAAATATCGTAAAACTTGCGAGGAGTTAGCTTTACTTGGTTATACGAAATCGGATGTTTATTTGATTGATATTGATGGTAATGGTGTGTTCCCACCGGCGCATGTCAAATGTGATTTTCAAAGTTTGGAGAATGCTACAAAAACAATTGTGGAGCATAATTTACCAAGTCAAGTGGATGTGCGTTCATCGAGTGATACTGATTTTAGTTTCAACATAAGATATCGTGAATTCTCGCCCGATATGTTGCAGGAATTGATCTCGCATTCTTTGTATTGCACGCAGTACATCAAATATGATTGTTATAAGGCGCCATTGGAGCTGCACTCGGCTACCTGGTTTACGTCGTCGGCGAAGAATTTGACTGTGGACTTTTTGGGTAGCGCGAAACGGTAAGTTTTATTTGATATTTCTTAGTATATTGAGGATTTATATTTATTTTTAGTACCGAGATTTTGTTATCGATTTTTTGCTATCGATTTTTTCTATCGATTATTTGAATCGATTTTATAAATGATGAGAATTGCATAGAAATAACACCATTTCGATAGAACGCCCAAAAGGTGGCCGATTTGCGATTCCAATCGGTGCCAGTTGACAGAGAGAAGAAACGACTAGTGCGCCATATTGGGCTGGGGGTCCAGTGATGGGTCCGAATGTTAAATGTCATTTAAATAAAGGAAAATTGAATTAAAGCTCATGCATTTTAAAGAAATTCGGTAGTTTAGCTCTCAACAGCAAAACAAAAAAAAGTTCGAAATTCGATACGTTTTCAAAGTTTTGGCTATAAAGATATTTTCGAAGTTCCAATGTTAATATTTAATTTTTTTGGAACCATTATTGGCAAAAACGAAAAATCGAGCGAAAGTAGGTAACAACTAGGGAACTTCGAAAATAGGTTTATACTTACAAAATGATTCGAATTTCGAAAAACTATCGAAAGGTAGTTTTGTGTTGTTGTGAACCATACAAACAAGTTTTAGGAAAAAAGTCAAACTTCCAAATAAAATAGCCAACTTCGCGATGTTATATCGATTTTAATAGTTGTTTAACTATCGATTTTTTGGAAAAACTTTATCTGCACTAATAAAAAAAATAAAAATGCATGCCGGTTTTTTATGAACAAAAATTAATCGATTGTTTTCTTGAAAATCGATTTATCTCTAAACAAAATGTTCGATTGTTGAGTAATCGATTTTTCCGACTCACATCGCTACAGCGTGCCGGAGTAAACTATGTAACTCAGATATTTAAACTATTTTGCCTACTTTTCTTCATTCGATTTTCGTGATTTTTTGTGCTCTTCAAAGGGAAGTAAACATTTTGTTAAAAATTAAATAAATTTAAATTAAATATTTCTTGAAAAATAACCAAAAATATTTTGTAATAAGAAAATGAAATGCAATCTTCCCGATCTAAATTATTTTGTACACTCTCTTATTGATAAGCATTTGCTTTGCTTAGACATTTACAAAGAATTCAATTTGTATGCACAAATTATCTCGTAATTATGTTGTACATCTCATCAGCTTTGTAAACCTCTTATCCTTTTTGTAAACAAATAACTCTATAACACTATAGTATGTGCTTATTAGGGTGGGTTGATAATTGTTTTTCACCAGAATGGCAGTAGAGTTCATACTTTAAGTGCTGATCTAAAAAAAAGCTTCTAAAGTAGTTTAACTTACTTATTCAATTTTTTTACTTTTTACTTAGATTACAAAAATAATGCGAAACAAAATTCAGGAACAACCTTTAAAAAAAAATTTGCTGATAGAACTACTAACTTTATTCTTTTTTAAATTTAATCTCAAAATTATATAAAAAAAAAATTATTTTCTTTAGTTATAAACTACAATTTCCACACGTTGAGCATGAAAAAAGCAATTTTTTTGTATCCCACCCTAATGTCATTATTACACTTGTTTACCACACAAAATCTCACCAAAAACATTTTCATTGCAAATCTTGTAATTTCCTTAAGACATTTTCCATTGTCACTCAAGTGTCATTTATTGTTGTTATTGCCTTTGTTATGCATTCACTTTTCATACAACAAACAACAAACGATGCGACTCTCCATACGATTCATCCTACTATGTAGCTGTTGGCAGTTGTTGTATTTAGTAGTAGGTATGTACATATGTTTGGCATTATTATTACAATATAACGCATAGATGAGCAAGTACACAAATCAACTGTAGTTGGCAGCAATGCTGACAGAAATTACTCGCATGTATTCATAAGACAACAATAACAAACAGCAGACAAGTGATGCATACGAGGAGCATATTGACCAACGCAGTAGACAAGTCACTGAATGCCAAAGTGTTATTGCCACTTGTGACAGTCTACTAGCCGAGGAAGCTTACTATTCTTAAACAATAATACGAGTATACTTGGGGATAAGTGTTAACCATGCAGTCGCTTAACAAACTAGTCAGAAAAGATACTAGTGAAGATATAGAATTTTTCAACTCATCTCAAACTAGCTCTAAAAGGAACTTGGGGCAACTATCTCTTTCTATCCTTCGCAAGTCTGAGCGCTGTTGAAAGTTTGCTCCATTTCCGACTACCACGCTTTCCAGCAGCAGATTCTAATTGTAAACTAGTACTCTTTGCTACTATTTTGGTATCTCCCTGTCTGTATGTATGGACACTCCTATGTGAGTGTGCGTATGTTGGTGGTATTAGGGTGGCTTACATTTTTGTCTCCTATATTATAAGTTAAATATTGAATACTTTCCATTTAATTTAAAATTTTAATGTACAATTTTTAAAAGTAAAATAAACAATGTTATTAAAAAATAATAAAGAAATAATAATTTCCATAAAAATTATAAGTTTTCAAAAATATTATTACTTTCATAAAAAATATTGTATATTGTATATTTTTTATTCTTATTTTAAATTTTAATTTAGTTTTTAAAAGTAAAATAAATTATATGATAAAAAATAAAAAAAAAAATTATAATTTCCATAAAATTTATAAATTTTCAAAAAAATGATTACTTTCAAAAAAAATTATTTTTGGCCTTGAGCTCATTTATAAAAAGCAACAGGTCATGTTAGTTGTATGTTTTTATTTAGGAGCATTGAACATTTTTATGTGAAAAATTCGACTAATTCGAGCTCGAATTATAAAATCTGAAAATCTTTTCTTTGTTTATCTTTTATGTTCATAATCTCTAATAACTTGCTCTTAAACTAATTTTTCATAGCATAAGTTTTCTTGAAAAATCGATTTACGTAGCACAAATTCTACGCACAAAATTTCGACCTACCCTAATGAGTGTTTATTTATGTATGTATATAAATACGTATAATACAAACACAAATATTAATATGTTGAACCAAATGCAACGCAGAATATGTCTATGTGATAAGGAAGGAGTTCTTGTGGAGGTCTTGCTTACTCAAAATTAGGGCAAATTGTAGCTTAGTGGCTTAGAAATTCACTTGCCGACCATTTCAACTTGAGTGACAAGACGCAAATTGGAACGTAGTACATACATACATACATATGTATATAATGTATGTATGTATATAGAAACATTAAGTTCAAGTATTAGTTAGTGCTTAAGATGAGTCTACATATTGCTGTCGGTCTGTGTAGTTGTCTGTGCGCCTGCATGACTTCCAGTTTGTTTGTTTTCCTATAAATGTCATGTCAACATTAAATTACGATTTATATTGGATTTGAAATGTTTTGGCAGTAAACGTTAGCTTTTATCAATACTATTGAGTCGGTCATGTTCGTACAGTAAAATATGGGTTAACTGCTGGCTGGTCATTTTGGTTTCATATTTGAGATAATTTTAGTTATAGGATGAAATGTTTTGTGGTTTGCATTGTGGCGACCTTTGTGTGGTCTCAGTTATGTAGTGTGGCAGTTGCGTCGAGGTATTACGAGCTTACTTGGGCGCATAAATGGCTATTAGCTAACTAACCCACATAGCATAGTTTTGCCAAGGTGTAGTGCTGGTTAAGTTTGGCGCAAAAGGCATCTTAATACTAACTTAAGTATTTATAATTAGTGTTTTGAATTCCTTATTAACTTAGTTTTACGTTATCCATTGAAATATGTTTATTGAAAATATTAAATATATATTTATAGCATTCTCATCATTTTTTCTAATTTTTATTTATTTTCCATTTCTTTTATTTCAATATCGTTTTGTTTGGCAGCGGTGCGTGTCCTTGTTCCATTAACAAAACATGTGTGGACCCAAATCAATCATGCAATTGTGATGTGAAAGAAAACAAATGGTATTCGGATGAGGGCCATTACAATGAACCGCATAGTCTTGGTATAACTTATATGTATTTTTTGCAACAAAAAGATTTGGAAGAGGATTCACAAGGGCGCATAACGCTTGGACCATTGGAGTGTGTCGAAACGAGTGAGTGATTATGTAGATCTGAAAAATAATCCCTACTTTTCCACCCATTCAGAGTTTGAAGTAGAGGCATTTTTCAGAAATTTTTTGACAAATTTTAAATTGTAATTAGAAACTGGTCAAACTGAGACGATAGCTACAATAACGTTTTCGACATCGAAAATTTCGAAACTTCGAAAAATTTCAAGTTTTCTTAAATAAAACTGTTAGTTTTTCATAGCATACCTTAAAGTTCGATATAAATTTATTTATTTATTTATTTAATAGATTGGTACAAAAAAAATTTGTAAACTTCGAAAACATTCGATTTTTGTAAATTTAAAAAGCTTTCCAAATCATTTCCCAAAGGCCAATTGATGAAATTTAACTCAAAAGTAATTCAATAAATTTTCGATTTTCGACTTATGATTCGATTAATTAAGGCACCCTATTCTTTCGATTCGAATAAGCCATATTTACAAGGGGAATAGTTTGTACGGTAACTGGCAAAATGGGACAATAACCACGCTAACATTTTCGATATCGAAAACTTCGAAAGATGGAAAAAGTGCGAAAAAGGCCAATAATGATGAAATTTTGGATTGATAACGCTCTTTTGTATGAAATATTTGTTTTCTGTTGTTGTTGTCACGAACATGGGTGTGGCCTCTCCCCATTTTAAGTTATGCTTTCCCTTATTATTTTGATGCCATAAATCAAACAAAATTTGCTTGTTTTAACTCAATTTAATGTAAATTTTTCGAAAATGGAGACTTAGCGAATTTAATCGGTTAGTAATTAGTCACTTTGCTGACTTAATCATATTCTGTTTAATTAGATTTCTAGTAATTACTGTTCACAGCAGATAAAATTTCTAGCACATTTTCTGAGTAACTTTCTTCATTTCTTTACACATTTTTAATTAATCAAGTTGTGATTAATCAGTTTTCTAAATAATCAATTTACTAAGATTACAATTAAAATAATCAACAGGTGATTAATTAGCAAGTTAATAGTTCTGACTAGTCAAATAAATTTTCTAATTTAGTTAGTGTTTTAAGAAAGCCGCTCTATAGCTATCGCGTAGTTAACGATTTTTCTTGCGAGGATTTAATTCATTCCACTGACACCTTTAAACCACTTTCATATACTCTTTTTGGCTTAACTGACTTTTGCATATTTTTTTTTTACTTTTTTTATCCGTCTCTTTCACAACAGACACACAAAAGTATGTCGTCACCTTTACAACATCACAATCGTATATCGAAGTACCCGGCTGGCGGAAAGGTGATATTGCATTTTCCTTCCGCACCACTGGCGAAAAGGCTATATTACTCTTTCAACCACCGATACGTCCCAATCATCCATCGTTTATGGTCGCTCTTACCGGTGACTATCAATTGACATTCAACTTTACATTGAGCACTGGTACGACACGTGAGTTGGTAATTAACTCGCATCGCAAACTGAATGGTGGGGAATGGCATAAGATTTGGATTGACTACAATGAGTATCACGTACGTTTCATGATAAATACCGATTATCAAATGGTTGATCTGTTGCCGGAGGAGGAATTCGGACCATTCGAGGGCAGCATGTATATTGGTGGTGCAACGGCGTAAGTACAAGAGAAATGAAAGAAAATGTGCAAATACAATTTGTATGGCATATTTAAAAGTACGTGGTTAAAGTGTGTGAGTCAAATATGACTCATTTTTGAGAAAAGAAAATTTGCCGGAACTTAGTAATTTTTTCAAGCTTTTTTGATGTTTCATGTAAAAATATGTGTGAAATATTTAATACAACTCTTCCGCACTTACAAATTCACGAACTCTCTAGATCACTTGCTCCCTATTGTTCTCTTTTCTCACCCTCATGATAATGACGTGCAACTCTATGGTTGTCACAAAGCTTTAAAGGACTTTGAAGATATTTCATTTTATGATTCCGGTGTAGATTACACAACTTTTCTTTGAATCACAGACAAAACTTTTTGAAGCTATACCCACGAGCGAGTAGAAGAGCGACACTGCACTAACTGACCTGCACTCCACTTAAAAGCTTAAGAGCTGTCTCTCAAGGGTACAACTTATGTACTTTAAGTTGAAATTTTATCATGGCTATGGATTTATGATGCTAATTTGTATTTAATTATAACCAACGCGAAAAGGGAAATAAGAAAGAAAATCAAAATGAAAATATAAAAATTAAAAATAACGCACTCACCTCTCGTGAGACTACTCACCATGCGAATTTATTCGCTCATTTATGACCACAAATGACCCATTGCAGCGTTGACAGCGTTGCGAGCACAGCCAAGCCAATTTTGGGATTTATCGTTTTAATTGAAGTTTTAATGTGTAGCATTAACTTGGCGCCCAAACCGTCAACATTGATTTACGAAAAAGGATAACTGGTAGAACACATGAAGAGCACCCACATACAAGTATATGTATGTGTGTGTGTGCTCATGTAAATATGTCTATGCATATGTGAAGTAGTCTCAAGTTAAACTTCTTGAACTCTCATTCCTTTCGCTTTCGCAAATTGGCATTCATTGCATTAAACTCGCTGCTGCACATTTGCCACTCAAGCGTGTGTTTGGAGAAATGTTGTAAATCAATCACCTTAACGTTACCTTAATTAACAACCAACACTTTCACAATTCTTTTGCAATTAATCAGTTCGACTTTTTGTATGCTGGTTTAATTTTAATTAATAGCTCTCACTTTCAATGGCTGAGGTAAGCTTGTCGTACTTACATATTTACTATGAAAGCTACTGCGGGTCAACAGCCAACGCTGAGTGTATTTACGCATAATCCCCCTTTTCAAAGTTGCGTTTTATTATTACCTTATCATTTACAGCTATACGTACATAAGTAAGTGGTTGGCTACCCTGTAGGAACAGCAGGACTTTTAGTGGGTGATGATAATTTTGGATAAACTCATATTCGGTTTTAAGCCTTCCATTTTCGTTCAATGTGTGGGGAAACAATTCGGCTAGGTGGCGCATGAATCGAGATATTTAGAAAATTCATGCAAACATGCAGAATCACGTTATCGATTTTTAATTAACTTCCAGTTTTCGAGTTTAAGTTTTCCTTCGATTATTTTTTTTTTTTGTTTTGAGTTCCAGCTCTCTCTTTTTCGCGAAATCATCAAAAATACAAAAGAATAAATATAGACGCATGAAGGTGGCAACCCTAAATTTAAACGATTTTTTTTTTTAATGCCATATGAATTACCTTTCTCCTGATATCCATTTGAGCATATGCTTCTTAAAAATAATATTTTACGATAGATGGCAACCTTGTTAAATAACTTATCTGGCAGCACTGAAGCAAGAGAGATAGATAGATTGTAACAGATGACACATCCAAAAAAGTTTATCGAAATGGCCCACATGATTTTCGACATAATCGAAAATATGCAAAAAAAAATGAATTAATAGGATTATGTGGCAACACTACCTGGAGATATTTTTCTTATATATGAATTAAAACACGAAATTTAATTTGTTGAGATATCTAAGACATAAAATGTTCTTGTTTTAACAACGATACTAGCATATATTAATTTTTATAAAAATCAGACAGTTGGCAACCTTGGTAAAAAAGCTATGCGAGCAGCGTTCAGGTACGAAAGATAGATTGTAGCAGATTACCTACATACATATTTTTAATATGATAGAAAATATGCAAAAAAGCAATATTAAACGGGATTGGGTGTCAACGCTGCTTGAAAATATTTTTGTAGAAATATTGCGTAAAATACCAAGTTATATTCCCGGGATAGGATAAGATAAGGATAAAAAATAATTCCTATTATAGCTAATATAGCCAGATATATGTAATCAAAATACACTAAGGTGGTCCTTAAAAAAGGCAACATTTCTTTCAAGCTCATCCCTTCAATCGGTGGCAACAGCTATGATAAATGAGTTTTCTTGCGATCTCGTATACTGATTAAAGTTCATTTGATTAATAAATATATTTGCTTGCTCAGAAACTATATCAATCCTTTCCAACTGGGTATACTATCCATGCGCTCTTTGCTTTTAATCCGCACGCTTCAATTTTCATTCAAACTCACTGCGTGATTTTAATTCGCTAAAGTGTAAATAAGTGAGCCAATCAAGCAATCAATGTATTGAGCAATGAAATTTATTGGATTCCATAAAAACTTAACCAGCAAATCGAAATTGTAAAACATATCAATCGTAATATATGTATGTATGTATGTAGGTAAAAGTACTAGCATTAAGTAGAAGAGTAAATTGCTTTTTAATATCCATCGCAGTGAATTGGAAGTGCACGCAGGTTAGATCATTAAAGTCGATATGTTGAAGGAATAAATTGCCGGTGGACGTTTTGAATAGCAGAATTATAAAAGTGTGCTAAAATTGTATGGTCAAATTAAAGAATTGGCATGATAAACGAACCGTCAATTATGGGATGCCGATACTTTTCCAAAAATAAGAAATAGAATTTAAAAAAAATAAAAACTTGTAAAATGTCATTAACCAATACTTAACAAAAAAATATAAATTAAAATATTTTTTGTTTCAAATTCATTATTTGTTTCCAGTGTAAAAATAGGATACTATATTCCAAAAAAAAAAACAAATTTTTAAAGGGAATAACTTGTTTGCAGCCCAAAAATAGCAAACTGAAACTAAAAAAAATTTCGGAAAGTTCATAATTATTTTTCAGAACAAGAATAGGAAACCGAAATAAAAAAACATATGAAAACATTTTTTTTTTTAAGTTATTATTTATTTTCAAAAAAAAAAGTATTGAAATTTAAATTTTTGTTTCCAGTTCAAAAATAGGAAACTAAATTTAAAAAAAACCAAAAAAAAATTCTAATAGTATTTTTTTTTGTTTTAAGTCCAAAAATATGAAACTGAATTAAAAAAACAAAAACAAAATATTTTCAAAGTTCATTATTTGTTTCCAAACCAAAAACAGAAAACTGAATTAAAAAACACAAACAAAAATTTAAGTTAATTTTATGTTTCTAGGGAAAAAGGAGGAAACAAAAAAAATGTTTTTCAATGTTCATTATTTGTTTCCAAACCAAAAACAGGAAACTGAATTAAAAAACACAAACAATATTTTTTTTTTGGGAAAATTAGGAAACCAAAAATATAAAACAAAAAAAATTTTTTAAAGTGAATTATTTGTTTCCAATCCAAAAATAGAAAACTTTAAACGTAATTCAAAAAGTAAATACAACTAAAAAATTCAAACATCAATGCAAGTTAAATCCTGTCATGGAAAAAAACTAAGATCTCTACACTGTGCTACATAAATTGTTGAAAGGAAACCGAACACTTATTTTTGGCAAATGCCATGCAAATTTAAAAATAGGTGTGAGGTGTGTGAGTTGTGTTGCGTTCTTTGGTCATTCAACACATTTGCAATTTTCAATTGAACGGAATAAGTACCATGTACTTGTGTGTATATGGGAGGTTTTGCCGGTCATCATGACCAAAAACCTGCTGCAATGCGGCTAACAGCCAACAGCCGCCAGCCAAAAACCTATTACCATGTACGGAACAAGTACGTATTTTAAATGTTGTTGTTGCTGCCTTTGATGACAACGTCATTGTCGTTAGTGAGCCACATCGTCGTCGGCAATAGCCTGTCATAGCATGAAAGTGCTTAATTGCTTGTGATGGCATTAAATAAATTTTTAATTGCTTCGCACTTTACATTCACACTTTCGTTATGCTCTCATGAGTGCCGTTACTTATAAAAAGAACTTTACTTTATATGGGTGTGTATTAGGGTGGTGTAAAGAATTTTTTTTTTTTGCTGACACTTTTGAATTGAATTAAATTTTTTTTTTTCGATATTTTTAGTTAATTAAAAATAATTATTAAAAAATTTCAAAAATTATAAAAAAATTTAAAAAAAAATTATTTTTATAAGCACAAAGTTTGCCATTCTTGGCTTTGAACTTATTTATAGTCTAGAACGCATTCAAAAATGTTCCAAATTTTTGTTTGCAATTTTTCCCGTTTTATAAAGTACAAATACAATCCGCCATTATATTCCAACCCACCCTAATATGCATGTACTTCGCTCCTTTTTGCATATTGTTTGATGGGCAATATGCCATATTTTAACCCAAGTTGCTTGACAGTTCGATCGTTGGCCATCATTGTCTGCATGCCATACTTGTGAGGTTTATTTTTTATGTTTTCACTTGATTGCCGTTGTGTCACTTAGCCATAACGAATGGGTTTCCTGCCATAGCCGCCAAGTGTGTATGTATGCTGATGTGTGTTTGTGTGTTCAATTTATAAAAGTTACGTATACGCTCTGGCGCCATTTGGGATTGATGTGTGAACTTTTCCGTCTTTTCTACTCTTTGGATATGCTTGTAGCCTGGAAATATTTGTTGTAGTGCAGATGCACAAAATTGGAGCACACTTGGCGTTAAGTCTTATTGTTATGTGTCATTGAACTATTTGTTGGCAAATTAAATAAAAGAGTGAATAGTTCTTGATGATGGAAATTAGTTAAATGAATTAATTGAATCGTTCATGCTTGAAGTAAATCACAGCTGAATTGTTTTCTTTATTTATTTTTTTTTTCTTTAAAATTATTTTAGCAAGTACTTCTTTCATGCTGAACTATGGTGCAAAGGTCAAACTTACGCTTTTTTACTTGGAACTTAAAAATACATAAATTTAAAAAATGTCTGTTCAATTCAACAAAAACTCTTAATAATTAATAAAAATTATTAAAAAAAAAAAAGAAATAACAATAATTTTCGATACAGAAATATCGACCGAACTGGAATACTTAAAAAAAGTTAAAAAAAAAGGTATCTGGAGTCGCTCCAAATACCGCTTTCAATTTTTTTTTAGATGTCTAGACTGTCCCTGTTTTTTCTTTTTAAAATTCCTTATTGATATCTGTAATCCGTTTTCTACTCTCATCCGTATTCTCATTTAGATTCCTATTGGCATCGAAAAACTTTCTATTCTTGCTATCAATTTTTCAATTTTTATAATTTTTCCTAAACCATTGCTTATGATATGGCATTAATCTTTCTTCTTTTTGTTTTTTCCTCTCCCATACTTTATTACAATTAATCTCCCTACCTCTCTGCCTTGCCTTTTTTTACTACTATCCTCTTGCTATCTCTCTAGGTTTTCCTCTTTTCCTTTTCATTCCTCTTGTTACACTCCGCCTTCTGCCTCCTGCCTTTCCTTCTTTACCTTTCCCTCACTGTCTCTCTCTCCTAGCCGCTATCCTTGTTCCGTTTTCATCATACATTATTCATCTGACCCAAATGTATGCTTATGACGAATTGAAATTTAAGATTCCTCAGATTTCCAAAACTACATGTATACCAGTGACCACATTAACCTAATGTTAAAATTTTCATAAAGTTCGTTTTAGAACTTTGAACTTCTTTAAAATACATAAACATATAAATATACACATATATGTACTTCCATTTGTTTTTATAAGTTTTGCATAAGAAAGTCAAGCTGTTACTAATGACTTGATAGGATGTTGCTTTTACGGTCACTTCATTTTTGTCTCCTCATGAGAAAGAGTTTTTATTTTTCTTTAGCTAGCTAAATACAATTTAAAAGTATGTCTCACTTACACATACGTACATACATACATACATACATACATACATTCATACATCCAGCGCATGTTTCAACACATTCACATGAACCCATACATACATACATATGTAGAGTAGTCCAAAGAGCTAAGCTGCAATCCGAAGTAAACTCGTTGACAGCAATCTGATGGAAGCTTAAATTCATTTACATCAGCTGCTATGAGTATTTGTAGCGACACCAAACCAAACATTTTTTGTTATTGTGACTTGTGTGAGCTGCATTTGATGGCGCAAAAAAATCTTAGAGTTAGCTAATGGAATTTTCATTTCTCTTTTTACGTTTACTCGGTACGTTTTTATTCCCTTGGCCTTTGATTGTTCTAGAATGGCATTTGTTTTAAAATCGTTAAATTAATACTGGAAGATATTTTTTTTTTACCAAACAATTTTATTGCACTTCTGTTAGCAGAGAGTATATGAAAAATTCTTTGATTCTCTACAACTGATTTATTATATCTTAAGAACAAAATTGAATAGGTGTCCTTAATAGGTGTTGAAAGTACTTAACCGATCTTTATGAAATTGTATTTATTTAATTTCACAGAATATTCTTGGGTGCACTAGTAACAGCTCATGATATATGTATGTACATAGTTTTGGATGGTGCCACGCCCCCTTGTTTATATAAAATTTCAATTCGTCATAGCTCTTACCGTTTTTGCTATAAATTGATGATATATACATATAAGTGACTAAGTCAAGTTTTAAGAAATTTTTGTAAAAGTGGGCGCTGCCACGCCTTCAAATTTTTTTTTTTGTGCTTTATTAAGGTCCACAGTTTAATGTAGATGGCTCTTAAACTTTAACGATAGATTCAGGAGTTTGCTGGGTACTACAATAATTATGTATACTTTTGGGTTAGTGGGAAGTGCCAGCCCCCCCCCGCTCTCCTTACATAATGGAGATGCTAAAAAAACTTACAGGATATGGAGATCAAAAATAATATATAATATAGAGTCAAAAATTATGCATGACAACGTCTGCTGGGCATGCTAGTTTTTTATATATAAAACAGGGGCGGATCCACGGGGGTGCCTCTCGCCCCCCTCCTTTTCGTAATCCAAAACGTCATATTTTTCAGGAAGTGCGAATAAAAGATGTGCTAGAAATTTCATTTCAAAATATTGTGAGCCCTCCCCCTTCCCCCACTAAAGGATGCGCCACTGATATGTGGAGATTATTATATGTCACCGGAAATTGATACAAACCAAAAAACCACGGAAATCGCTATTAAGATGTATGAAAATAGTTTATGTGTAGACAGTACGAAAACGGGCATGTTCGCTTAAGGTTGCCACCTATTTCGAATTAATTGAAAGTTCAACAAATTTGCCACTCATGTAGCTTTTGTTCAGCGGCTATAATATTCCTACATATATTTCCTTATAAAAAATTAAATCCAACTGAGTTTTTGAAAGCAAACAAAATATCTTAAGAAATAAGTTTGCCACCCTTGAAAAATCTTGCACAATTTCTTTCTTCATTATATCCTTTAAATGCTTGAACAGCATATAACGCTTTTTCTCTCTTTTTGTACATTTCATGTCAACATCAATCCTGCTCTCGTGGCACAACAGTGACCTGCTGAAAAAGCTTTCGGTTAAGGCTGGCCTAATTGGATGCTTTCGTGGTCTAGTCGTCAACGGCGAGATACTTGACATTTACAGTTATATGTCTGTACATCTATCGGAGATAATTAAAGACTGCAAGCCATCGTGTGTGCCATCGCCATGTAAAAATGGTGCGCAATGCAAAGAACTATGGAGTACCTTTCAATGTGTATGCAGTAATCCTTGGGCGCATATTGGTGAATTTTGTGAGACAAGTAAGTACCAGAAGGAAAATAAATTTAATTAAATGCAATTATATGTATACATATATACATTTTATAAACTATATATAAATTTCACATTTTTCTTCTCCCCCCATCCCCCTCTTTTCCTTGCAGATATCAACGAGAAGGCGCTCACCTTTATTACACGTGAATCATTTTTGATGCGCAATTATCTAAGCACAACTGCTGCCACTCCACCCTTCATACCGGCGTCCTATTCCATTTACGGTATTAATGAGGAGCGTGATATTGTTAAGGGTATATTAACCGAGGATATTCTTATAAATTTACGCACCTACGATACGAACGCCTTAGTACTCTATGCTAATGATCATTACAATAATTTTGTACATTTATATGTGAGCTCTGGACGTGAAATTGTCTTCCTTTATAATTACGGTGATGAAATTGTAAATTTGACAATTGTTGATGAGACTGTGAGTAGCTTGAATAGCATTCAAGTGGCTATTGAGCGTAGCGAGCACCGGACAACGATGCATGTGAATGAGCAGAGTGTGAGTGTGGATAGGGGTATGATGTTGTTGGATGAATATAGCAATAAACCATGGATAAATCCAGAGAAAGGTGGGTATTGAAATAAAAGTGGTGTACGAAAAGTTTCGGTTTTGATTTCTTGTTGCTGTAGTAGTATTAAATTCAAGTCAATTTGAGAGTTGAACTCGATTGCCATAGCTTTTAGGTCGCGTGTTAAAGTGTCAGTCTCTCACTACCTCTGTTGTTTTGAATCGATTTCTCTCTACCACACTGTTTTTTCACTCCGCCTCCTGCTTTGTTTCTCCCTAGTCTTCGTCGGTAAAATATAAAAAATAAAAAATATTTTTTTTTTAAGAATTAAGAAAAGCTATGACGGTTGTCTCCTTTTCCTGTTCAGTCCAAAAAAAAGCTTTAATAAAAAAATATTCAAAATGTTTCTCCCCCTCGCTTCTTGCTTCCACCACAACCTTTTTACTCTCTCCCTCGCTCCGTCGTTTATTTTTTCGCCGTCTCTTTTCTCTCCTCCCACTATACTCTTTTTATCTCACTCTCCCTCTAGTGCTCCTCTCCTATTGCTTAAAATGTATTCAATCAACATTATTTGAATTTTTTTTTTAAATAAAATTCTTTTCCCGAAATCACAGAATATTTGATACTCGTATGTTCCAAGTCATAAGCTCATTAAGCAAACTTCCTCTCTCAAACCTCTATATCACCGCATTTAATAACATCAGCCATATTTTTTGAGTTCAGAAATTGTCATCATTCAACTCATATTTAAGTATTTCTTTATTTATTTTATTTTATTTTTTTTAGAGGTCCTCTCACCACATAGACCACCCGCACCACCAACTGAATATTTTCAATTCAATATTGGCGGCTATGATCCAGCGAATTTATTACGACCAAATGTGGATGCAACGGCACTGCAAGGATATATTGGCTGCGTACGTGGCTTGAAAATTGGCACAAATCTAATCGACTTGGCTGACATAAACGAACGAAATATTTCACCCAGTAAGTACAGTACATACATACACATACACAAACACACCCAAAATTGTATGTCTCCCAAACGCAAATACGCCACAAACTGATAAACATAACTTCATGCAATTGGTAAACTAACACAAATTATAGTTGGCGCTTTGGTGAGGAAATTCAATTTTTAGAATATCACAGATGTACGTTGTTGGCTCTTAGCGGAAGTGATTTTCAATGTGCATATGTATATAATATACATACATTTATATTTACTGTTGCGTTGTTGGTTAGTTAATTCATATGAGAACATATTGAGTTTAGAAGAGATGATAAAGAAATATTTATGGGCACATAGAATATTTGATTCTGCTGAGAGTGTAAGGATATGCATTTTTCTTATGGATTAGGGTGGGTTGAAAAAAATTAAATATGTGATTTATGAAAAAAAAATTTGAATGTGTTATAAAAAAAAATTATAAAATAAAAAAGAAACAGTTATAAAAAGTGTTAGAAATTACAAAAAAAAGCCAATTTTTTTTTACTTGAATTCCAAATAAAAAAGTAATCAAGTGGTGTAGTAACAACTTCAAAAAATTACTTGAAATGTTGTCTATAATCTCGAGTCGAGGTCAGAGTTGCATTTTCGTATTATTTTTTAAATTTTGGTTTTAGTTGAAATTCAAAAAATTAAATACCTACTTTTTTAAAACAAAATGAAATAGAGTTAAAAAGTGCATGTTGTAAATATTCTTTTGCGGCTTTCTGCTATTTCGAATTAATGAAAAATGTTACTTGAGAACAAATATATAACACGGAACAAAACACTGAAGATGGCGGAAAGCTGAAGACGTTTTATTGCAAATCCAAACTAAACAAGGCATCGGTCGAATATGAACACATCAACTTTCCACCCTGTCGGAAAATTAACAAATAAATTATATAATGTTTTTTATTCAAAATACGAGTGAGCAACTTCAAAATTTTCAGTAAAAAAAAATTGTTGATTTCAATTCTGATTTTTTTTTTTTTTTTTGAAATAATGAAATCTTCATTTTTTTGTAAAGCAAGTCGACCACTTTTTTTTTAATTTTTTCAACAAAAATTATCAACTTTTTTTCAGCAGATATTTCAAACTATTATTTATTTATTTCAAAATGGAGCTTTGAAGATTTCTGTTTTTATAAAATAGGTACTTATACTTTATATTATAGCTTTAATTTATTTATAAAAATTAGGCCGACTTCAAAATGTTTTGTAAAATATATACATACATATATAATATATATTATTATTATTCTTTTTTTCGTTTTTAAATTTGTTTTTATGAAGTAAAAATTCTATCTCAAACTTAGTGAAAAAAAAAATTTTTGTATCCCACCCTGTGATTGGCGTACAAAGTGCTCAACCAGTTTACAAAAAAAATTTTCCAAACCCACCCTGTCAGAGCTTTCCAAAACGTCTGTTTTGAAACCATCTAGAACAAATGTCAAAACTTCAGCTCTTTACCGCGTTCATTTCACTGCACTGAGGCAGATGCATATCTCGATTGCCACACTTACAATATTTAAAATAAAATGAGATAATTAAAGAAGGGATTTTTTTCATAAGGCAGTTTCTTAAACAACTCCAAAAAGTATTAAATCCTATCTAGAAGTGCATTAATATCCTCTAAGCTTACAACGATATCCACACAGAAATTATCCAAGTACTCATTCAAGTATTCATTCTCAAAACATTTAATTGGTCATTCTAAATTGAATGATCTCTGAAAGTGCTACTATCATAGTCTCAACACCCACAGAGAGTAGACACTGCAATATATTCTGGTACATATTAACTTGGCTGCGTGTGTCCGCCACATGGTCATTACGGCCAAAGATTAATGCTAATCGGATAAGTCGAGGCAGTGAGCAGCCACGAAGGCACTAAATAGTTACGCATACGAGTTCCAATACATCTAATTATATGTGTGTACGTATGTGTGTATGTATGGGAAAGAGAATATTGAATAGGCGACACTGTAATGTGTTTTGGTGTAATTGTACTTACATATGTATGTAAGTATGTATGTATGTACATATGTATGTATTTAAGTTGAATTGATATGCAGTGAAAATGATAACACCCAAATGGTCAACCAAGTAACAGAACGTTTTGTGGTTGACCAAGAAATTGATTCTCTTTGATTTATGGAAAACTTCAAAGCAATGGCGTACTGCAAGCCGAGTGCATGAAATTTTCATATACATACATACCTACATATATACATATATTTGTGTATGTACAGAGATGTGTTTGTAGATACATGCAAGTACTGAAAATTTAACCATGACTCCATTTCAACTAGCAGGATAATAAAAAATAATTGGAATTGTCAATGTAACTCATAAATATTGAATTGCGCAAGAAACACAAGTTGAAATATGTATATTGAAATGGTAGATGCATACTACTAATTCAGCGTGGCATACAAGGAGCTTATATGTATCAATAAATTTCTATGCTGGAGTGGGTCGGATATCTTAATTTTTTGTTTTTTAATTATATAAATTTCATTTTTTAAAATTTCGACAAAAGTACTATAAGATGTACAGCTATCTTAATATGTATATAAGTACATTTTTAAACGGCTATCCGAAAAAAGTTAAACACAAATTCCGAAAGTGAATTTTATGCTCTAATAAAAGGTTTCAAAAGTATTTTTCGAAGTTACTTTTTAAAAGTTTTATGGGTAAAAAATTGTGAAGTAGTCGATTTATTTTGCATATTTCACAACAACAACATACAAATACGTTTGGCCAAGTTTTTCGAAATTCAAATTATTTATTCAATTATAGCTGTAAGCCTATTTTCGTAGTACCCTAGTTATCTATACCTTTTATGAACATAAAATGGTATTATAATTTTAGTCCGCTGTTTTTAGGTATGAGAAGAAGAAAAGATAGACCCACCAATAAGTATACCGAAATGATCAGGACGAGAAGCTGAGTCGATTTAGCAATGCCCGTCTGTACGTCCTTCCGTCTGTCTGTTTGAACGCAAACTATTCCCTCAGTTTTACAGATATTTCGTTCAAATTTGGTATGGTGCCGCCATTTTGTATAATATTAATGATTTGTCGGAACCAGTATGATAGGACCAATACAACGCATAGTTCCCATACAACCGATTGCTCCGATATAGGGGTTTCTTCAATATATAGATACATACATACAGTATTGGACAATACAATCGCACCCCCTTTTTGTCATCGAACTAAAACAAAGACGTCCTACAAATAAAGTTTCAGATAATTTCGTATAAAAGTTTGATTTATGTTGTAGCAAACTTCGTTCAAGGTTTTACTAAAAGCTTTGCACCAAATTCAAAATAATTTAGCAAATTTTGACCTAATTTTTCAACTTTTTTCCTCGGCACTTTAGAAAAATTCTGAGTACGCAGTTTTGTAGCCCATTCAATTTGACTCTGACAAAGTGCAAGTATTAAGTAGCTCCGACAGCGCCTTGATTTTTAAATTAGGTCAAAATTTGCAGAGTTATTCTGAATTTTGTACAAAATGATCAAGAATGGCTTTAGTGGTATTCATTACAACATAAACGATGTTTGAAAATAAAATAAATCGAAATCGCATATGAAAGACGTTGTTGTTATAGCTCGATGTTATATAGGGGGTGCTATAGTATCGTCCAATACTGTACATGTATGCAGCTAAAGTATATTTAAATAAATAATCAAATTAAACAAAATTGCATGTCATCCATTACAAATCCACACACACACACACACACATTCACACATTTATATAAATTTTCACTCTACCACACATTTCTTCATTTAAATTTCTTTTACTCACTCTCACTTTCAGCCACGGACGGTGTATTACCAAATTGTCAAATCAAGTGCGATGCCGAACCATGCAAAAATGGTGGCATGTGTAAGGAGAATTTTGCCAAACGTGAATCAACATGCGATTGTGAACATACCAGCTTTTTGGGTGAATTTTGTATGGAAGAGAAAGGTGCCGATTTTAGTGGTGAATCGACATTGTTACGTAAATTTGAATTGACCGGACGTGTGGACTATGTACGTTTACAATTGGCATTCTCCTCTTTCGATTTGCGGCGTGCCAATCGTGTAATGTTGTTATTGCAACCAACGGGTGATCGTAGCTATTATCTGATGGTAGCTATTAATGCCGATGGTCATTTACTATTCGAAGAGGACCGTGAAGGACCAGCGGTTGGTGCGCACATTGATCGAAGTTTTTTGAATCATGCACGACACTCAATCTATTATACGCGCAATGGTAGTGATGCTGTACTTTATATTGACCGCGAAAAAGTACCATTGACAAAGATACAAACACGTGCACCGGTGCCAACGAGTGGTGCGGGTGGAAATCGTGTACAAATTGGTGGCATCAATACGACAGATGCAAGATTTGCTGTATTCAAAAGTTATAGTGGATGTTTGTCAAGTGAGTAGATGATGGGTTTGCTTTTGTTGGTTTATACATATACATATGTATCTACGTAGATTGGTGGGTGAATATACATATATGTTTGTATGGTTATGAATGTGCAGATGAGTGGTATTAAGAGTCAATGAAATTGCTTCCATGCTTAGAAGTTTAAATCCTATGCAACTAGCACTAAAATAACAAAATCGTAGGTGCCAACCTTAAGCGAGTAAATTTTACGTAACCGTTACTTATTTGCGACTTTTGAGTAGATTTCCTTTTTTTTCATAACATTTCGTAGTCAGTTCGCTTTTGGTACTTTTTTATGCCTGTTAAGTGAAGTAAAATAAATTTAGCAAAGAGATGATTATAAGTACTTAGTTACTAAACCATCTTTGAAGCATATAAATAGCGAATATTATCACCAACCTAATCTAGCCAGAGTTGCTAGATCACCAAACAGTAGGAAGTGCTTGCGGTGTGTCACATTATTCTTACACTGTCCCAATTGAGAGCACCTTATAATGGATTAAGAAATCCAAAACTCAAGATTTTTGAGTTATTCCCTTTTATATCGAGTTACGCGCTATAGCAACCCGCATGCATGCGTACAAACTCCCTCTAATCAGCTTACACTGTCCGTGGGTCGTGCATAAATTTCACTGCAATGCGCTATTAATTCTTAAAGCTTCGCTTAACTTCTGACGAGGGTAGACTCAAGTTGTTGCGTTTGTTGCTTTACTAGCGCCCCTGTGAGGAAAATCTTAAGTTCTAAGCTGGTGCGCTTCTAGTGCCAAATTACTGCCGACGGGCGACCCTATCCCTTGTTACCTATGCCAGGACTATAACCTGCTGCAGGACTCGCCGGTTCGAACGCCACCGACTTATACATTTTTTTTTTTAATTTTTTTATTTATGTTTTAACATTTAAAGCCTCTTTTAAAGAACAAAATATTTTTCCAAATGTCTTTTAATGATAATACTAGCCCACTTTATCTCTAGTTCTGCACCAGAAATTGTTCTCACTAGTTACTGACATCCCCACAGGGTTACGCTATCCACTTTATATCCACACAAATACATGTACGTAAGTTAACGAATTGATTGAGCCATGGCAGCTTTTCACTGCATTTTCTCATACGTTATTGTTGTTGGTTTTATTTTACTTGCATATGAGTTTTTGTTACTTCAAGTCCATTTACGCACATTCAGGCGCCCAGAAAAAAAGAAATATAAAACAAAAACAAAAAACACATACACTTAACGAACTCAACAGCGCGTATTACTTCACTTCAACGCGACGGTGAGCAGAAGTGATAGAGTCTATATGTACATGCATAAATACATATGGGCATTTCCACGGTAACGGACGCGACATTTGCACGCTTTTAAGTGCGTCCGAAACAATGAAGACAAAGTAAAAGTTTACATATGTTGATATTGTTTTAAAGGGCTGACGGAGTGCTATAGTTTAATATATACGGGGAGGATCTTTTACGAATAAGTGCGTAGTTATAAGCAATTATAAAGTGATACGGACGCGACAAAAAATAGAAGTTTTTTTGAGGCGCATTCATAAATATATAAAATTTAGCAAATTACGGATTTTTATGTATATACAATATACATGTTAATAAATGCGAACAGATGACTGATATTCGTAGGTTTATGAAATGTGATAATTTTCTCTTAGTTTTTTTTAATTGAGTATAGAAGAGATACGGACGCGACATAACGGACGCGACAAAATTTTCCATGAGTTAAGAAATAGAATTTTTTTTATTTGAACACTTCAATTTTATTGAAAATAAAAACTCAAGTAACATTATAGTAAAAACGACTTACAAAATTAAGAAGAAAGTTATTAGTTTTTAGTATGGTCTATTTTAATTTTTTTCTTTATTGAATAGGCGGTCCGAGCAAATTCAATAAATTTAAATTTTTTTTATTTTTCTCTCTATATTTCATTGCTATTGCTTTTCTTGTTTCTTTTGCCGTTTTTGCCATCTATAAAATTTAACTCTTGTTCAATTTCTACGATTTTATTTAATATTTAAGGTTTGTGGTAACGGACGCGACGAATTTCAAACACCGATAAATTTTATTAATCGCTTTTGCCGAGAGTCAATGGCTACTTTTCTTAAGTGAAATAATTTATTTGCTTAAAGTCTGAAAGCAATTTACACTTCAACACTTTTTGCACTAATGAGAACAATAAATGCTGTTTTTCGGTAACGGACGCGACATGCGAATGTAAGCAGAAGTAATCAAAAAAAAACTACCGTTATTCGATCTCCACTAATGGGG
Source organism: Sphenella marginata (assembly GCA_951509765.1). Lineage (NCBI taxonomy): Eukaryota > Metazoa > Arthropoda > Insecta > Diptera > Tephritidae > Sphenella > Sphenella marginata. Next base: position 20,157,680 of record OX608082.1, read on the forward strand.
TATTTTTTACTGAAACTTGTCTGAAGTGCAGAGAAGCAGTTCGCTGGTAGAAAGTAGTTTTCATTTTTCTTTTTTCTCTTCTTAATTTTACACCTGTTTTCTTTCCCTTGTGCCCATTCACTTTACTTTCTTTTTCTTATCTTTTTTTTTATTTTCTTCGCCTTATTCTTCATTTCTTCCTCTTTTTATGTCATTAATCACATTCGTTTACCTTTCTTACCTCTTCTTATAATAACTTTTCTTCTTTTATTTCTTTTTTTCGTGTTCTTTCTTGCCCAAGTCTGCTTCTTTTGCTTCTCTTCCTTCTTAATTGTATCCTTTTCTTATTATTTTTTCGCTCCTTTTACCTTTCCTATCTCATCTTGTAATGACTTTTCTGTCATTGCACCGTTGCTTCTTCTTGTTACTTTTCTTTCACATTTTCTTCTTCTACCTCTTCTCCTTTCCTTTAATTTTCTCACCTTCCCTTTCTATCTTTACTTCCATTAACTTCTCCTCTTCCATTTCTCTACCTTCTTGTTCTTTGACTTGTTCTTCATACTATTTTTTTTTCCTTTTTCTTATTCTCCTTCTTCCTTTTTTCCTCCTCCTTATTCCCCTCATCCACCTCTTCGTATTCCTCTAGCTCTTTCCGCTACTTCCATTCTGCTGCCTATTTTGTCATCAATTCATAATCACTTCTCCATTCGTTGTTGTTGTTAGCAGTGCTTCTCCCTTCGTCTATTCATTCTTTGTCTCGCGGATAAATATGGAAATTTATTTTATCTTGAATGGGGGCGTTTTCCCACGCAACTCAGGTCTCTGATTGTCTATAAAACAAGTATGTTACTTTTGATTCAAATTTCCTCAAAATGCCCCACAGTGCGCTTCTAGTTGGGTCGTTAGGCTAAAGAAACATACATACATATGTATGTACGCATCTGGTCATGTATGTGCACCGACCCTTAGCTGCCCAAGCACCACAAACAACACATCATTTAAAAAACAGATTCGAAAACAAAAAAATCACCCCCTTCCCCACATTTTTGTTTCTCGCCACCCTTCGTAGATTTGTTTCTTCATTACAACATTTATTGCAAACGCCGTAAAACAAACTTTACGGCTATAAAACATGGCAATAAGTAAGAAATACAAAAAGGAAACTCTACGAAAAGCGTAAATGCAAACAAAAAGCACCTAAACCGAATTTGTAACATAAATAAACAACAGCAACAACAACAACGACTGTCTTGCCATTGAATTTATTAGATCACATTCACTTGGCTTGGCCGCACCGACTTGGCCATATAGAGTTTAAATGGCTATTTTAGCGCCGGCTCAATTTCGCAGTGAACAAAAAAAAAAAACAAAAAATTCAAATTAAACGATTTTAAATTTTTTTTTTTAGTTCAAAAGTGTAATTTAGTACCGATAAATTTATATGCGACCAAAAAATAATTAAGTGGACCTTAACTCTAGCAAATCGTTTTGGAAGTCAAAGCTAAAGTGTTTTTAATTAGAATTACAGCACTTTTGGGTATTTAAAGCTAAGCGCTGAGAAAAGCTGGGAGAGAGATGAATTCGTGGAATAATGCAATGAATTCTCGAAACTCAGGAAATTCACACAAGTACTCCTACCTTCGTGGGATACTTAGAAAATTAAATGATTAGAGAGCGATGAATTGCAAAGAATCCCTGAAGTTGCTGATCTCATTTTCCCAAGATGACGGTACCTAAGCTCTCTGTCAGAAGCGGCTCTGTCATAACTTCGGTCAACACAAAGGGAACCAAAACCAGTTCTATTAAGCTCGACAACTCTCCAAACAGTTGTCTGGCTATGATTTACGAAAATTTCCACAAATTGTGATACATCCTTTATTTTTAGAATATAGCTAAAGTTTTCTTATATCGATACACCATGGACTGGAGAGCCTTGTCGGTCCTCAGCTAAGGGTTATCTGTGATAGTAAGACAAATAGAGGTCTCCCTTGTGCACAAAAAGCTAGCACTGTGCACCTTTCTAAATCTCGACGTGGCATGCGACCAACGTCGAATCGAGGTTTATCGTACATATGTACCGTTATTGGGATATGTTTATGTATAACGGTTTTACGTGCTGACACTGATTGAAGTTTTAATCCTATTGCAGTACCAATTCAAAACATCCAACAAACTATTCGAACTCATTAACTCTTTACTATTCCAAACAGATATTTACATACAAGTAAACAATTATGTTATGAAACCACTAGAGGAATATATGCTTTTCACTAAATCGGGTGCCGACAATATAACGGTAATTCATCCACAAGGTTTACGCAGTGCACAATGCATTGCTAAGTTTGATATATCGGAGCAGCCATCACAAGAGCCAATGGTCAACGTCAGTTTGGTAAGTCTTACAGCAGCCCAATAAGTCAGTATTTACCCTGCAAAAAAATTGTGTGATTAATCTCTAAAGAGAGCGAACCAAAATGAAGCGCTATAGTCTACCGTTCTCTATAATGCAATTTGGGTAGCGTTTTCTGCGGATGTAAGTAAATTTTAGTTTTTATAGCATACTTATAGGAGTAAAATGGGAGTAAAATGGATTAGTCCTTTTCGTACCCGTTCGGATATAAACGAGTACAATTAGTCTCTACATAGGACATACTCAAACAAATGCAAACAGTTCGTTCGCATCTTCCTTTGTGACTCGTCCTGAATTTATCCTAGACTAATCGCATCTTTTGCAGGGTATCTACATATGTATGTGTGTATGTATGTGTAAGTATTAGTTCGTTGAAATATTCATCCATGTGTGTTTGTGTGTGTGTGGTTGCTTGGACTACCTGTCATTAGATACTAAACCATAAGCAAATGCAATGAGAATATTGATCAAATTACAATAAGAACAACAACAACAACAAGTAGTAGAGTATTAACTGAATTCCAAGTAATTGTAATCAACTGGGTATGAGTTTGCTAATTGCAATGGCCTTAATGCGCTACAACGCCACATAAGCTGAAGCTCATAAATCTAAAGTGATACGATGCCTGCGAGCTCATGATAGCGATGCCTATTGCAGGCATATAGGATTCTTAGAAATAGCTTTACTTAGTAATATCTACAGTAGAGAGACCATAACTAGGTAAATGACTTTACACAAAATTTAGAATGAAAAAAAGGAAGATGGAAGAGAAATGAGAAGGGAAAATGAAAAAGGGAAGGAAATGAAAAAAGAGCGAGAGGAAATTGAAGTAGATAGAAAGAGACAAACAAGAAGAAAAGGAAGGACACTTAAGCAAAGAATAAGAGAGGAAATTAAAGGAAAGGAAACTTTACAAAAAATGTCCCAATTAAGGTTCAATTATTTCATGTACATATGTTATGTAATGCTCTACATTTGCAACTTTACCTTACACAACATGACAATGCAGGAAAGCCCCATTACATAGCATAAAAAAAGCAAAGATTGTAGCACAACATACCACAAAATAACTAAGTATATTGTAACATAAAGTTCCATAACAAAAATAACATAACACACATATTAATATAGAAAACAAACAGAAAAAGTCAAAAATATCACATGATCACCTTACATAGCAAAACATAACATGACATAGCAGTGCATAATAAGAAAGCACGACATAATTCAACATGACACACCGTAACGCGAGACATATGGGGACTAAGTAAAAGCAAAATAATTTAACATTACATAACAAGACGTTATATACCATAAGCAAGTCAAGCATGGCAAAAAAGTTAATAATATGAGCGAGAGAACCATAACATAACTTAAACTAAACATAACATAACTTAACTTAACATAAGGTAAATTAACATGTGAAAGTACCAACTGACATAAAATCACCAACACATCGCAAAAGAATATGACAATTCATAATACAAAGAAGCATAATATGACATAGCATTGCATAACATAGCATTACATAATATAGTATGACAGAACATAACACAACTAAACTATAAAGCTTAGCATGGCAGTGCATAATACCAAAAACATAGCATGGCATAGCATTACATAACATAGCATAACAAAACATAATATACATAAAATAATTATGAAACTATGTAACACAACACAACGTGACATGGCGGCATATAATAAAAAAAGCATAACATTACATAACATAGCATGGCACACAACTAAACAAATTATTAAAGTGTGTTACAAACTTTCCTTTTCAATTGACAATTTTTAGGACCCATGTCTCTCTGAGGGAAAATTTTTTTTTCTATTTCAAATTACAACCCCGCCCCCTATCGCTTCACACTGTACGAACATTTACCTTTTCAGAGCGTCGAAACATGGGTCGAAGATCCACCACAACGTATCGCGTATGTAGCCAAATTTGGTTATGATGTTTCAGAGAAGGAAGATTCCACACAAGTTGTATTCATAGCGCTCACATCGCTCTTTGTCATCATAATCATTTGCTGTCTAATAGAGGTATACCGCAGTCATCGAGCATACAAGAAACGCATCGAACGACAAACAGACGAAGATATTATCTGGTCTAAAGAGCAAGCAACAAAAATGCACGAATCGCCAGCGGTAACAGTGACACAATCGTATGCCTACAAAAAGGTGAGTTGTTATCGATTACAAAGGATAAATAAGAGGATTGACGTTTTTTACTTTTTCCATCCATTTATAGTTGCCACAAGAAGAAAAGAAGCCTGGCAATGGAGCGCCACTTGTAGGTATTTTGAAAAACGGCAATGCATCAGCAGCAGCAGCAACGGCAGCACAAACAGCCACAATGCCAACTAAAGAGAATGGCAGCGCTAAGAAAAACGGTGATATTCCGTTGGGTCAAGTTGATACGCGCATTGATGAAGAGGATGAGGACAATGATAATGAAAGAGATAACGAGGGCGATGACGAGGGGGATGATTCAAGTAATGCTGATGAAACAAAAGCGGAAGTGGACAAGAGCTTAGATGAAGCTTTGGATGCAGAGCAGCATAAGATACAGTTGGAGCCGAAAGAGATTAGTGAGAATGATGCTGAAAAGGCAGCAACACAAGAGAATGAAGACAATGCAGCCAAAGAACAAAATGACGTTAAAAGCAATGTCGCTGAGACAAGTAAGGATTCTTGTGAAAAACCGAATGAAGTAGATGAGAGTGGGGAAGCGAAAAAGAAGATGACAGATGAAAGTGTTGACTTAGTGGAACAGGAAAATCTGAATACAACAACAGTGCCAAAGCAAAGCGGTGGTATGTATTTAATTCACCTTTTTTTTCGTTTTGGCATTTGCTTTTTGCTCGCATTAAACGCTTGTTCGGCTAATTTATTTAGCAGCTTTTTCCTTACCCGCCCAAAAATAAAAATTAGATTCAAATAAGGAGACGATTTTTCTATATTTTACTTTGAGCTTACTAGGCGAAATCAAACTAAACACTTTATCTCTCACCCTCCTAGGTGATGTTCCTACTACAGATACAAATGATCCACCACAAAAACCAGAAAAAGAGACTCAAACTCCAGCACAAATAGACACCGAATTGGAGAATGGTGAGCAACGAAAGACGACACCTGCTACAACTAATGGTACAACAACAACAACAACTAATGGTCATGGCACGGTAAGCAAGCGTTATAGTGATGAGCGTGGTGCGGGTGTTACGTTAATTGGTTTGGCACCACTTGGTTCCATTAGCGAAATCGATTTGTTGCTTTGATTCATAATAAATTTAGCAAATTTTAATTAGCGCAAGTAAACACATAAACACATGTACATACATATCACTTGTATATATTATATCTACATATGTATATAATACACATTACGCTTGGATGGATATATGTTGCTTGAGTAGTACTAGTTTTATGAATATATGTATGTAAGTATGTAAAATTGTAACATTACAGATATTTAAGAGGAAACGATAGGAGGTATAATTAGTATGGCAATAGAAGCCAACTCAACCGTTTTTAGAATTTATGTCTGTCTGTCTGTATGTTTGTTCGCGCATCACTCTAAACTGATGCGGAATTTGAAATCACTTGTTGAATTTTTTGTTGAATTACTACACATATAACTTACAATATAAGCTATCCTTTCTTTCGATAAGCCCACCAATTTCAGAGCTATCGTCCAATATGTGGACCAAGAAGACCCAAAATGTGTTAAGTACATTATGGGTATCAAAGGAAACATGTTCTGCAAAAAGAAGAAAAAACTGGTGGAAGGTGACTTGAAATCTCTTAGTGTTTCCCACTAGCGTGCTTTGATACGCAATGGCCAAAATGGGTAGTAACATTTCTAGTGTAGGGTTGTCACCTATCATCAAAATAATGACCACAGGAAAATTATCTTTTTCAAATTACCGCCTCAAATTTCCCTACACATACCTCGAATGTCTTAAAAAGCTTTCAAGCTCTAGACCCAAAATAGAAAATCCAATTAATTTTTCCATAAAATTTTTTTTTCAAACTAGCTTACTTTATCATCATACATAAATACACGAAAATGAATGTTTCATATTTGTACATATATATGTAAAAGCATATACATATACATAGTTACACATACAAATATGTATGTGAGTATATATAAATGTCAATAAATTTTAATTATAAAATGGATTGTTTTCAAAAGGCAATCAAATTTAATCCATTTCTTACGCAACCCTCAAATCTACTTTAAGTCTTACTAACACGAAATAGCAATCAATAAAAATACTTAAAATCTCTATTGATATATAAATAAAAAAAACGTGTGTGTGCATATGTATGTATGTGTAAATAAAAATTTAATATTAAATTGATTGATACTTTTGCTACAAAACAAATTTTCCTAAATGTAAGAAAATTTGAATTTATGCAAGTGAAAAAGGCACACATTTCTATCCTGAGGGAAATGAGAGCAGTAAAACGCCACAAGCTCTCTTTTGATTTTATCACCAATTCACTCTCTTCAAGAGATTTTACAGTAACTTTAGTCCTGTGTAATCAACTCATCAAAACGTCAAGGCATATAATCGACACTAAATCTTCAATGTGAATAGTTGAGTCTACATATGTAGAGCATAACCATACCCAGAAAACACAGCCTCTAACGTTAGAGAAATACTGTAGTTTTACATTAGAATTCTAATGTAGTTCTCTAATGTATCTCTAATCGAAAATCACGTTAGAGAACTAGGCTAGAGGACGATTAGAGAACGATTAATGTATTTATAAACTAAGGTAAAAAAAACTTTGAATTTTATTCCCATTAGATATTGAAGCTTAAAACATGTCAAACATATTTAAAGCAATAAATTTATCGAAATAGAATTAAACAAGAACAATTGGAGTTCATTTCATTTCACTTAGAAATTTCTCATTAGAATCCCATTAGAATTTCACGTTAGAATTCGAATCGATAACTAACCTTTTTCTCGATATCGAGAACTAAGTCCCCTTTTTGTCGAGAATGCTATATTTCGCGACACTTTCACAAATCGTTCTCTAACCATCTACCTTAGAGAATAACATTAGAATTCGAGTCGTTTTCTAATCGTCCTCTAACCTTAATGTTTGCTGGGTACCGACACAGTGTGAATGTCCAATTATAATTTAATACATTTTTTTTTTTTTTTTTAGTTTTTTTACAAGCACAATTTTCGAAAAATATGTTCCAATATCATTTTTAAGGTTACAAATATTTACCAGTTTAAAAAACTTGTACTTGGTCTACCACCGTAACCACCAACATAACCGTAAACGTAACTGTAACCGTAGCCGCAACTGCCACGAAAATCATCATAAACGTGTCCAAACTTACCCAATGATTCCAAATGATGTCGCACATTTTGATCCCTCAAGAGTTAAGTAAACCAAAGCAACAGTTTTTAGAATTTCTGTCTGTCTGTCTATTTTTATGTTTGCGCGCGTATAATTCAAAAACTGCTTGGTAAAATTGAATGCAACTTTCACCGTTGTATTACTTTAAGTCTCACTTAAAGTTTAAGGTACCACACCAAGGGTAACTGAACTTTTAGCATTTTTTTCAATAATGTTCTATTTTAGAATTTGGTTCCTATCTCAGAGTTTCAAAACCGCCCGATCTCAAAGAAAATTCAATATGTTTTAGGGTGTTATTTAAATTCTAAAATACTCGAAAATCGTAACTGAAGCAAAATCTTATGTACATAGGCCGTTTTTGAAAAATGCCGAATAATTTAAATCGCAGAAAAAAATGGAAATTATTTATGTGGGCTTTAGGCTTGTTTGTTTAATTTACGCAACACTGTACATATGTATGTATTTTATATAAATAGTTAAGATAAATGGATTAAAGATATGTATGTTTGTAATTAAATAATCTTTATTATTTGCACGCGTATGTGTTTTTCATTTTCTTTGTTGTGCAACTTTTGATTTGTTTATAAATATTTATGTATATGAGTAAGGGGTATATGTGTATATGTATGTACCTAAAAGCATATTTACTTACATTTCAAGGTAAGTTATATAAATAAATAATGATCACGATAATCATATACACAATTGTTTTGGTTACATAAATGTGATAAATTTAAAAGGGAACAAAGTAGGGGGTAGTTCCAGGAGTAATAAAAGCTAAAACAATAGCAGTTCAAATGTTTCTCTGCCGCTGGAAAGAATTGAATGCAATTTTCAACGATGTTTTCCTAATTGCTAACTTAAGGCCTCGTTCTCTAACACGAAATGAACTTTCGCAACAAAAAAAAAATTTTTCAGAAATATTAAATAAATTAGTGTACAAAAAGTCATTGGCAAACGAAAATGATAGAGCATACGCTTGCTAGGCGAAATCGTTAGGAAACGAATCGCGCGTCTGAGCTTTCGTTCGCAATAGAGAATGAGGCCCTTAACGTTCAGAAACCTTTTCATCATACAAAAATGTCCAAGAAAAACTGTGGAGCGCCGCTTTTAGTTCACCTGCGGCGCTACAAACGGTCATCTAAAATAACATTTAACCAATTTTTATACAACCGTGAGTACTTCCAGCCACATTACCTCTCCTTCCTTAAGTAAATTAAACAAATTTTATCCAAATTTTTTTTGCCATCCTTGCTGTCTACATACATTTTTGCATCCTTTTCGTTAAACTTTCTTGTTTCCTCTTTTTCAGTTATTTAGTTTTTGAGTACACAAAATATTAAGCAAAGTGCCACAGCCAGCCGAAAAAGAAAGACTTTTCAACTAAATGCATTATTCTATTATTTAGCTGTCATTTATATCAGTTCTTGTGCGTCTTCCTTCTTGTACAACTGCGTCTATGTTGTTTAGAAAATATGTATGCATTTATTTCTCAGATAGCCATTGTCCGTATTGTCCCCAATTTCTTGTATCATCTTTATTATGGCCAGCTTTTGTTCAAGTTTTGGACACTTTTCGTATTAATAAAATTACAATGGTTGTGTTTTCTTTGCGTATTTCCGTTTTTTGGTTGTTGTAACAATCCTTTCGTTGTGCAATTGTAGTTGTAAATGTACATACATATATGGGCTCACATATTTTTCAATACATATGTATGTACATACAATAGAAGAATGCTAGCAGGTGCAACCATAGAGAATGTAATTTAGTAAATACTTCAAATAACTAAACAATGCTGTGTTGTATTTTTGGAAAGAATTTGCTGGAGTTGGTGCTTTATTTAAGTTCAGAAGTGCACAAAAGGCTAGGCCTTGCAGATGCTGTGACTTGGCAAGCAGTTTCCAACTAAATTTACGCTTTCAAATTAATCGAATTTTTAACAGCCTTATTTTAAAAAAAAAATCATCATTATTTGCGCAAAACGTTCTAAAAGCTAAAATCACACACGTACATACATACATATGTATGTACATATGTATGTATGTATGCATTTTTCCTGAGGCACATAACAAATATTGAACAAATGTTACGTATACGCCGTGTATGGCTTTTATTTGCCAAGCAAACTAAACTCAGCAAGTCTTGCACAAAAAAACTAAACAAAAACCACAAATGAAAGTCAGAAAGCGAGCTAATTGCAAGCGTATAAAGTTTACTGAATTTCTTTTTCATTTTTGGTAAATAAATTCAAATTAGCACACCGTTAGCTGTGGTGTCATTAGCTTTTATATATTGACTATCGTCGAGATAAACCTTTTTTTTAACTAGCTAAAAGTGTTGTCTGTATGCGGATTTCAATAAATTTGTCGTAAATAGATATTGTATGAGTGTACATTAGAGTGAGAAGAAAATGATGAATAGAATTTTTGATATACTTAATACTTCAATAAAAAATATTTGCTACTAACATATCATTTTAAAAATACCTATCCTTATGTGACACAAATTTTTCATTTCAAAACTTTAATTAAATAAATTGGCCTAGTAGATTGGTTGCTGTTCTGTAACGAAAATTAGAGCCTAATTTGAAACGTTCTGCTTTGACGGCTCACTTTTGAAAGCTTAATTATGAAAGCTCAATTTTGAAAGCTTACCTATGCAAGCTCTCCTGTGAAAGCGCCTTTTTGCAACAGATATTCACGAATCAATAAATTATCAGTCTAATCTTAATAACCTATCTACTAGTTCTCTTACTAGAACTTCACAAATTTTGTTATGTTTTGTTAGTTATAATGGCAACTAGTGCAACGCCTTTTAAGTTTGAAACCCGTAACCATGATTGCCAAGGTGCGACCATGAAAATTTGAATCTAACTAATTTGCTCCAACAGCTAGTCAAACACTTTTTCCTGAACCAAAAATAACAGTAAATAAACATTTTGCGCAAAAAGCTTATTTCGTACTCACAAGGCCAAAGTATAGAACTGTTTGCGCTGTAAGCTTTTTATTGGTTTAGAATTAACGAGATTAACCACAAAATTGTGGAAATAGCAAAATTTGATGTCGGTACTTATTTTTAGAACTAAGTACCTAAGCTTTCATACATACATACATACATATCTTGTTCACACCAGTATATGAATTTGGTGCATTAAGTGATAAAAAACGACAGCAAAGCTGTGACTTGTTACAGATAGGGCGTGTGGTGAAAAGCTCATTCATTGCTGCCAAGTAACTCAGGTAATTAATTAGCTGAACTAATAAAAAATTTTAGGTGAGATGAGTGCTAAAGCAACAAAAGTTTAAACACAAAAACCAACCCCCTGTATCCGCTTTTGATTATAACTGTTGTTGTTACTCGCCATCTGAGGGGGAATTGCTCAATCGTTTTGTTTTTTTTCGTGGAGAACAGTCAGGCTAGTACCCGAGAGCCCTAATATTTGACAGTACTGGGAATAGCAGTGAGGATTTGTTTTTGTTGTGGCTCAAACTCGTCTGGTAATTTTATCTTTAAGGGGAAAAAGGATAAAAATCATAAAAATCTATCAACAGCAACTCTGGAACATAGTGTTTTCAGGGAAAAAAGCTGTGATAGGTGACTTTTCAAACTTTTGCTGAGACATGGTGTTTTTCGAATATATTCACAGAGAGGCTTTTTACCACAGCCTAGCTCGAATGATCTAAAACTTAACCAAAGCGCAAAAATTTGCTTTGGCGCCTTAGCGACCATTTCCAGACACTTCTTATTTTGAAAAAAAAAAATAAGCTTGAAATTATTTGGAATATCGCCTACACAGGTCTATGTATATGTATTAATTTTAAAGTGCCGAAAATCCCCGTTTTTCTTTCACACAGTCCCGAAATGTACTATATATTAAATATTTTAAGTTTAGAAGTTTCTCCAAGAATTTCCTCACATATTTCAACCTAAACTGTTCTAAAATAGTTATGTCAGCAATCTGGCAACCATACACCCAAGCGTAACACCGAACACGAAGTTTTAGCCGAGGGAGTTCACGTTTAGCGGTCGGCGCGTACAGAGGTTGCAGATGAAATATCGAATAATTAACTTTGTAAAATTGAAGTGAATAAATTACTGATTATATTTAAAATTAAAAAAAGAGGTCGCCTGACAGCCTCAGAAGTGATATGTAATCCACTCCACGTAAAAATAGTGAAAAAATTATATTTTCATGCAAGTTTAGACAGTGCGTGTGTGCGTGAAAAATTGAGACTCCGCAAATCGTAATTCTAAGAAACCGGGGCTCCTCTGTACGTTCGCTTTGTTTTCATATTCGTCGCTGTCGTTAAATCGGAATTTGTCGCGTAGCTTCAAACAGTTTTTGATTTTCTTATTAAACTCGTTCGGAAATCGACACGGAAAAAGCTACTCGCTAAAACTCGTCCGTTAATACAAATTAAATATTTTCGGTATACATACACTCGTCTCGTTGAAAAGCAGAATCGTAGTTTGCTTTTCATATTGTGTTTTCGCTCTGCTCTAGATTCGTTCGATTATTGTTGTACAAACGCAACAAGCAAAGAATCTAGCGTGCATCTACGTTCATTGCAAAAACAAAATACACAAAACAAAAAGAAAGAATAATTAAGTTGTTGTGTTACGCTTGCGCCGCAGTCGCAAATAAATATATGTACAACTCTTTGCAATTATTGCGTGCTCCGTTTTGCCGCAGTCCCGAACAGTAATAAATACACAACTTTTCGGAAGTAGTTGTACCGATTGTGCCGTAGTCACATACGTCTATATATATATACATACGCACAATTTCACGAAATTAGAATTTTTGTTTGCAACGTTTGCGCCGCAGTCGCAAAGCAAATAATTACTCGTCGATATCAACTGTGTTTTGCTACGTTCTTCGATTAAAGAATATGAATAGTGTTGTGCTCGTTGCACCTCCACTTTTTCAATAGCAGCAATTCATTTTGTGGTATACATTCGTCATTCGTTATATCGTTTGTTTACATTTTTAATTTGATCGTGATAAACAATGGAAAATTTACGATCTGCAAATCTTGTTGAGCTTCGACAGCTTTGCAAAGATGCAGGACTTGCAAGCAGTGGAAATAAAAATACGCTTATTAAACGGTTAGAAGAACATAAACGTAGTGAAGAAAGCTTCGAAAGCGCAAGCTCTGTTTTGTTACAGCGTGTTGCTGAACTAGAACAAACAGTTCGCGAAATGGCTCAGAAACAAAACGACGTTACAACAAACAATAATTTCGAACCGTATCGTATATCCTCGCCGGTAGATATGCAACCAATGCCAGTAAACACAGCCGTACATACGGTGCAATCAATAGTGCCACCGATTCAAGTACCATTCGCGCAACCACAAACTTCAACGCATACATTTGGTATTGGTTCCGCTCCTAACCAATTCCAAAATGTTCATTATCCCCCAGTAACGTATTCAATTCCTGTGTGTCCAAATGTCGGTAATATGCATCCGGAAATGCAACCAAATATTTGCTATACGAACAATCCGAGCTACACAACGCGTCCCGTGTACACAAATCCGCCGTTTATTCCCGATCAACGTCTCAGTTGGCAACCGCGTCCACTGTATAATGTACGCGATATAGTCGAACTTTTGCCAATTTTTAATCCGCTTTCAAATACATCGTTAAATGCACCTCAATACGTTCAACGTGTGGAAATGTTGAGGAATGCATACGGTATCGATGACGGCATTTTACTATGTGCCGTGCAACAGAAATTGCAAGGTCCGGCCAAACAGTGGGTCGACTCCTTGCCATTCGTATATACAACGTGGTCTGAGTTTTCGAATCAAATCATGTGCGACTTTCCGTGTATGCATAATATCGCCGATGTGCATATAAAAATGTCGCAGATGAAGAGGGGTGTTAGCGAAACGCCTCAAGAATTTTACTATCGCATGGTAGCTTTCGGTACAAAAAGAGGTATCTCGGAAAATGATATTGCGATTCATATTATAAACGGAATCAATGACAGTGATATGAAAAAGAAAATATCAAACAACTATGCCAGGTGTATTGATTTATTAAACGACATAAATAACTATAACGTTTTCAATGAAGTGAACCAAAAACAGCATTGGTTACGAATACCATGTCCGGGCCGCGAAATTCAGATACAAAGCCAATTGATAGTGTCAAGTGTTTCAATTGTTCTAAAATGGGGCACCATTCAATTAAATGCCCAGAACCGCCGAAGAAAACTCGTTGTGCGAATTGTCAGCGCACGAATCACGTAACTGAAAAGTGTCCAAATAATATAAATAATTCCGTAAAGACAATAAACCAAGATTGCGCGTCGCAGAAATCTCCGTCCAAAGACGGAATCGTAAAAGACATTCGGGTAAACGGGTTAACCGCGACGTCATTTATCGATCCGGGAAGTAGCCGTACTTTGATCCAACGTAGTCTCGCTTACGAAATTGGCAGTCCCGCTCCATGCTCTGTAACGCTAAACGGGTTTGGTGGTGGGCAATTTAACTGTCACGAGAAAATAAACGTTTCAATAGAAATAGACGAAGAAATACTTGACGCGGACGTTTTGGTAGTGAACGACAATCTATTAAACGAAAGCATCTTGTTGGGAACTGATATTTTATGTAGAAACGGAAGTCGTCTCGTAATAGAGAATGGTTGTTGCCGCGTGGAGAAAATTCTTAACATCCGTGCGTGTTCGGATATCGACGGAAAAAACATGATTAAGCTCGAAGAACTTTTAAAGTCATATCGTGACGTCTTTGCCGAAAAAGCCGCGGATCTCGGTCGTTGTAATATAACTAAAATGAAAATAGAACTCAATTCTAAAATGCCCGTTAATATGAAACCGTATCGTATACCGTTCGCGAAACGAACCATCGTAAATGAAATTGTGCAAGATCTACTTGATAACGACATCATAAGACCATCCGAATCATCGTACGCATCACCGATTGTTCTTGTCGCTAAACAAAACGGGGAACATCGGCTCTGCGTAGACTATCGCTGCCTAAACAAGATAACGAACCGGATGTCATATCCAATGCCGATCATGGACGAGCACTTCGCTCAACTAGCAGGTAACAAATATTTTTCTACCTTAGATTTACGTATGGGGTATTATCAGATAGAGATTGACGAGGAATCGAAGCAGTTCACTGCATTTGTCACCAACGAAGGGCACTACGAGTTTAACCGGATGCCTTTTGGATTGGCCAACGCTCCGGCCGTCTTCCAGACCGTAATGAACCGATTAATCGCTAAAATGAAACCTGGGGAAGTCTTGGCCTATTTAGACGACGTCATCATACCAAGTCGTTCAATTGAAGAAGGGTTGGGCCGCTTAGAGACGTTCCTAGCTATTCTTAAGGCTAGTGGACTAACGCTGCGACTTGATAAATGTAGATTTCTAGAAACAAGAATTGAGTATCTTGGTCACGTCATAACCGAGAACGGTATAATGCCTGGTAACCGCAAAATATCAGCCATTGAAAACTTCCCAGTGCCATCAAACGTCACCGAATTGCGAAGATTTTTAGGTCTCACGGGGTTTTTTAGGAAGTTCGTTCCCGATTACTCCCTAATAACGAAACCGCTAACAATGCTTCTACGTAAAACTGAAGTAAACGCATTCCGATGGACCGACGCACAGCAGAGTGCATTCAACCGTATAATCGAATTATTGACAACCGCTCCAGTTTTGGCACTGTACGACCAAACTGCAGAACACGAAGTTCACACTGATGCAAGTAGTGTTGGGTTAGCTGGTGTTCTCCTACAGTCGACTGATGGAAAAACATGGCAGCCAACCATGTACTATAGCCGACACTGTACAGACAGCGAAAGTAGGTACCACTCATATGAGCTCGAAGCTCTCGCAGTCGTGGAAGTACTAGAACGTTTCCGTATATATCTACTCGGTAGAAAGTTTCGCCTTGTAACCGACTGTTCAGCTGTCGCCATGGTACGCGAAAATAAAGAGCTTAGGTCTAAAATTTCAAGATGGTGGCTAAAAATATCCGAATTCGACTTTGAGTCCGTACACCGTCCGGGTAGTAGACTAGCTCACGTAGATGCTTTAAGCAGAGCACCGGATCAGCCAGCAAACCCCGTAGAACCAGCAGGTTCCATCCTCGAAATAAAATCCGACGTCAACGACTGGCTCTATGTTATGCAAATACAGGACGACAAACTTCGTGAAATAATCAACATTCTTCAAGGAAAAATAAAATCATCACGCGAGCCGGAGGTTAAGAAATATTTCCGCATTCATAATAATCGACTTTATCGCAAGGAAGAAGAAGAGCTTAAGTTTGTGGTGCCCAACGCAGTACGTTGGCGAATTGCACAACTATGCCACGATAAGATGGGTCACCATGCGCTCGAGAAAACTATCGACCGAATTCGCAAAACATTCTGGTTTCCGCAGCTACGCAAGTATGTAAAATCGTATATCGCGGCGTGCGTTGATTGTTGCTACCGTAAAGCACAATCCGGTAAAACAGAAGGTACATTGCATTACGATCCAGTAGAACCGATACCTTTCCGCGTGGTCCATATTGACCACCTCGGGCCGTTCATCCGCAGCAAAAAGGGCAATTGCTACGTATTGGCAATTTCCGACTCATTTTCCAAATACTTGATAGTAAAAGCGGTTCGCGACACGCGAACAATTCACGTTATAAACGCGTTAAACGAAATCACTAGTTACTTCGGGCTACCAGCAAAATTAATTTCTGATCGTGGAACCGCATATACGTCAAAAGCATTTACAACGTATTGTGAGCAAAACGGTATACAACACGTTAAAACCGCCGTACGCAGCCCAAGGTCTAACGGTCAAGTGGAGCGTGCTAACCAAACGATCCTTAATTATTTACGTACATCTGTTGACAATCCAAAGGATTGGGATCTAATTCTACGAAATTTACAATTCACCATAAATTCACAAAAGAACAAAACGACTGGGTACAGCCCAAATGAACTCATATTCGACTTCAATTTGCGCGATATCGTACATAACGAATTAGTAGCCGCCGTTCATGATGACATCGACGCGAATCTCGCGAATATTCCAACCGATCAAAAACGCATGTTGGCTATCGAAAATATCGAGCGTGAACGCGCCGCGTGGAAAAGACGCTTCGATCAAAAACACTCGTCTCCGCAAATCTATAACGAAGATGACCTCGTACTAATTGAAAACGAACCAGCCGCCACTGGTGAGTCGCGAAAACTGGAACCAAAATATCGCGGTCCCTATCGAATCGCGAAGGTCCTAAATAAAGACCGATATTTAATTGAAGATATTCCGGGCTTGCCTATAAAGACGCGTAAATTCACATCCGTCTACGAATCCAGCAAAATTAAACCATAAACCGAAATTGTCCAGAACTTGACAATGATGACTCAACTAATGAACTATACCACGAAATCGAGGTCGATTCCCTATCAGGAACGGCCGAGTGTCAGCAATCTGGCAACCATACACCCAAGCGTAACACCGAACACGAAGTTTTAGCCGAGGGAGTTCACGTTTAGCGGTCGGCGCGTACAGAGGTTGCAGATGAAATATCGAATAATTAACTTTGTAAAATTGAAGTGAATAAATTACTGATTATATTTAAAATTAAAAAAAGAGGTCGCCTGACAGTTAGCATCCAAATTTCGGGACTGATCCCACAATCCCGTTTTATTAAAATCCAAAAAAATTTTATCCCATACACATATACATAAATATGTATTATAAACTCACAAATTAACACTTTGCGTACAAAACAATGCAATTTTTTAATTCCCCACGAAAGTGAAATGTATATATTTTATATGACGATTATATCAACGATAATTTATCTGAAACCGTGAACATAAATGCATGACATTTAAAACGAACGCCAATTAATTGCATGTCAAATATGAACATATGTATGTATATACAAACAAAATATGGGGAAAATAAGGCCTTGCCTTAGAGTGCAAAACGTGCTAAGTCGACTTTTTATGAAAATCTTGATGCAAGAAACTTGTACAATGAAAAATATACTTTACAAAAGAAGAGGAAGAAGCAATGTGCCAAATCGAAAAAATGTTTTTTAGTAGAAAAACATATCAAATCGAAGTGAGTGCTAAGACATACTCCATTTTTTTATAGAAATTAATAGATTTCATGTATTTTGGAACGATTCGAGAACGAAACAAAACACTGAAGATGGCGTAACGGCGAAACCGGTTTGCTTCAAATTCAAACTTGACAAAGGATGACAGAAAATCGTTCCAATATGCATCAACTTTTCTCAAAATCAACAAAGAAATAAATTGACTTATCGATATTTCTTCCACCGCATATATTTTTTTCTTTTTTGGGAACTTTAAAGTATTTTTAAGGAAAAAAAAAATTCCTAAAATATTTTAAACCTCTCACAACAACACAAATATTATTTAAATCAGATATTTGAAAAAAATTCCAAAAACAAAAACAATTTTATGAGAGAGCCAACCGGTTCAAACATTCTACAAAATTATTCTTAAATATTATAATTTTACTATATGCTTCTGAACTTCATATTTCTATCTAACATGAATGTTAACCCTCTTTAACACTTTTTCAAAAAAAAAAAAGTATCCAATGCAAAAGAAATGTGTGCCGAGAATGCAAAAATATTTGGAGGTTTTACTATATTGTCCAAGACCATTCTGTCTGAGTTTGAATCATTACGCCTCCAGGCAAAAACTTTAAAATTGTTGCACAGTGTAGTTTTTCTAGTTCTATTAAAATTCAATCAAAAATATTTTACTTTTCCTACAAATTTACGAACTCTGCATGGCTTTTATAAGACCCATTATTGCCTTGTAAGTTTTATAGGGTGTTTTGAAGCTTTTATGAGACCCATTATTCCTTTTTTTAACTATCAAGGGATTTTTATTTAAATGAAATAGAAAACCTTTGGTACAAATTACATAGCTTTTCTTGTAGATCCATTTTGGAAGCAGCTAGACTTCTTTATCAGAGAAATTTCGGCACACTCTGTCAACCATTAGGCTATCAGAACGTTGGTTTTTTTTTTTTTTTTTTTCAAAATTAAAATTTCTTGGGTATCCAAAAAGAGCCACTAGCATTGAAACTCTTAGGCGTGTTTTGGTGTCTTCTTAAAAATAATTAAAATAGACTTAGCACGTTCTCTCAAACAGCGAACAAATTATACTTTCACACTGCATGACAACCAAAAACAAAGCAACATAATATTTATTGGCAAAGAGATTGATACTCAGATAAATTAAGTTGCATTCAAAGCATGATTTTACACTCACACACACATGCATATAAATATAAAATTATTGTGAATGAAACAAGCAAATAGACATACATAACTAACTTGACGTTTTATCGCTGCATTCGATTGTCGCATTACTTGCGTAACAGCAGCAACCATACAAAATATAAACAATACAAAATACGCGTATAAATTGTATTTATGTATGTATGTATGCTTCGACAGCTTAAAATTCAAAAGCAACAGAATAAACTACAACAACAAAAGCAACAACAACAACAACAGCATAGACAACAACAACAACAACAAAAATTACAAAGACAACAATCACTAAAATCGCAAGCAATGCGTGTCGAACGCAAACCATCAGTTAAACGGCAAGTCTCCTGGGGACCACCCACAGTTGCCGAATCGGATGCGGAAACCCTGAAACTCACCATCACACCATCATCAACCGTCTACAAACAAAATGGCTACTATAGCATAAATAATACAAGCAACAACAGCCACAACAATAGTAGTAGGAATAAGAACAATACAAATTTTGCGACAATGACGTGAAATTGGCGAGAGAGCACAAAAAAAAAAAACAAAAAAATTTCATATAAAACAAAAGTATGATGAAAAACGAATCAAAAAACAAAACAGAAATGAAAAAAAAAAAGCTATAAATAATTTCATGCAATCACATTACGATAGAATCATACAGCCATTCATGCATAATTACGTATGTATATATCTATTAGAGTTGGGCGATTTCGTTCAATTGTATGATCGAGCGAACTACTTTCGTTTTTTTTTAAATATGAACTAGGTCGGACACTTCGTACAATCACTCGGCAGTTCAATAAAAATGTTTCTTTTGAATTTTTCATGCACATAGGAACTAAAGGAAAAATTTGAGTAACTCGATTTGGAATTGTAGGTCAATTTTTATTATTGTAATAAGAGCTAATGTCGAGTTTAGAAGCGCAAAATTTATTTTAAATAACTTAAGCTGTTTTTTTCCAAACCAATATTAAGTAAGATTGTAATTTAAATTTTAACTCCCTTTTGCTTTTTACCACAAGAGCACTGAAACTATTTACGTTAGCGTTCAGCATTGCCATTCACAGAGCGGGCTTGACAAATTTTGAGCGGAGTAGCTCGTTCGTTCGGTAAAGTGACCCCTTCAATTTAAGTAGTTCGTTCGGTAAAGTGAATCGTTCAATTGAACTCGTTCGTATGCGAACTAGACAACTCTTAAATGTATGTACATACATTTATACAGATAAAGTGGGAAAAATGAGGATTTATTTTCAGCGACACCTACACTTTCATACATACATACATATATAAAAATATCTCATTAAGTATTCGAATATCAGTGCTGAATATTTCAAGCAACTTAGATGATATATTGAGAGCTGACTAGTGGATCATCTTATATCAGCTGTTGGTTCAGCTGCCGATATGTCCTATGATGTTAAGTAGTATAAGATAAATTTTGTTCAATATTTTTTATAATCAAAAGTAGCTTTAATTCTGAATAAGTTTTCGAAATTTTTGCTGTAATAACACTATGCAACAAAATTTTTTTTTTTTTTTGAAGCGGAATTATTCCAATTCAGTATAAGAGATCTATAGCCGGTTTTAATAAGTAAAAAGTTTAAACGAAAAAATTATTTTTATATTTGAATGCTTGTGAAACCAGCTACTAGAACCATTTAATAAAATCTCGTATTATCTTTTCATTCTAAAAGTCAAATATTTTTTTTTGCCATTTGAAGTTAGAAATATAATAAATTGAATTTAAATTTTTGTACAACATTTCAAACCATTACTTATGTTTACAATGTTGTTCGGAAGTTTCATAAACTTTGCCATATACAAAACGAGATTATTCCTTGTCCAAGATGTTTTATAGCATTTTCCAAACTATCACATTTCATTAGCATTTGTTACATATTCATTAAATCGTCAAGATATGTATGTATATGTAAATTAACAAAATATTTGTGATATTTGATTTTAATAAAGGTAAATCAAAAGTAAATTAATGATTTTTTTAAATTTATATACCCAGTTGCACTGGCCACTATCCTACAAGATAGCTGAGAATTATGTGTACATATATACATTACATGCCCCTCAGTACTAAGGCTCAAAGTATGTATACAACAAGCACTGGTTCGCAGTGAAAATTATCCAGTTGGTTACAGTGAGTGCCACTCAAAATGGCCCAAATGCAAAAACAAGAAATATTCGGATCACCATTTGTTTTTGCATTTTCATATTAATTTTGTATCTTCGTTTAGTTTTATTTTAATTTTTATGTGATGATGATTGCTTTTCGTACACAGTAGGGGAATATCAAGAAAGTCGTCCTTTACAGCCGTGAGGTTAGCCTTTTTGTTATTACAGTGCTTATATTATTGGCTGAATTTTCAATAATTTTTGGAATATTTTCTCCCTGAAAACACTTGTCTCCTTCTCACACTCTACTCAATGTCATCCATTTAACATGACCATGTAGGAAAAAAATATTTCTTTCAAACACAACTTAGTATTCTTCGTTTTGCCAGTAGAGAACGTCATAAACGAATGAAAATTTATGAGATACATTAATATATAATTGGTCAAAAGAGCCGAGTGCTGCTATGGCAATAATTATGATTCATTACTCATTTTTCATTTAATTTAAATCAAACCATCCACAAAGTTTTTCATCATATTAATTATTTCCAACTTTTAGCTGCTTCTGTTTTATGCGTTGTTAAATCATTATCGCCGAGCTTTACAACAACTAAAAATTAAAATCCAGTGTATATGTCAGCACCAAATCGCCAACTCAACTTTTAAGTCAAAGCAAGAAATTTAAGCAAAATAATTTAATTAAAAATTTATCCATAATTGAATTTACTATCAGAGCGGCGGAAACTCTGCTCTTTGATGATATCTAAAAAATACTTTGGTAGAAAATTATGTAAAAGCGCACAGAGCAAAATTCAATATACAGTGTTGGTGGTGAGAGTAGATGATCATTATACATACAAACCTACATTAAATTGTTATTTATGTATGTATGTTTATTAATTAAAACTTTGGCAAATTTAATGAGACTGATATTATACCACTAATGGATATATTAAATTGCAAATATTGTGCTGTTTTTGATATTAAACAAAGTTAAATTTCAATTTTTATTATTGACTAGTTGGCTGTGAGCGCATGAGAAATTCCTACCAACAACTCTTCCAAGTATTGAAAATATTGCTTTATAAACGGTTTTGTTATTTCAACTAAATCATTACTGGCAATGCTCATGAACTACATAATTATATTAGTGTTGTCATTGCATTCAATATTAAAATTCAATTTGGCCATTAAAGGCCCACAATCCATTTGCTTAGCTGTCGACGTAGATGAAGAGAGCGACAAGTCACCCCTGTTGCTTTCAATGGGCGCCAATTATTGCGCGCTTATTAATGAATTTTAATTCAAAAAAAAAAATTCTCAACCGCAATTGCATGCCAATTTGTTCGCACACCCCTGTTCTAATGCGTGGCTTTTTAATCTAATTAACACTTTGCAAATATGAGCTCATTATTTTAAATTAGACTTACTTAAATTTCAAATTTATAACCATTTTCAAAGTTCCTCATTTTCACCATATTTTACGTAAAATAAATGGTATGCCAATTTTGCACTTACGCTCAAGCAGTTCTTAACGAATATTCGTAATTAAATGTCACTCATACCAAAAGCATTCATGCAAACACTCACACAACAACAACAACAACAAGCAGCCAGACAACACACTTCTTTAGACACGCATGGAGCACAGTTGACACGTCAACACATCAACGCCTCATGCAGCAAGGGAAGATTGGTTAACGTGAGGGGCTAAGTAAATTTTGTACTATTATAATTTTTTGTGCAACAAAATAAAAACCAGACATAATGAACTGCTTCTCGTTGCCATGTAGACTCTTTGTAAATATGTGTATGTATGTATATGTGCGTATGTAATAAATTTTAACTCATTTTCTTTACAACTCAGTTGCATTTTGGGGTTGTTGTTGTTGCAGTAAATGTGCGAAAATAAAATACGAAACGAGTTTCCTTCAGATTCACCGCATAAATTTTAATTAAATGTCACTCATACGCCATGGTGCACATGCAGTAAGTGTGAAAGTAGAGACAAATGCAGTGGATTATATTCAACTAAATGCAAATACAAATTATTGCCTGGGTAATGACGTACAAATCGATGGTTGATCAAGGATTTCCCTCTCATTATTAATCTTCCAAATTTTTAGCTTTCAAACTAAAGCTGTACTATAATCGAATAGTTATGCTGTATCATAATGAATTTTCGAAAATTTTTCCATGTGGACCCTTTACAAATGGTAAATATAAGGGGGCAAAAATAAAAAACTCAAACTGAATATGTTATATTTCTGGTAAGGATATTTAATGTAAATTGCAAAGATATTATTATAAAAAAAAAAGTATTCCAATTCCGAATTATCAGGGCCTGGGTAGGTCCTACCCAGTATTTCCATACAAACCCTAGGCTGTGTTCGTAAATGCAACATGACTTGCTGTATAAGCAACAGTGGCATCACTGCGAATTTGACGAGCGATGCTCTTGATAGAATTTTTGACAATTTGCAAATACGTTTGTTTGCTTTTTTGAACGCGTATAATACTAAAATGGAAATTTTGCTGAATCTAACACTAGACGAATTTTGCGAGCAAGGAAATGGTACATTTTCTTTAAATTTAAAAAAAAGAAGGTTATTGTAGTCAAATAGAAAAATGTTTAGGTTCAAATGTTTGTCTTTAAAAAGAAAAATACCTAAAAACAAATCATTTATTAAAACATTTTCTATTCTCATTTCCGAATGAATTGGGCCACTTTTAAAGTAAGGTTTTATGAAAATTATTAAGTTATAGTTTCACTTTAAATAGGCTTTGGAAAAGGCTTGGACTCCTTCTCTATATTCAGCCGTACTCTCAGCAATAGCTGTGTCTCCGCATTACTAAGATTTTTACTAAAAATTTAAAAATAATTATTTTTACTATTATTATTAACATAACTTAACTAAATTTCAGTCCAAAAATTAAAATAAAACAGTTTTGCACTTACTTTTCATCAGACATCGTTAAATCGTGATCAAAAGCAACTAAAATTTCTTTGATGCGAGTGATGAGCGACTCTTGATAGAAGTGTTGCATTTTAGAACGCTTGATTATTGCAGTGCTGCCATATTGGCATTTCTGAACGTTCTGCTTGTGATGCAATTGCAGTTTGCGCGTCTTGATGCATTTACGAACACAGCCATAACCTGAGCAAAACAAAAAGATATTATAATAAAAACTAGTATTCCACTTCAGAATTTGCAGAGCCTGGGTGGTAAGGCCCGTCTAGAGCCTGCCTAGTTTTTCCATACAAGCCGTAACCTAAGGAAAACGGTGAAGTATCTGTTATGCAGATTTCTAGTCTTAGGCATAAAAACTAACCAAGGTGCATTCCATGAAAATCGGAGGAATATTCGTAAGCGTTTTTAAAGGTAGGTACACACCATTTTGAGTTGGTTAATTAATTCACCGCTTTCACTGTGTTCGTGTGCCAGTGCTTATGTAAAGGTGTTAGTAATTATTTTTAATTTTAATTAATTTCTTCTTCTTTCTTTTTTAATTCCATTTCTTTTCACCATTTGCACTCCCCACAAATTTCAAAATTTATTTTTCATTATAAAAACCACAATTTTCTTCAAAATTTCAATTTTATACCAAAAGGAACGTTAATATCCTTAATCCCTTTCCACAACACTCTCACAGCTTCCACAGGAATTAGTAGCATGCAAAAACTCTGAAGATGAGGGAAATATACCCAACATCTCCTATCCAATAGTCAAGGAGTTCACCTACGAACGCGCACAATCAACGCCACCATGCAGCATTATGATAACTCCAAAGCCAAAAAGACGACGTAAGTCATCAAATGTGAGTTTCAATTTACCTAAAGATTACAAAAGTAACAAAGATGATGAGAGCTTGGATGATGATAGTTCCAAGTCATTGCAGTCCGCATCCACAACGCCAAGCGCAGTTTCGGCTTCTGAGCTCACTGACAACGAAGTGCCTTCCACCCCTATTGAAATTGATAATGTGCTAGTGATACCATTTCGCACAAAATCGAATTCAAGCTTACAAGTTAAACCTGCCTTTATAAATGAAGCGAATCGACAGTTTTCAAATCCCATAAGCTATTTGGGTGGACCACAACTGCAGCCGAGAGATCGCAATAGCGTCACCTCTATATTATCACTCGATTAGATGAAAGGAGTAGTGAGACAGATAAATTTAGTTAATAATTCCAGAAACGGTTTCTCAATGCTTAAAGTGGAAATTGACAGAAATCATAAATATCGTTTTTTCAATGCCGAAAGAGTTCCTGAAAAAGTGCTTATCTTAACTTAGTTCTGCTAGATCGTTGAAAAAACAAGAGAACGACCATGCGGCCCTAGACCTCATACAAAAGCATTCGTTTTTTTTTCCAAAAAGTAATATGATATTACATGTACTTAATTACCTTTATATAATGAACAGTAACCAAAGTTATTGTTTTTCTAGAGAGTATTAAATTTGTTATTTATATTTATGAAATGTTAACATTTTTTAGTGCAATAAGTAGAAAATAAATCACGAAATTTAAATACTGTGTATGAACTATATTTTTATCGGTATTCAAGGTAAGTTTTTGAAAATTACTTTGCTTGTTCCCATAATATGACCCAAACCATCCATCCCTATTAAAGTGGGAAATATTCACAAAAACAATATTGATACGTCAGAACCAGAATAAAATAAGCATTGTCAAGGTATGCATATTAATATTGTTTTGCTTATTATTGAGGTATTGTAACCTGAAGAAGTTGATGAAATAAAAGAAATTGTTTGTACTTAATTATTTATCCATTTATAAAACACGCAGTTTATTTTATTTATTTTTCAATTTGGACTTGAAAAAAGTATAATGCAGATCACTTTTTTTTAAACCGCTTTATGTGGGTCTTTTTTTCGTTTAAACTTTTAAAATTGTGACTTTGTAATTCTACATTCATACGTACATATATGTGTTAATATATAAGTGACAAGTGCACATAGTACATGTGGATGTTTACGTATATGGATTATAGTAGCAATGACATATTAAAAAAACCTTTACATACATAATGCGAAGGTACATATGTACTAGCAAAAAAAATTTTACAATTCCTTATCAAGCATATCAAAAAATTATAAATGCTAGCACCACTACTATAATACAGAAATTACTAATTCTGTTGTGAAACAGAAACAATTATGATCATATCGCTCATTTGCTGCAACGTCGTCATAACTCAAAAAACACTATTATTGAGGAGAGCCATTTTAAAGTTGCGTTTGCCATATATTGTACACGTAAAGATAGCACTTAATTTTTATCTCAAGCGCTCAATTTTCAACGAATCATGAAGAAGTTTTACACAATATAGACCATGATATTGGGTACATTTTTGCGTATTCAACTCAATATTAGTGATTTTTGACTTATGACGACGTTGCAGCAAATGAGCGATATGTTTCATGCATCAGACTCTCGTTGTTTAACACAAGTATGATATAAATTTAAATTAAATTATTGACAGCGGTGTATTCAATTTCATTTACCTGAGCATTACACTCTTCTTTACTTCAAGCGCAGCAAGCACAGTGGGTATATATGTAGCACCCCCGACACACATTCACATAAAAGATAAAAGCGGGAACTGGTTTTTGCGAAAGATGCTAATATATTTTCGGTTTGAATTTTGTTGAACGCTGTATTGGTTTCTATAACCAATTACGTCCACCACGTCATATATTGTTCTCTTTCTTTGTGTCGTCGCCTTTAGTTGTGTCTTCGCTTTCGTTGGTATCCACTGTGGGAGTAGAAAAATATTTAATTAGTTTATATTCCGGAATCTTTGGTTATAAACAAATAACAAAGTTTTAATTAAACATATTTTGTTTATTTAGCCAAAAGACAAAGTGAAACTCCTATGTTACTTATGATGTTCTGGCTTTGATGCTTTATATCTTTCAATTTCACTTTTTCAAATCTAATCTAATTTTGATTTACTTTGAAATCTTCTTAAACGTTGACAATTATTTTTTTTAATAGTTTTTATTACATCAGACTCTTTTAGTATTTTCAATTGTTTTGATTGTTACAATTCTTTGATTGTTATGATTGAAATAAAAAACATAAAAACCATATTTAAAAATAAAAAAGGGAAATGGAATGCATATATTAAGGGTCTGGCTTTTTAAAGACATGTGGTAGTATTTATAACTATAAAATATTTTTCTTAAATTACTCACTTTTATCTTTGTCATCCTTGCTATCTGCATTCTCAGTTGTCGTTTTACTTTCCTTTTCAAGGCGTGGCCGTTTTCGTTGACCCTTGTATGACCGATTATCGCGCCTACCACCTTCGCCTTCATCCTCTGAATCGGAAAACTCATTATCCGGATCTATGCGTTTATCTTTATCCGTTTGGGTTATCCTTTCGTCTTTGTTAATCTTATCTTCATCTTCGGACTCATCATTGATCGCATCCTCGGGTATTGACTGAATTTGTACACCGGGTGCATGGGGCAGCATACGCAGGTTTTCGAATAGTCTATTTTTTATTTTCTCTAAATACTCTGAAGTATTTTGGTTGGTCATATTACTAGGACTGATGTGCAATTTAAAATCTGGTCCAAAATATTCAAAGTAGTCATTATACGGCAATTCGTTAGCAATTTCAACACCGAGCGCCACCGATGTCTCATATGTCCAACATCTTGATACATTACGAATTGTATAGCCGCCTCCACCAACCATTAGGAATGGTAAACTATATTTTTTAACAAACTCTACACACTTGCCATGCCCCTTTACTGTCAGATTGAAACAACCTAAACGATCGCCCGTCAACGAGTCTGCACCACACTGCAGCACAACCGCTGCAGGTTGGAAAGTTTCCATGACTTTGGAAATGATTGGTACAAATATCGATTCATACGCTTCATCGTCCATACCATCACGCAGTGGAATATTCACAGCATAGTATTTGCCTTTACCAGCACCAATGTCACGTAAATCTCCAGTGCCAGGAAAATATTCGCCATATTTGTGAAAGCTGACTGTCATTACGCGATCGGTGGTATAGAATGCCTCCTCTACACCATCACCATGATGTACATCTATATCGATATATAATACACGCTGGTGGTATTTTAAGAGCTCCAAAATACCCAGTACAATGTCATTGACATAGCAAAAACCAGACGCTTCAGACTTTTTGGCGTGATGCAAGCCACCACCCCAATTTATGCAAATCTCAGAAGCTTGCTTATTCAGTTTTACTGCAGCAGCTACAGAGCCGCCCGCCGACAGCTGACAAAACTCATAGAGTCCATCAAATACTGGGCAATCTTCACCAACATTGAAGCGTTGCATTTGTTTGTTATATTCAGACATATTGTCCGGACGTATGGAGCGTAAAAAGCGTACGTACTCATCCGAATGGAATTTCGTCATCTCATCGGCAGTAGCTTTATGTGGTCGCTGTTGAGAAGAAAAATAAGATTCTGAATAAATTTTTAAAAATTTCACACAAAAAGACTTACATAAATTTCCATTTTGCGGTATAGACCATAATTCAAAAGCAAGTTATGTGTCATGCGTATGCGATGTGGCTTCATTGGATGGCCCTGCCCATAGTAATAATTACCTATATCGCCTAAAAAGTAAAGTGAAAATGGTTTGTCAATACACATAAGAGGAAAGAGTTATTTAATAAAGGTTTATGTTTCCTTTTAGACACAAGTGCTAAAAGATGTCAGTCCAAAAATGTCGGGAGGGGTTTCAAAGGACCACGGTTTCAGTAAGCCGAAAGCACCTTTACGCTATCGATACCAATAATAATTATGGTATTTGTTTCCTTTGGCACTCAACTACTAATAAATTAGCTAAAAATATGATAGGGGTGTCAAAAGACGCGTTTTGACCTCAGTATCAATGATCCGAAGTCGAAATTTCATTTTTTTGTTCCAGTGAAGAGATATTTGCAATCAAAGTTCAGAATTTTCTGTCATTTTCATGTGGTTGTTGTAATCACAAATTACACTGTGAGAAAAAAAGGGCATCACCGTGGCGGTAGCCACGGCTATGGCACACACCCGGAGCTGGAATGGCGTAGCCCAGGGTTATTTTTTGAAGCGCGGCCGAAGGCCGCCTACTGGGAAAGGTGTTCTGCACATAAAAAACATGGATCGGGCCCCTAAATCGGGATTTGACCTGGGTAATTTTTTGGTTTTTTGTTAATAACTTTTCACTGGAACAAAAAAATGAAATTTCGACTTCGGATCCTTGATCCTGAGGTCAAAACGCGTCTTTTGATACCCCTATCATATTTTTAGCTAATTTATTAGTAGTTGAGTGCCAAAGGAAACAAATACCAAAACATGGATCGGGCCCCGAATTGGGGGTCAATTTTCGGTTTTTCACTAATAACTTTTCACTGGAACAAAAAAATGGAATTTCGACTTCGGATCATTGATCCTGAGATCAAAAGGCGTCTTTTGATACCCCTATCATATTTTTAGCTAATTTATTAGTAGTTGAGTGCCAAAGGAAACAAATACCATAATTATAAATATAAAAGACTATTCTAGAAAATAATATTTAATATAATTCAAATGCCTATATGTATGTACACAGAAATGCATACAAAAATGGTATCCCATTTGTAAAATTTTATGTATAAAATGAGAGTCCGTAGTGCTGCCCCTACAGCACACTTTTCATTTGACGCGTAGCCTTGCAGTAACGGCGTTTGCTTGCACGCTCGGAAAATGGTCGTTTCGCTTAAGTGTGCTCAAAAATTAGCGCCAGTGTACAGTCGCATCAAAATCGCCGATTCGCAAATTCACACTGAACAAACATCACATTCTGCTAAAAAAATACTTCTTTCCACAGCATAAAACTAAATTAAAGTATAAACCATATTTGCGAAGATAAATTAGGCATTAAACTTAGTTTTTGGAGAAATATACATAATTACAAACAAATTTCTTTCATTGCACAAACTCACTGTCATAATAATAGCAAACCCGTTTCTTGCTATGTGACTGCATTTTACTATTTGTTTAGATGATGCTGCTGCCTCACTTTTCAGTAGAAAAACTAAATAAAAACTATTCACAAACTTTTCCTTTTGCGCGTTGCTAAAATTTTTTCGTTGAATGAACAGAAATCACCATTGAGGCGAATTCATGGATTCGCTTTGACAGCAGTCATGCCCAAGGCGAATTAATTAAGGTGGTCACAGATACGCCTTTTTCTTGCAGTACGAGAATCATGATGCAACAAAGTCCATGCAATAAGATTTTTTTTTGCATTTGCCAATTCTCTTAATTCTATACAATTTTTTCACGTAACTACTAAAACACACGCGAAATATTGGGAAAGGTGTGAAAAAGCGAGTCTTGACCTCTGTATAAATAATGGGAAAATAAATATTTTGTTTCAATAAAAACTTACTGGCAAAAAAGCAAAAATACCCCTGGTCTGTTCACAAATTCACCCAGTTTTTTTAATCGACGTACGTGACGTAACTGTATTGCCGGACTTATTCTGTTTGATGTTTGAGCTACAACCGGAAGAAGGCTAATTTGGAGCTTGCTCGTCAACGGTGGCGCGAATTCATTTCGCCGGAATTTTGTGCCAAATGCCAAACTTCACGCTGCTGTTTTCGTTCAACAAATTTTTGGCAGACGCAAATTGTCTGGAGGAATTTTTTGCACATATTTACCGGCATTTTTTCCTTTTAATAATTTGCCAGAAGTTACAAAAATTTGTGTTGGAGAATTGTAGAAATATTGTGGTTCAAGCAAAGTATATTGAAGGCGTAATTTCACAATTTACGTGGGTTAATCGGTTTTCTTTTGTAGCTGCACTAAGAACAATCACAAACGTGCTGGTTTGCTATCACGCTCTGTAGGAAAGAGCAGCTGCAAAAATGTCTAATTACGCGCTGGACAAGGATACATTTTTGCGTCGAATCAAGCGATTATATTCAGAATGGCGGGTAGGTATATATTTATACAAATTTGTGATTTGTAATGCAAAGGCGATGCAAAGTAATCAATACTCTAAACAATTCACTCATATAAGTATGTGTGTGTGGAATGTGCAGTGCGCGCCATGCTCAAGAATTGGACGATTGAAAAAAATTAATAGACTAATTTGTTTCTTATTTTACTGCATAGGAACCTGCAATCGCTCATGATGATACTTTAAAGAAGATAGACTGCATCATGTGTGTCGTTGGTGTAGATGAGGACATAGTTTACTCCAAGTCGCGTGCTTTGGAAATATGGCTGTTAGGTTATGAACTCACTGATACTATATCGATATTTGCTAAGGATGCTGTATACTTTTTGGCCAGCAAGAAGAAGATTGAATTTCTTAAACAAATAGAAAATTGTAAAGAGGAAGGTGTACCAGATATAAAACTATTGCTGCGCGATAGGGTAAGTATAAATACATTATCACATTTCTTTAATATTTGAACTTTTTTAATAAATTACTATATTTCTAGAACGATAAAGATAAAGCAAATTTTGATAAATTGAAAGCAGTTATGAAATCATCGAATAATGGCAAAGTGTTGGGTGTTTTCGCCAAAGATATTTCAACCAGTGAGTTTTGCGATGCGTGGAAGGCAAATTTGAAGGGAGAAAGCTTTGAAAATATAGACGTTGGCGCCGCGCTGGCTTATATAATGTGTCCGAAAGATGAACCGGAAATTAATAATATAAGAAAAGCATCTTTAGTGTCTGTAGATTTATTTAACAAATATCTAAAAGATGAAATAATGGATATCATTGATTCGGATAAGGTAAACAGTTTATTGTTTTTTTCTTTTTTTTATTATACAAGTAATATCACAACTAACTCGTTTCTAATAACACAGAAAATCAAACATGCAAAACTATCAGAAGGTGTCGAGTCTGCACTTACCGACAAGAAGTATGTATCCGGCGTTGATACCTCTGTTTTGGAAATGTGCTACACACCAATTATACAATCAGGTGGTACATACAGCTTAAAGTTCTCAGCTCTTAGCGATAAGAATTATTTACACTTCGGCGCCATTGTGTGTTCACTTGGAGCGCGGTACAAATTTTACTGTTCAAATATATCCCGTACATTTTTGGTCAACCCCACCGAACCAATGCAAGATAACTATAATTTTCTTGTAAACGTGCAAGAAGAAATCCTAAAATTATTAAAACCTGGCGCAAAATTGAATGAAATATACGACTCCACTGTAGCTTACATTAAAAAGGAAAAACCTAAATTGTATGACAACTTCACTAAAACATTCGGTTTTGCTATGGGTATAGAATTCCGTGAGAATTCAATTGTCATTGGACCCAAATGCCAAGCTGAAGTCAAAAAGAATATGGTATTCAATGTAAATGTCGGCATAGCGAATCTCACCAATTCAGATGCTTCTGAGAAAGAAGCCAAAACATACGCGCTCTTCGTGGGCGATACTGTGCTGGTTGGTGAAACATCTCCCGCCAATATTATGACGCCATCAAAAAAGAAAATAAAAAATGTTGGAATATTTATTAAAGATGATAGCGAGGAAGAAGATGGTGATGAAAAGGAGGAAGTTAAAGAAGATAAAGGCTCTGAAATATTGGGTCGCAGTAAACGTAATGCTGTACTTGAAAACAAATTACGTACAGAAACAAATACCGAAGAAAAGCGCAAACAGCATCAAAAAGAATTGGCACAATTGTTAAATGAGAAAGCGAAAGAGCGTCTAGCAAAACAGGGTGATTCTAAAGAGGTTGAAAAAGTTCGCAAGAATACTGTATCATATAAATCAATGAGTCAAATGCCACGTGAACAAGAGGTGAAGGAATTAAAGTTGTATGTAGATAAAAAGTATGAAACTGTCATTTTGCCAATATTTGGCATCCCCGTGCCCTTTCACATTTCTACAATCAAAAATATTTCGCAATCCGTTGAGGGCGAATACACATATCTGCGCATTAATTTCTTTCATCCGGGTGCTACAATGGGACGCAATGAAGGTGGTCTATATCCGCAACCTGAAGCGACGTTCCTAAAAGAAGTGTGAGTAAATTATAAAATTACAATTTATTTTATATTGGAAAAAGGAAAATACTATTTGTAAATATAAGTATTTTGTAAGAGCTTTAAATTATACGTTATTTAAACTTTTAATCATATGATTACGTAAAATAAAGTAGATTTACCTTTATTAAATCTCACAGCACTTATCGTTCTTCAAATGTAAAAGAGCACGGCGAAATCACAGCACCATCTTCCAATCTAAATAATACTTTCCGTCTCATCAAAGAAGTACAAAAACGCTTTAAGACACGTGAAGCAGAAGAACGAGAGAAGGAAGATCTCGTGAAACAGGACACACTCGTTCTGTCACAGAACAAGGGTAATCCAAAACTCAAGGATTTGTATATACGTCCAAATATTGTGACCAAGCGTATGACAGGCAGTTTGGAGGCGCATACCAATGGTTTCCGCTATGTCTCCGTACGAGGCGATAAAGTTGATATACTGTACAACAACATCAAAAGCGCATTCTTCCAGCCTTGTGATGGTGAAATGATTATCTTATTGCATTTCCATCTTAAGCATGCCATTATGTTTGGCAAGAAGAAGCATGTCGATGTACAATTCTATACTGAAGTTGGTGAAATCACCACAGATTTGGGTAAACATCAACATATGCACGATCGTGATGATTTGGCAGCTGAGCAAGCTGAACGTGAGCTACGCCACAAACTAAAGACAGCCTTCAAAAGTTTCTGCGAGAAAGTGGAGTCGATGACTAAGCAACAAGTAGAATTTGACACACCATTCCGTGAGTTGGGTTTCCCCGGAGCACCTTTCCGTAGTACAGTCACATTGCAACCAACTTCGGGAAGTTTGGTTAATTTAACTGAGTGGCCGCCGTTCGTTATAACGCTTGATGATGTTGAGTTGGTACATTTTGAACGTGTACAGTTTCATCTACGTAATTTCGATATGATTTTTGTATTCAAAGATTATAACAGAAAGGTGGCGATGGTCAATGCTATACCAATGAACTTATTGGATCATGTGAAGGAGTGGTTGAAGTATGTATCAATTTTCATATGGTTTTTTTTTTTCAAATGATTCTTTACTAACTTTTTATTTTCAACTGTTGCAGCTCATGCGATATACGCTACTCTGAAGGCATACAATCTTTGAATTGGGCCAAGATTATGAAAACTATTACTGATGACCCTGAGGGTTTCTTTGAACAAGGTGGTTGGACATTCTTGGATGCTGATTCGGGTAGTGAAGATGAAAAGGAAGAAGAAGAATCAGAGGAGGATGAAGCTTATGAACCTACTGATATCGAATCTGATGAAGAGTCGGAGGAAGATTCCGAATATTCGGAAGCATCTGAAGATGAGACCGAGGATAGCGAAGGTGAGATTTACTTTTTTAAATACAAAATGGTTATTTTCTAATCTTATATTCTCTTCTTCGCAGAACTTGGTTCCGATGAGGAATCGGGCAAAGATTGGTCAGATTTGGAGCGTGAAGCTGCCGAGGAAGATCGCAATCAAGAATACACCGGCGATGATAAAACCAATGGCAAAAGTTATGATTCAAAGAAACATCATTCTAAGAGCTCGAAGCACAGGTGTGTTCAAC
Source organism: Sphenella marginata (assembly GCA_951509765.1). Lineage (NCBI taxonomy): Eukaryota > Metazoa > Arthropoda > Insecta > Diptera > Tephritidae > Sphenella > Sphenella marginata. Next base: position 20,192,550 of record OX608082.1, read on the forward strand.
ATTTAATTAAAACTCATACTTTAATTTTATTAGACTTCGTATCATTTTGCGGTTCACCGTTGATGTTGCTGTTTTTGTTTCGAATAAGTACAAATCATATCTAGCAAAATAACTACTGCAGAAAAACCTATTCGAGTGGTCGCTGGGAATGTTTATTATCATTATCGAAAGTTAGCTTACGCAGTTATTATTATTAAACCTTTCCATTCTAAAGCAGCTGTAACCTACATATTGTGCGGTTCATATTTCACCTACCTACCTTTTTTTATAAGAATGGCCTAAAAGGGCTCTAGTTGAATTTTAGCGCTTCATCAACCACTAAAATATGTTGCTTCATCTGGGTATAGATATTTCATTAATAATCATTCCATCCTATTAAATTCTGTTGTAATGTGTTGTATATTTCGCTGTATATTTTACAAGAAAAATTTAGTTCCTTTGTTTTATAATTTTCATTTTTTTTAACCATATAAAAATCATACATTTTTGTCTAAATATTAAAAAAAACTTAAAATTACATTTTATATTTTACAAATATAACTCAACTGCAGTCGCAGAGACCGTGAAGAGCAGCTTCGCAAAGATAAAAAGAAAAACACTGCCTCAACTTCAAATTCGTCACATTCAAAATCTTCGAAACATGCTAGTTCGAGCGGGCATAGGTTTGTTATTCACTTAAACACTTAAACATCAAAATTTCTCCAAATCCCCCCAATTAGTAATAAAGAAAAATAAAAAAAGAGTGAAAAACGCACACTCACATCAAAATTTATTTCCCCTTCTTAAACACAACAAAACTTTCGTTTCCACGTGGTTTTAATACATTTGTTTTTCTTTGAACCAGCTCCAAGGATAAGCATCATGATCGCAGTCGTGATAAGCATCATTCCTCATCATCACACAAGGACAAGAGTAAGGATCATAAAAGCAGTAATCATCATAACAGCAGCAGCAGTCATAAACGCTCACGTGATGATAGCCGGGATCATAGCCACAAATCCAAGAAATCACGTCATTGAAAAACAAAACGCTAAGAAAACAACAGCGACAACCACATTTATATACACAACTCACCATTCTCCATAACATGATGCAGAGCAGTTTTAGAATCCAACAAAAGAAATGTGTATACATATTACTGTTTATTTGTTTAACTTTGTATACTCTGTCCGATTAATTTTTATCCATGTTTTTTGTTTGTATTGAAAAAATTCAGTTTTACTACAGATTATACTGTGTTTAATATAAAAAACAGATATTGAAATTTAAAAATTATCTTACACATTAAAATTAAGTTCGAATTAAAACAAAGAAACATTCAATTTGTAAATTTTTGCCACTTTTATTGATGAAGTATGTAAAATTTACGATCATCCGTTGAGGCCAATCCCATAATTCGAGTCAATATAGTGTTGGTCTACAAGCTCGTTCGTTTGGGGGATTACAACTATTGTAATCGTAATTAAAATTTTGATGATTACGATTATTGTAACCATGCCATGAAAATTTTTGATTATGAATATTGTAATGGTATTCAAAAGAAATTTTCAGAACTTGTCCGGTGATTAAACCTGAGACCTTCGGTGTGTTAGGACAACAACATTGCCAGCCACTACAAGAACCTGTTACTCTGGCACAATTTTGAGCTTCTACTACCCTCTAAAACCAAAATCAGTTTGGTCCACATCCAGCGGAAACTGCAAGATTAACAGCTGCCGCCTAAGTTACTGCTAAAAAAAATCAAAAAAGTGTTTCATGGGTGATATACTTCAGAAGTGGAACCGAAGGAGTTGTCGAAACTACCGTGCTGAAATCTATATACTAGTAAGCTTCCAAATCAATGCACTATCCCAAATATTTGAAATGTTCTGGGTTGCTAAGGAAATCAACACTATTGAATTGGTATTTGTTGATTCGCTTTTTCTACAAATGGTGCCCCAGGTAACTAAGAGATTTATGATTGCGCTATGGACATTTTAAATTCGTATTTTATTGAAACTACGATCCATCCTTAGCCTAAAATCTTGCATACCACACTTTTCATTTACGCTTTCCACTCGAATTACGCACCGCACTATTCGAGCCACAAGCGCCACTGCCTCTAAAACTCGTATCCAAGCTACGACGCTTCACATCGAACATATTCCGAGTCTTGTTAATAGGAAAACGCATCTTATTACGTAACCACGTTGTGAAGGCGCGCTCATTATCCTGCATTTTACGCATCTCAGCATCGTTTACCTTTAAGGCTTGTTGCAATACATAACGTTGCTTACGTTGTAGCTGCTCTTCGCGCAATTCCAGCTGCTGTCGGCTCAACCCATATTCAGATAGATACCCCGTGTATTTCGGAAGTTTTTCGGGTTGCTCCAATTGACGTCGATATTCGCAACAGGTGCGATAATTGAATTTTAAATCGGTCACTTCTGGTGGCGGCAAATGTGGTACGTTATCAGCACATGCAGTGCCAATGGTATTACGTGCCAACGGCTTACGTCGAAAATTGAAGCGTTTACTCAAAGGCGAGAGCAGTCGTCGTGATTTGTTTGTGGATTTCAGACGTCCACTTCCCGCTAAGCGTTTATGTTCGTAATCATCGGGTAAGTATGAAGCAACTATGATTGAGAGATCATCATCCTCATCCTCTGCATCATCGCCATAACCATCCGTATTTGTAACATCGTTGCTGGTGTAGATGGAATTGAGTTCATCATCTACATTCCCATTGGAGTGTCCATTATTATCGTTAGTATATGTATCCGGATCGATATCGTCTACATCGAGGTCACTATTGTCCACATTAATATCGAATGTAGCCGCACTGCAACACTCTTCTTCGCCATCGGAGGTCATCAAATTAACTAAACTTTTATTATCTTGCTCCAGCTCACACGCAACTTCAATCAATTCTGGTGGATCCTCTTCGGCGCAATCAAATGTTGGCAATTTATACATGCGTCGCGTGCTACTTGCAGTTTGTGTTTTGGTAGGCGTTTCGCCCCTTGCTTGGCCACTCTCCATGTCCATAACAATAATTTCCTCACAAATCTCTTCAACAATGTCATCCTCTGCAACTGACTCGGTATCTTGCGTAGGTTCGTTTATGTTTGCGCTCTGAGCCATTGGTATCTGCTGCTCTGGTATTTCAGCTTTTGTTTCCGCTGTGTGTGTTGCGAATAGAGTTTGTGCGATGCCTTGATCTGTCACATCGGCATCTGTTGTTTCCACGATCGCGTTCGTTTCCTCAATAATCGTTTCATAATTACAAATAGTCGTTAGTTTTCGATCGAGCTCTTTAGCTTCTGCAACCGCTTCTTCGAATTCACGTGTTAATTTTAAAGTTTCTATACTGGATCCATCTGGTGCATAATTTTCTAAATTTGGCGCAAAAGTCACTTTACGCATTGGCGGTCCAGTATCTGCTTCTGCGACCGCATCTTCAACTACTTCAATAGCTTTTGTCTTGGAGATCTTTTCACATTGACCATTTGTGGTTTCTTCGAATAAAACTTTATTTGCCTCCTTGATCTTGTCCACAATATTATACTCGTTGACTGGTTTGAGAACTAAAAAATTAAATTTGTTGTAATAGTTTTGTAAATGGTTCATTAGTTATCGCATGCACACGGAGCTCTTTCAATTCTTTTCAAATTATCAATCGATATTCCAAAGCGAGCTCAGTGTGGCTAGGTTAAATTTAGACCAACTTACAGTAAACTTCACAATCTTCATCCGACTCGTTCGATTCATGCTCGCTGGGGGTTGACTCTGTCATAACGCCCACTTTTCACAGTTCGCTCTGTCGCAAAATTGTTAAACTTTAATGAATCCTTCAACTATTTCTAGACGCAACGATTGACGATATTGAAAGTAATAGCAACGCAAATATAAATATTTATCAATAATTTAAAGATACAAATATATAAACTACTGGTTGAGGGTAGATCAAAATGTTCTGAAAGCTTTTTCTTTCTTTATATCAAAGGAGATATAATGAATCATACAATTTTGTGGTGCTTCGTCAAATATCGTAGGTTGAGTTAAAGTCAATTAATGTAAGGGAGATCTCTACTCAGTGGCCTCCCTTGGTGTTTCTAGTTATCGCTAAAGGCAGGCATAAAAAATCGGAATATTGATTTTTACTACAATTTCATTAGTGACTAACTAAAGCTTTGCTTATCGCTAGTTCTAACACTGAAGTCAATGATCTGTTGCTGGACTCAAATCGTGACACACGTTTACGGATCGACAGCCATACCAAAAATAAAATTTATACGACAGTCGTGTAAGATAAATGCAATTATATAATCCGATACCAAACGGCTCGCAATTTATTTTAAACTCAGAGTGCTTTTTTTGTTCAAAATTAGCTCTGATCGTATTTGAGTAGTTTACGATTACCTATGAAGCATGGGCGATTACCTAAACCGAGATGACAATTTGATAATTTTTTATAGGTTCCTCGGTGGATATTTCTTGGAATTTCCTCGAATTTTGAGTACATTTTTTGAAATAAAATTTATGTTTTGTGCACGCAATTCCCTGATTATCTTCTTATAAAACTTTCAGAAGATGTACCTAACAATTAGGGCCTGCCATCGTTAGTTGGGTCCCGATACCAGCCCCGAGTGGGTACAAAGGTTAAAACCAGCATGGTGAGCTTTTGTTTTACACACCACGCGAAATTTCCCCACAGGCAATTCACATTACACTTTTGCTCAATGTGCATTTGGTTTTTCTCTAGAAGTGATGAAATTAGCTTATACCCATAATTATGGCCGACACTGTATTATTGACCTTCGCTGAAATATTAAGTTTTAACTTTTTGTTATTTTGAAGTTTTCACTTTCAAAAGTAGTCAATTACTAAACTTTGCGCTCTATGACGAACAAAAACAAATTTATCAAACTTTCTTAAATACGCCTCATTTTAATAAGCGTATCATCAATCCAACGACGTACCGTAACACTTCAAACCGTGAGCAAATATTGTTCTTCAAAAATTTTGTTTTTTTAATTGGACAACTTATCCACCATTAATATTTAATTTGACAGCAATTCCACAATTGCTATTCGCAAATTCTTTTGTATCGAAATTTATGCGAATTTGACTAACTTTCTATGACATTTGGCTATGAGGTGGAATGTTGTATGGAAGAAAAAAAGCTGTTATTTTTCCCGTAACGTATACGCCACGTTGTTCTGGGTAACCAATGAGAGCAAATCGTTTGTTGAATCAATAGTACAAATAATGTAAGGATCGAATGTGTTTTTTCGTGGAAGCAAATATGCTAATTTGCTACAAAAGTTCAATAACATTTTTTTTTTATTTACATATCACAAATTTCCGTTGAAGATAGTTGGTTTAGTGCAGTGCTCGAAAGAAGAAGAAAGACCATTATACTCCTATAAGTATGCTACAGAAACTAAAACTGACTTACAAACCTATGAATATGCTACACAAATAATAAATTATATAGCCAACTGTAGACCAAAAGGATTGATCGCGGAGCGCTCTCTAGAGATTAGGCACACGACTTTTTGCAGTGTAACTTCAAATTTTTTAATGCTATTACGCATGAAGAAAACTACTAGGACTTAAGCTATGTACTTAGCTATGCTGCCATTGGCTTTATTCATAATTATTTTATTTTCTTAATTTTTCAAAAATTATATTTACATTACAAAAAAAATTTCAAGTCTTTGCTTTATTAGACACACACGTACATATCTATATTTAAAAAAAAAAAAGACATTTTTTTAAACAAACATGATCTTAAACTATACACACAGGTTTAAAAAATTCTTAATCATTAAAATTACATACATAGATGAAACTTAATAAGAGATAGTAAGAGAGAGCCGAAAAGATTTTATAGAGATAGAATTACTGAAATTTGGAAAAAAAAAAAGTTCAGTAAATATGTACATACAATTTATATAGATACAGATATAGAAATGTATGCTTATGCTACGAAAGTTTTTAATTTTATAATCTTTTTTATAATAAATAAATTTGTTTTAAGATCAACATCTAGTGGCTCGGACTACATTTTGAAAATAAATTTTTTATTACAATTTGTATCAATTTTATTTTATTTTCGAGTTCGTTTTCATTAATTAAAAAAAATATGTTAAGTGGCCATTAAAAAAAAAAAAATTATACAGCTTGCTTAAAAAAATGTTTGAAATTAAATTAAGCAAAAGTAGAATAAATTGTAAGCGCACTTAATTTTGGTTGATTTGAGTTTCAAAGAAAATTACTTTGATGCACAAAAAGAAAGTGAGCACACACAAATGTAGTAAAACACAAATTCTTTAGACTTTCAGTTTCATAACTGTTTGTTACCTCATCATAGTGCTTTTATTTTGTGCGCCACTGTATAATTGCTTACAAATAATGAGAAAAGGCTCTCTCAGTTTTCTTTTAAGATAAATACACTTAAAAATTTGTTACCAAATAAAATAAGTTATTTTTTACAAATATTATTGTATATTAGTTTATATTATAAATATGCAACTGAATTCGTAGAGCGACATTTATCAATTTAAATATTTCAGTTTTACAACATACAAATGCATGCACAAGCATATATTTGTAAGTTCGTAGATTCGTTACTCTCTGGACTTTCGATTGTTTTGTTTGTGAGAATTATAAAAATGACGCTTAGCATTCGTTTAAAAAATATATACTTAACTACACACATACATATATGTATGTATGTACATATGTTTATAAATCTCACTTGATCGAACATACTTTTTCTTTTTGCAATATTTTGCACAAACATAAAAATATTACAAAAATATTTTTGAAGTGCTATTACCAACAAAAACAATGCCAAACAAATATTTCACTGCCAGCATAAACACTTTCCGAGGCAACAATCAAATTTTGGATAACTCAAAGCGTACGATAACGACGGTTATTTTGCAAGTGTCAAACGACAAAATACTTAATGATTACGTACTAGTTACACGAAGTAAATAGTCTCCAAAGACCAATTTTATCTTAAACTCGTATACATTTTTATCATAATTGTTATTGTAATTTTATGTAATTAGTATGTTCTATCTATGTATGTATCTAGCGTAGCCCACTTCGCCGCTCTGCGATTTCGTATTTAGTATGTCGTCGCTTTTCGTATTGCCATTGTCGCCTTTGCTGCCATCATCTCGTATGCTATCGTCATCATCATCATCAATATCATCACCATCGTCATCAATACCGTCATTGTTTTATGTAAACAACGGTAGATGATAAAAGTCAAACCCTCGATATCCATTAGCTGCCAACCAAATGTAGACAACATGATAGGCGCCTGGTATAAAACAGATAAGACCGGCTACAAAGAAGACCACACCTTGTGATATATTCGCTGGATCTGCTACAGCGAATGTACCGAATACAAAGAGACCGGTGCCAACAATCAATAATGTGACAGCAGCTAAAACAGTTCGCCAATTTTCACGCACCTTCGGATGTCGCCAACAATATGTACTCGTCTCCTCTGTGGGTATATTGCCATATTCTTGAATAAGCGAATCACTATCACGCGATGTTGTGTCCTCGGCGTATTTGTTGTAGTTTCTGCAAAAAGTAAAGAAAAACGAAAATTAAATAAATAAGACAAATTGAAAGTCTTAATTAGTGCAGAAAAGTAAATAATTGCACTCAGGTTGAGGGTTTCAGCTTATTTTGAGTAATAGAATTAAAAATAGGTAAAATTAATGGTAGAGTAAAAGCTGCACGGTTATATCGTACAATTTCGTAAAAATTAAAATTATTAGCAATACTAATTGATTATCGATGGAAAAATTGAAGTTTACAAAAATGAGCCAAACGAAAAAAAAATCAACAAAAAGGTTAGAAAAAAACCATTTTAAATTTTAAAAAATAATCAAAAAAAAAAAATTCAAAATAAAAAATTTAAACAAAAAAACTTAAAATAAACAAAAAAAAAAAAAAAGAACACCAAAAAAAAAAATAACCAAAAAAAATAAAAACTAACACCTAAAGTATACAAGAAACAAATTTTGAAATTTAAAATAAAATATAAAATTTTGCAAAAAAAAAACAAAAACTAATAAAAACCAACATAAAAAGTTAAACTAATTGTTTTTTTTAATTAAAAAACCAAACCAACTAAGGAAAATATAAAAAACAGAAGAAATAAAAACGAACAGTAATAAAAAAACCAAATATAATGAAAAAAAAAACAAAAATTAAAAAAAAAAATAATCAATAAAAATCAAAAATTAAAAATAGAAAATAATAAATTTGGAGAAATAAACAAAAAAATTAGCATAAAAACGTTACAGAAGAGAGTTTTTTGAATTTAAAAGAATGATTAAAAATAAAAAATATATAATAAACAAAAAAATTGCACTAATAAAAAAATATAATAAAGGAAAATTTAAAAATAATCAAACAAGATGTTTGATTGTTTTTTTTTCTCATTTTGGTGCTTTTGTTATGTTTGTCTGCAATAATATCACAAAGTAATCAAAACTAGTAAAAAATGTTTTTCTTGAATCTTTTCATTATTATTATTTTTTTTTAAATAAACCTTCAAAACCGAAAACAAGTGAGGGCCAATCAATGGTAAACCAAAAATAAAGCATCAAGTCGGTAATCATTACGATTAGTAATCATCAATTAACCGGTCTGCATACAACAGATAACTGTACATAATTTCACTACTGCAAGCCCAATCGGTTTCCATCAAAGTAGGTATTCCGGTTTCAAATGTGTGACAACAGTAATGCGCCTACTTGCTGCCAGCACTTTAATACATATACATATGGACACATTACATTCATGGACAGGTGATTTCTTGACGACGCTCTAACATTACAAATAGTATGTATGCAGTTTCAGCTAAATATATGTATTACATTTTACAACTTTTAATGGCGAACCACAACTGCGGTAGGTAGGTAGGTAGGTTACAGTGGCTGCTAGCATGAGGGCTAACACACATAGGCCCCGGAGGTCCCGTTGTGATACCACATGGATCTTTAAGCGACCCCCTACTCGAACCACTTTACGGAATCCGCGAAGCGCAGGATGTCCTTTGGCTTAATATAGGCTAGTTCGCCGAGATGCCGGAGAATACCCGACCCCAGATATTTCAACCTCTTACCCCACAGAACGGGGCATTCACAAAGGAGGTGCCTCACCGTTTCAGGCTCCTCCTCGTCCCTGCAGCTTCTGCAGAAGTCGTTAAAGGGGATACCCAACCTTTCTGCATGTCTGCGGTAATTAAATGCGATTTACGTCAAATTATGTGTTGGCCTATTTTGGTGGAGGCAACGCAATGAAATTCAGTGGTGCGTATCATCATGATTGAGCGCGTTGAGTGTGAATGCGGTAAAGCGCCCAACTCTTGTCCATGTTGTTGCCTATACAACTTTATAGCACTCAATCAATGTTGACCGGTGGCAAGCAAATAAAGATGAGCAAATACATATATGTATGAGCATACAAGTCTACTAGTGATACATATCGAGGTTCAAAAAACCGGTTCCAAGCGAAAGCATAGAGTTGAATTGATTCCGGTTCATGCGCGCATTTATTTTATTTTGCCAAATATGTATTTTTTGTAATTTCAAACACTTTTCAAGTTATCGCTTTAAAAATCTTATAAAAAGCACTTTTAATACTAACTATACATCGAACTTTTGTAGGTTAAGGTTACGTACTCAATTTTTTGCGATACAGCTGATTTTGACTTGAATGATTTTCAGGAAATGGAATTGGAGTGTACAGATAAAACTCTAGGCGGATAAACGACCTTGTAGAGTTTTATAATTATTTTCTTTGGAGATCCTTTTATATGCATTCGTATGGAAACATTTCTCGGAAACTTATTCTTGTTTCTTTGTATACCAATAATTGAATTGAATTTTTGTTTTTACGGTCTTTGAATGGGTACCTCATTCCACTGATACCATACACCGCCTTTTTGCAACACCAATAACAAACAAACTTACATATCTACATTTGTGTGCAAACTGTGAAAAAAAAAAAATTGTTAGTTAGTAGCAATGCATCATTGTCAAGTGCATTAGCTGCGTTGGTGAGGGTATTCACATTTAGCTTTCATTACAAAGCTTGAATGGCGGATGTATATTTACTTGTGTATTCGTTTAAATATTTTTATTTGCTCGCCTTGTTTAAAGAACGGTTTGGTTTCTTTTAACAACAAGCGAAAAAGTAATTTGAAATGAAGTTGAATCTCTTTCTTTGTTCTTGAACAACTAATTTAAGCAATTCGTTGCAAGTTCAACAAACCGTAAGGGTAGAGGCCATGAACCTCTCAACACGCAAACTTTGGTATAAAAGCTAGTTAGCCTCTGCGTTAAGAAAGTAAGTTCTTTTTTTACTTTTAAAAATAGAATAGCCTTAAAAAATAAGAGGTATTGGTTTTTTAGAAAGTTGTGAATCCACACCCGAATTCGGTGGCAGATGAAGCCGGAACTCAACTTAGATAATAAAAAAACAGATGGAGTTTGTTATCTTTTCAGTTATCGGCGAAAAGGGGTGAAACCAACTATTGTGGGTGCAACCAACTCACTGCTCTACATACATCAGTAAATAACCATCGTTCATCAACAAATATTAAATAATCAGGAAAATTAAACTAATGAATGTTTCGTTCCACTCTAGTTAATTATTACATATCATAAACAATAATAAATCATTATTTTGTGACAATTAGTTGTGACATCTCGCATGACGTGTGACGAATGAAGTAAACAAAGATAAATGAAAATCTAGTCAAAGGTCACAACTAAAAACAATTAAGTAATTTTACGGATAAGTAGTTAATATGTTATATAATTTTCACTTAATACTTATTTAAATATAGTACTTGGAATGTATTAAGTTATTAAATCAATACTTGAGTAATGTGAGAGGGAGCGGACAGGAAAAGTGGAGAACAGTGAGAGATATTGTGGAGCATTTCGTTCAATGAAACGGATCTAGATATAATATTTTCCTTTCTTTTTTTTTTTTTTTGAATTTAATTTATGACTATAAAAAAGCTAAGGCCAAAGAAATAGTAATAATAATTTTTATGAAAATAGATACTAGAAGTCTTCATCACAGAAATGTTGGCATGTTCTATTAACCATTAGGCTATCAGAACGATGGTTTATTGGTCAGTTAAACACATATTGCTGGTAATTTTTATCGTCCTCTGTGCATAAATTTCAATATGTTTCCAAAAAATATATTTTAAAAAATGTAAACTTTCGGTTACATGTTTCAAATACCGTTTTTAAGCTCGTTTTTATTTCTCTTTTTTGCATGCATTTCTGCCATATCCATCCTCGATATTACAGCCGAATTTCGTACACTACGATATGCACTTAAATTCCTAAGCATATAGATAATCGGCATGTATGTATGGCTTAGTCACATTCTCGTTTTGAGTTTAATACAACCTACGTTATTATTTCGCATAAGGTGTTTGTGATTTACAAAATCTGTAGGTAGACAGAAAAGAAAAATGAAGCAAAAATGCAATCGACAATTATAAATTGCAAAATAATCGTCAATACGAGGATACGGGTATGAGTAAGCTAATATTTAGCGGTAAAACAGATTTTATAAAAAAAAAAAATTGGAAATGTATTTTTAAATACAAAAACTCAAATATTTTTCCACACACTCAATAAGACTCACTGTTTAATAGCCTTTATGCAGCTGAAGAGTGATTAACAAAATTAAAATTTTTAAGCACAGTCACCATTTTTTACAGATAGCCATTTTTTTTAATACGACAATTCTTTCGGAAAACTTGTTCTTCGAATAATCGAGTGGCTGGCAGATATGATGATAGTTATAGAGTACGTACTTTGCCTATTCAGTTTAGACCTTCGAGCAGTGTTTTTGTCGTTACAAACAACAGCCTCAATCTATGCGAAAGCATGTGGATTGACCACAAGAGGAGACTGACAGTCCTTTAATTTCAGAACAAGGGACCATTGAATGAAAAAAGGAAAACAGAAACACTGGGAATAAACTCCATTGAAAAGCTAACACAAGCTATTCAAATCTAAGCCTAATAAATTTAAGAAATTTATGCAAAAACCTACGTAGGGCAAACCTCGTATTAAAAATATTTGGAAAAAATAAGCCAATTGTTATGTTATGGAACGAAACGAGTGTATGTATATAGTAATGGCATTGTTTTTTTTATTTTTCGTCTCTTTATTAAACAGATAATTACTTTAGGGTTATTGACATACGGCCTTTTACAACAATGAGCCCAAACGGCAGGCAGGCATAAACAAAAAACTGGAAAAAATAATAAGAACAAAAATATCAACAATGGCAAACAAAAAATTCGCAGCAATCAATCTCCTAAAAGACTTAAAACGTGTTTGTTCTTAAGCAAGTTTTGTTGTTATATAAAAGTTTTAGCAATTTATTTAACCTTGATTTGTTTTTTGCTACATCATACAAAGCAGCTGGAATATGAGAAAAATGTGAAAGAACAAAAAAAAAATTATTTACTTTTACGCAGGTTTAAAAGTTGCTTAAGTTTTGAGCTCTCACGAAAGATGAATGTATGTAAGTAGAAGCTGTCAAATCGTTGGTAGGTAATTCCCCAGTGAACCGGCTGGTAAAATGCTTCAATTCACTGCGTTTTTAAGAAACAAAAGAGTTTTATTGTTGGTACTAGCAAAATTAAACCTATATGTGTTGAAATATTATTTCTTTCTTTATTAAAAAGAAGAATTCCTTATAATCACATAATTTTTATTATATTATATTTCCATATTAAATCAAAAATTATTAATTATCTTGTTTGTCTGCTGATCACAAAGACCTTCGAACTTATTGCAAGTGGTTCTACGAATCATACATACAAAGATACATACATACATATGTACATTTATGTATTTCTATATATGGGCAAGGTAGGAAGTTCAAGTGACAACAATATAATAAAAAATTGCATAGCATTCAAGCAAATCAAAAGAACGAGACAGAAGAAAACGGACAAAGTAAACACCCAACAAGATTAGCAAGAGAGTCACTAACCCTGATATTGTCGTACTTTAGCGAGACGGCAAGTGCTAAGCTATGCTTACTTATGTAAAAAAAAAATGGTTTGTAGCGCCCACTACACCGAAAGGTCTTAGGTTCCAGTGTCAGAATAGGGAACATCAAAATGATTTAGAAAAATTTTTTCGAAAACGACATCGCCTCTCGGCAGTGCTCAGCAACGCTCTGAGTGTTCTCCTGCGCTGCTCTGCAATTTTAGGAAAATCTAGAAGTTGCACACCACAACCTTCTCAGCCGGTCTAGCACTTAGCGCCAGAATCAATCGTCTCAGTTAACTTTCGTTGCTGACTCGTTTGAGGGACCACTTTTATTTAGCCGATGCCCAGTCGCTCTATATTTCGACACCTCTATGCGCTGTTATATGTACATTGTGTTGAGTTTTATTGATTCATTGTACTCGCAGCCCTACATTGAAAATCATTTCAGCACTCCATGAATAAATTTCATTGCACAAACAGCAAGATGAATGATTTAGCAACATTGTCTGCTTTAAACCGCTGAAAAGCTGTACATTTTCTGGTTTTCTACTTTCAGTTTGGTTTTCTTGTTATGTGGCATAAGACAAGTTTTCATAAGAGTTTATATGAATGAAAATATATACAATATGGAAGTGAATGTGCTTCAATGTAGCATTAAATGCATCCCACACTTTATCGCTGGCAAACGGCGCAGTATGTGTACAAGAACTGTGCATTAGGGTGTTTCAAAAAAACATTGAGTACGCTTTACATTGAGTGGACTTTAGAAACCTTTATGTTTGTTTAACGTCGATTTATCGTCAGCTATCGATTTGAGATAAAATACATATATTAGGGAAATTTTTAAAATTCCTAAGGGTTAGTGGGCTTAGAATATACCCGCGCAATCACATCGACACCAGTTCCGGGGAGAGTTGGATTTGTGAAAAAATCGATTTTTATTGAAAATTATAGATATTTTATAAATCAAATTGTATGCATACTAGAGAAGTTTATTATAAATAATTAATTAAAAATCTTTTAAAATAATAAGTACAAACAAGGATCAAATAAACGATTTCAGATTTCATTAATGCAGCTTCTATGTATTCACATAAAAATTTACAATAACTTTTGTTACTTTATTTATTTTGTAAATAATAATAAAAAAAATAAAATAATTTAAAAAAAACAGTGAGAGTAAAAAATATAAAATAAAATATTCCATGATTTTTAATAGTTAGTAAACCTAGACCAAAAGTTGATTAGAAGTGATTTATACAAAACTATGTGTTTTCATCTGTAGTGTGTACAACTTTTTCACTAATAAAATCGAAATAACACAAAAGTTAAAAAATTTGAGCTTTACGATTTATGTTCGGATCATGATGATTCAATATGTATATTGTATATTCCACCAATACCTATGAATTACGATTACTTCCGGCTATATAATGTCAATATAATAAGAAAACTATAAATGCACATAACACATACTGAGTATAAAATGAAGAGGCGCATGGAGCAGTCCATCGGACAGTTAACTAAAGTCGGCTACTATGGCAGGTGAAGCGTGCCAAGACGCCGCCACTGAATAGTACTAGACATCCGATATGGAACGTGCTATAATTTGTATGTATGAAACATGATAAATTACAACAAAGCAAATACTTGATCTATTATAAATACCCTGTAGAGAAAGCGGGACTAGGGGACTTAATAGAACTACACCTGATGTGCGATGAAATAGAGCTATAATTGAAAATGGTTTTATTGGCAGCATTTTTAGGGAGATTTTGAGTACGCAGTTGTATAGCTCACTAAATTTTAGCACAATAATGCGCAAATTGGAACTATTTTCAAATATTCTCTGAATTTTTAGAACTTTTTTCGTCGAAGGTATCCATAGAAAAATTTAATTTCGTACATGCGTTGTACACACAAAACTACCGTAAATCCTTAAAAAAAAAATTCTAGGTGTCAAGCAAGTAAATCCTCGTTGGTCTGCAGTACACCTTGTTTATTCAGAATCGCCCCTTATGATATTATTATTTTACTTGCTCGCTGGGTTATATAGATTATTTTTGTTATAAACGCACTAAGATAGGCAAAGGAAATGCATTGACTGACTCTGCTGTCCGACCAGTAGCGCAGTCTATTAGAAATCGCAGAACACACTCAAACATACTTATTGCCTTCGTTGTTACAGGCGTTGTGTGACTCTATCCCATCGGGCATGCATGACGTGAAATTTATTTATGGCTGCTAGCCAAACCAAGAAATTATACAAACAGGTAGATTGATATGTTTATACGCATGGGAGGTGCCCCACCGAACTCGATTGTTTTTAGATTCGACTGAAACTGATCACATGGCTTCTTTTTAAGGTGCGACCGAAACCGAAGTTTTCACAATAAAAATTGAATAGCTTAAAAAGTAGAAAATGCTTGACGATTTAGAGAAGTGTTACCTATCAACTTCCCTGTCCCCATACAAAGCGCTTTGTGAATGCCACACGCCCACTAGTTTTTTGTATTTCTTAACTAAGTTTTAGGAACATATATGTATTATAAAATATTATTTTTATAAATAATTTTGTGAGTCAAATGTGACTCATGAACGTAGCAAAAAAAACCATGTTTACCACTTTCAACGAGTCACATGTGAGCATATAGAACCTTCTTCTTCTGTAAATTGTATATACAAATGAGTCACATGTGACGCATGAACTTATTTCAATGCACTATCATGAGTCACATATGACTCATTGGACAGGGAAGTGGCTATTTTTGATGAGACACCCAAAACACATAAAAATTTAAATAAATATCGATTAGACTAAAGTCACTGCTTTAACGCCGAAATACTAACAGCCAAACGCGATCGTGAATATCCGAAGGGGCACTAGTAAATGTACATACATATGTATATTTGTAATTATTTGAAGTTAAACATGTTTTATGATGTAGTATGAATATCATTAGACTATGATGTCTGACGTCTAAGTATACATAAAAAATAGCTATGTCTGGTGATTAAATCATAGAAAGAATCTGATTTAGATGAATAGTTTGCGCATACATACAGCCGTGTTCAATATAATAGTAGTGAAATTAAATTGGATATCGTTCCACGAAATAAGAAGAATCTTTTGAAATTTCTTTCATGTGGATTATGTTACAGAATTTGGTATATTTTATATGAAAATTATTAAAAAACACTGCTTCTTCTTATCTCGTCATATCGTCAAATGATATCCAATTTAATTTCACTACTATTATGTTGAACACAACTGTATCTGTCAGAATCTGCGGTGAAAATGCGACGCAATATATTTGTATGCGCAAATTTTCTAAACCTAATAAATGCGCAGTGAAACGAATATAAAATACAAAACAGCGAAGAATTCTAAGGTAAGTAATCAGCATTTCCCAACCTTTACGATCCCAACAAGCGTCTGACTAAGAATTGAGTTTGCGTGTGAAGATAGACTAAATTAGAAGTGTTTACCCTGTTTCTTATTTTAGTTGTGATTTCGGAAGTGATTAAGAATCACTCGGTCTGATGAGTTGTTTTATGCTAAAACTTGAGATGAGAATATTCGCATGGAAAGTATTCGATTGGGGGATTTTTTTACACGCAATCAGTTTGAAGATGCAAGCTTAATGAGTTCTGTTTTAAAAGTTTTTTTTTTATTGCAAAACAAATTGTGTAAGATGTATAAAACTTACGCTCGATTATTCACTCAGCATTGGACTTAAGTTACGTCATAGTAAGAGCGCATTATTATAGGAGGACATCTTCGTTCGGCCGTTGAACTACTTACAGATGATGAGACAAGATCAACGCAAATAACGTTAGTTAATTGATTTTATTTCGCATCGCAAATGGAAATAACGTGAAAAATAAAAATTTTGGATTCGAAATCACACTGTTGAATATCTTAAATTCATTTCGAAAGAGAAAAAACTCAATTGATGCGAAATAAAGTCAATTGACGTTATTTCCGTTGACTTTGTTACCTGTTACCATTTTATGTTTTCGGTAAGAGAGTAAAATAAATGGGGTCCAAAAAAATTATCAACATTTACTGGTGCTCAACTTTAAGGCGACCTTGTGGGTGATGGGGTGGTTCTTTCTGGGATTGACTTGATTTCCACTAGAAGAACTCTTAGTCCATGTGAAGTGAGATATTTTTGATAAACTCTTATATAAGAAAAAACAACAAAACTCTAGAAGATCGATCAATTTGATCTTAAAAGCAATTTATTGAGTTCGTTAATTCGATATTGTAAAATATCTTTTAAACAACATCTGTCCGTGCAGGTACATTCACACATGTCTGAAATCCAGTAAATCATAAAAACGACGTAATTAATGATTCCATTTAAAACTATGAATACGCGTGGCAAATGCTTTGTCACAATTCAGCTGCCGATTAATATATCAAGAAGCATTCACTTCTAAAATTCGTTGCTTTGTTCTCAACATCTGTTTCTATCTTTGTTTATATTCAAAGACGATGTAAAGGCAGGAAAACTTTTCGTCGGCAATGCTTGATGGACACGCGAGCGACAAGGAAACGGACAACGAGTACGAACGTGTTAACAATAGAAAAGTGATGTAAAAAATAGCGCCGAGAGTAGACTAAAATGAGGGGGAGAAAAATTATTTATAGCTACCTGACGAAGCAAAGTTTTTAAATGGGATGTGAATCACCATCAACACCATCCGGAAACTTCATTCAAGTAAATAGTACAGACAGTATACTGTATACCATAGTAGCAGTAATAAAACTCAAAAAAATTTAAGATAAGTCATATGATGAAGAAGTCTAGCAGCTTGCAAAATGGTTCAATAAGAAAAGCTATGACGGTTGCCTCTAAACAAAAAATTGTTCTCCTCTATTAAATTAAACACTTTTTATAATTAAAAAAAATTATAAAAAAAAGCAATACATAATAACTTTCATAAAAAATATCAATAATCATGAATACTTAAAAAATTCTAAAATTAGAAAATTAATGCTTTATTGTTTCATTTACCAAAAATGTAATTTAAATTAGTAAAATTCCCAATTGGATTAGCACAATTAATGTTGAAAACACAAATTACGTAATACGTTGTCATTATGAAAAAGAGGGAGAAACAGAGACAACAAACCATTTGTCAAGATAATCTAGCGTAATTTCATATTATTTTCTTATTACTATTTTATAATATTTCACCGCAAATAACCATGTAAATTGATGAGCAACTTAATGGTGGGGGAGGCGATATGTCATACTATATAGTAGCTATGAAGGTGTGTTGTATGTGTGAATGTTATTAAATGGCAAAGGAAAGGTGCACTAATGAAACTGAAGTCATAAAAGTGCGGCTTTTTTGTATGAAACCAATCGAGGTAATAACCGAAAAAAAAAACGAAATCGATGCCAACCAAAGTTAGTTTAAATGGTGGGAGAATATGTGCAAATTAACAAAAATTAATATTTGCTGACGTAAATAAGTATTTGGAACACGAATTTTATATGGATTTCTCTTTTAACTTTTATAACAAAAACTGAGCTAAACGTTTTGAAACCGACTAAAAGTGAACTTTTCGCATTAAAAATTATCAAATATATAAATACACATTTTTTACCAAGCGAATTTATTTTAAATATTACTAAAAAAAATTTTTTAGCAATTCAAAAAAAAATTTGATACGAAGATTCAAAATTTTCGAAAAAAAATTATATTTATAAAGCTCAGATAATTTTCAATTTCTTCACTTTTTCAAGAATAGCGAATACTCAAATAGCGGGATTGTTAAATCGAAGAAAATGTCATGCCTAATAAATATATACCGGCCATGAAGCAAATTTGTTTTTGTTTTTGTGAATACACAGTATCACGTCGCAAATTTGTAATACATTTATTTGTACAGTTAGATTTTACGGTAAGCTATGAAGCGGAAGTCGCGTGCCATACGGGTGTTGCCGGCTTATCATACACATACATATGTATTATATGTATACATTATACTATTGATGTATTTAGAATTTATATTTAAAAAAAAGCAGGTGATTGCTTCCACATATTTTATCACTTTTAAGATACCAAAGGTCATGCTTAACTTCATTAATATTTGGGTATAATGGGAAATACGAAAAAAGGAACCATGAGATCTATGATGAATTCCATGTGAAGAAGGTTTTTTTCTGTTAAGCAACAATGAATTTTTTACGAATATTCGCAACATCCCTAATGCATAAGCTGTTTGTACTTAACCGATCTTCAATGAGCTGATATTTCATTGAATAATAATTGAGTTAGAGCTTAATGTTATCAAAGTCTATTTATTTGTTTATTTTCTATATACTTTGTTGTTGCGCTGAATGCAATTTAGTTGTGAATAACTTTATTTTGTGTTTACAAAATCTATTTATGTACTACATATGTACATATGTATGTATATATTTGTTGAACCATTTGACACGTGTATGTAAGAATATCAATGCATGGAATCCAAATCAATAATATTTATTAATGAATAATTAACACATTCCTAATGAGTTGCGTATACATATTTATATATTTTAACCCCTTTCATGCTGTGCCCTTAAC
This sequence comes from Sphenella marginata, assembly GCA_951509765.1. Lineage (NCBI taxonomy): Eukaryota > Metazoa > Arthropoda > Insecta > Diptera > Tephritidae > Sphenella > Sphenella marginata. The sequence goes on from OX608082.1 coordinate 20,212,199, forward strand.
TACTTGTCAATCTTACAGAATAATTAAGAAAAAAAATGTTTGCATCATGTTTTTTGAATTTTACAACAAAAACAAGATAACAAGAACAATAGAGGCGAGGGGTAATTGTAAATAGTGACCATATGTATGTGTGTTAACAACAAATTGGCATTAATATTGCATTTCAAATATTCTAGTAAACACAAATAAATAAATACACAATACTCGTAATGACCAACTTAACATAAGACCTAAATAGCTGTAAAATATACTTAACTATCTGCTCAATTTACAATTTATTTTGCGCCCGATGGCTTGCCAAAATGGGAAATGAATGTCATTTGATATTCGATCTACCATACACATTTACATTTACATCTTTACATGTTTAAATTTAGTAGAAGTAACCTTGGACTTAAAGATTTTGAAGTGAGTAGTCTAGTTACTACCAACTGATTAAAATTTTAAATTTATGCTAAGCATCACTAAATGATATTTTTGAGTTAAACGGAAATTAGTTAACATATTTAACTAATTAATATCAACTTCTTGTAAGCTCTTACATTATTTTATATTTAATATTCGTATATAGAATCAAGGTTAAATCGATTGAAACTAAATTGAATAAACGTCGAAGCGAGAACATATCGATATATTGATCTCAGTATCTTCGATATTGTACCAAGCCTAGTCCCCATCAGACTTTTCAAGGAATTCATTCATTTTGGAATGGAATAACTTTTAGGGATTGCAATTTTAGTTGATTTTCGGGAATAATGAATTATTTTTGATACATCAGTGAAAAACTCCGCCCCTCACTTTACTACGTGAAGATGTTTATCGAAAACCGCGTATTGTTAAGCTGATGAAAAAAATCGGTGTTTATTAAGCTCCCAAATAAGCAAATAGTTTACAATTACAAACACACGCTCTTATACATATATGTATATATTTTTGTAAATCGATTTTTCACTTCCATCGTTCATCCAAAAATAAATGCCAATTTTAACGTATTCGTGGGAATTCTAACATTTGGATGGTGGATTTTTTTATTTTTATACTGCCATTTTTTTTCGTTGTAAAAATTTCAATTATAACTACCAATTGAACTGAACTAAGTTCAACTTGACCGCATGTTGAGTAAATATAATAAATAAATGTTTTATTTAAATATTGTGCTTACATATCGTTTGTGGAGCTAAGTGTTAATTGGAGCTGTCAAGTTGTGAAATATATTTGTTCAAAGTACGAAAACGATTGAGGTAAATATTTACATACATATGTTAGTATGTACTTATCGATTGGTGATTGCAAATTTTGTCTTCAAAGTAAAAGTTTAAGAAATCGTTTGCATATCGAAATTGAGTATCTTTGTTTTTATACTTAGTCATATAAGTATGTAGATTGAAAAGAAGAGTCCCACATTCGATTCCTTTATGTACAAGATTACAAATCCTCATTATAAGAACAAATTTATAATACTCTGTTTGCAGCTGGGTATAAAATAGGCATTCATATTAAAACCCATTTTGTATATGAGTCAATTGCATATAGTCAATTATGTTAAAATTAGTTCCGAATGTAGTAACGGAAAATATCTATAAATATGTGTACAGTTGTAGTTTTGTAGACACATCAATTTTAGTATAATAACGTGCAAGTCAAATTTTTCCAAACAAAATTATTCACTAAAAAATTCTTAAAATTCAGGGAAATTTTGTACTTGTACTTTATTTAACTTAAATTGAAATACGAAACTGCATACTCAAAAGATTTCTAGAAATCTTGTCAAAAGATATTTTGTATGTGTAGTTATACATTTATAGAATCCGCTATATTTTAAATGAAAATAATCAAAAATATGTACAGCTTCTTCCTATTCCGTATCCAATTGAATTTCACTACTATTATATTGAACACAGCTATACCCATTATATGAATGGCAAAAGAACCTAACAACAATTGAACGATAAAATATAACTAAAAAAAACAGGACGCTCATTTCAGCATATTGTTGTTGTTTGCATTATTTATGTACTTGGACAAAGCCAATGAAAATGTTTACAAAACAATTGCATACAATCATTAGGTTGGATTCAGCGTAACAACAACAATGAAAATAAAAATAGTAGCAAATATTGCCGGCAATTAACGAATCATTGACACATTTTCTAAGCTTTTATTTGTTTATTTTTAATTCTAGTCGTATTATTGCACTACATACATACATAAATACAATTAAATGTTTACATAAAAAGTAAGCATGAGCGTACAAACATATATTTCACATTCTAACTATAAAATGTCTATTTTTCAATAGAAATCAAATCAAAGTGTAAATGTGAGTGAAGTCACCGAAAAGTCACAAAAAACGAATGTGGACACTGGGGGCCAGGGAAGTACGAAAAACTTAAATTCAGCGGATTGCGGATTGCTGTAATATTTAAGATGCAAGCAACCATGATTTTTGCCTTTTCGTCTTTGTTTTCATGTAGTCTTTCATAAAAAGAATTTTATATACATATGTACATATTTTAAAATTTTCGTTCACTCAGCCTTTGACTCTACGTCTAAAAACTCTTATTTTTATTTAATGTTCATCATACGTCCTGGTGGACAAATTCAAATATCATCCAACAGAAAATTTTACGTTCTTTTATATATCTATGTATGTGTGTATGTTGTTGTTAGAGTAGTATCAGAAACACTCTCGAAGATTTAGGGAACGTTACTGATAAGGACAGTGTTGCCAGAGGAATAAAAAAGACGTTAAAAATTAATTACCACAAAAATTCTATTTTTTAAAACCGAACACTTAATATAAAAATATTGCATTATAGGTGGAGTTGTGAATAGAAAAATCTAAAAATCTTCAACTAAGCACACTTCCAAAGCTGTGCGCTTACTTTTTTTTTAGAAAAAAATATAAATTTTTTTATTATAACTTAAACTACTGTGTGTGAAATGCAATTTTTCCAACATTTACGGGACAAATTACCAAAAATATATATCGGCCTTAAGACATATAAAAAATTACCAAAAACGTCTTAAAGTGCGAAAATCTTAAAATTTTGGGTAAAATAACCGAAACGGCAACACTCGTCATAAAGCTCACTATTTCAAAAGTTTTACCCAACCTAAACTGTAATTCAAAATCTCTTTGGAAAAATAAGAGCCTAGTCTAAAGTTCCTACAAACAATTTTTCTATACTTATTTGAGACAGTTTCATGTTCTTAAATATAGCTATAAGTATATTGTACCTAATAAGTTTTATGTGACTGTTGCCATTATACGCCATACTTAATATAGCAACTACATTGATGTACTGGAGACTTGAAGTACTTGTTATTTATTATCGTAGTATACATTCGTTTATATTGTATCACCTGTCTTTATATAATTCAATATTTTTCATTCAATAAACTTGTTCAAATACATTAGGTTATGGGCCTATCAGCTCCCTAGAAAAAATTGTCAATAAAATTTTCAAACATTTTTAATTTAAAATGTCGTCTGCAAATATTCCCCATATCGAGCGACTAAAAGGACGAGATAATTGGGATCAATGGCGTTTTGCAGTGGAATCGTATTTCCAGATGGAAGACTTGTGGAAGTGCATTATTGGCACTGAGTCAGATCCAAGGAAGAACGTGGTAGCAAAATCAAAGCTGGTGTTGCTGGTAGATCCGATGCTGTATGTTATGATTCAAAATGATGTAACTGCAAAGGACATGTGGGCAAGTCTTGAGCGGGCTTTTCAAGATTCAGGGTTAACACGCAAAGTTAGTCTTTTAAAAAAACTTATCACGACTCGTATGGATGAGTGCAAGTCTATAGAAGATTATGTCAATACCATAATGTGTACAGCAAATAAGCTAAGCAATGTGGGCTTAACAGTAAGCAATGAATGGGTTGGAGCGTTGATGCTAGCGGGCTTACCAGATATCTATCAACCAATGATAATGGCTATCGAAAATTCTGGAGTTGATATAAGCGGAGATTATGTGAAGACGAAGTTGTTGCAAGATATGTCAGTCACTTTTAACAAAGATATTGCACTATTGGGAAAGCCAAGTAAGTATAACAAGAGGAATCCTAGCAAGGGGCCGAAATGTTATGGATGTCAAGAATTTGGGCACATCAAAGCAAACTGTCCGAAAAATAAAACGGTGAAGCCAAAGAAGAAGTTGATGTTTGCAGCATTGTCAGCTAGAGAGAACATTGATGGTGAGTGGTTCTTTGATTCGGGAGCAACGTCGCATATGTGTAACAATTTGTCTGCGTTCAGTACACACAAACAGTGTTCGAAGTTTAGTATAGTAACAGCAAACAATTCTTCAATGGAAGGTGATCGTTTTGGAGACATAGATGTCAAGGTATCTAATAATAATAAGACTGAGGAAATATGCTTGCGAGATGTTCTTTATTTATCGGGAGCACATGCTAATTTGTTGTCCATATCCAAAATTGTGGATTACGGTTATGAGGTCTTATTTGATTCTACAGGATGCAAGGTAATTGATGGCAATAAAGATTTGATTGCGACTGGAAGCAGAGTAGATGGCATGTTTCGCCTGAATAAAGCACGTAAGTCAAGTTTTATAGCGAAACCCAGTAACAATGCCTTAATTTGGCATAAGCGCTTAGGTCATCCGTGCCATGATAACTTAATCAAGTTGATAGATCGTGTGGATGGCAATGTAGGAGAGTTTTTTAACAAAAATAATCAATGTACAGTCTGTCTGAAGGGAAAGATATCACGAATGCCGTTTAAAGATATTGGTTATAGGGCTAAAGAGATGCTTGAAATCATACATTCTGACTTGTGTGGTCCAATGGAAGTTGCTTCGTTTAGTGGTTCGAAGTATCTTTTGACTTTCATTGATGATTTCTCCAGAAAAGTATTTGGATACTTTCTGAAATCAAAAGATCAAGTTGCAGAAATATTTTGTCAGTTCAAACAGTTGGTAGAAAATCAGACTGGTAAGAAAATTAAAACGTTAAGAACCGATAATGGTACAGAGTACTGTAATAATAAAATGGAAAGTATAACGAGGTCTGCTGGAATTGTTCACCAAAGGACTGCACCGTATTCACCACAACAGAATGGTATGGCAGAGCGTATGAACAGGACGCTGATCGAGAAAGCACGTTGCTTGCTTATACAGTCAAATCTTAACAAAAGGTACTGGGCAGAAGCGGTTAATACAGCCGTATACCTGGTAAATAGGTCGCCTTGTAGAGGACTCGATGGCAGCATTCCTGAAGAAGTATGGATGGGTAGACAGCTTAGCTTAAAACATTTGAGAGTGTTTGGTTGTAAGTCTGTTGTACATATTCCAAAAGAAAAACGGAAGAAGTTGGATTGTAAAGGTGAAGAGCTCTTATTTGTGGGTTATTGTACAGAAGCCAAGGCATATCGATTCATGAAACCAAATTCTGGTAAAATAATTATTAGTAGAAATGCTGTTTTTCTGGAAGATCAATTTTATACAGATAGTTGCGCAAAAGCTGATAATAATATTTTTATTGTTAATTTTGACAGTTATACAACAGAACCTTTGCTGGAAGATGGCTCTGAAGAAGAATTCTATTCGGATCTTGACGAGGCAGAAGGGGATGTCAGCGCAAATGATGTTTCACGTAATGAAAATAATGATGTCAACCTTATTACAGCTTCTAAAGAGTCTGAGCCTACAGTCATTTTAACAGAAAATATTCCCGATAAGAATTCTAATTCTGACGAGATTACTGTCCTTAGAAGATCATCAAGGGTAAGGAGGCTTCCACAACGTTATGCAACATTAAGTGTAGAGGAGCCAATTATAGAGCCTGAAACTGTAGGAGAAGCTTTACAGAGTCCACAAGCGTCGTTGTGGAAAAAGGCAATGGAAGAGGAGTATAAGTCTCTTATTGAAAATGAGACGTGGGTTTTGTGTGATCTACCGCCTGATAAAAAGGCAATAATGAATAAGTGGTGTTTTAAAATAAAGAGAGACTCTTTAGGGAATATTGAGCGATATAAAGCACGGTTGGTGATAAAAGGATACTCACAAAGAAAGGGTATTGATTATGAAGAAACTTTTTCACCGGTGGTAAGGTACTCTTCAGTGCGTTTGCTTTTGGCTTTAGCAGTGAAATATGATCTAGACATTGATCAGATGGATGTAGTAACTGCATTTCTTCAAAGTGATCTAAGTGAAGAAATCTACATGCAACAGCCTCAAGGTTTTGACATTAAGCCAGGGAAAGTATGTAGGCTGAGGAAATCGCTATATGGCTTGAAACAGGCAAGTCGCTGTTGGAACAAAAAGCTTTGTGAAACTTTAACAGTATTTGGACTTCGTCAGTCTAAACGGGATCATTGTTTATATTACTATGTAGAAGGGGATATAAGGACATACATAGCAATATATGTAGATGATATTCTTATTTTTCAAATAATCCCTTGCATAAAGAAAAGTTGAAATGTTTTTTGAAAAATAATTTTAAAATTAAAGATATGGGAGAAGCAAAGTTTATTTTAGGTATGAGAATTACGCGAGACCGAAAGGCAGGAAAACTTTGGTTGGACCAGAAGCGTTATTTAAAAGATGTTCTTAAGAAATTTAATATGGAGGATTGCAACAGCGTGAACACTCCAATTGATGTAAATCAAAAACTATCCATTGAGTTTTCTCCTACAACAGACGAAGAAAAGAATTTGATGAAAGGCGTTCCTTATCAAGAGGCGATTGGAAGTTTACTTTATGCAGCACAGATAAGTAGACCAGATATTGCTTTTGCAGTGGGGGCGTTATCCAAATTTAATCAAAATCCTGGATCTGTACACTGGAGAGCTGTTAAACGATTATTTAGATACATTAAAGGAACACTTGACTATAATTTAGAATTTTCACAGGACTTGAATGGAGAAGTAATTGGGTTTACTGATGCTGACTGGGCTAGTGATGTTGATAGTCGTCGATCAACTACTGGATACGCTTTTATATATCAAGGTGGGTGTATATCTTGGAGCTCAAAACGGCAAACCACGGTAGCATTATCAACAACGGAAGCTGAATATATGTCATTATCAGCAGCATGTCAAGAAATAATCTGGCTAAAGGAACTATTGATTGAACTTGAACAAAACCAAAAGCATTTATGGACTCTGTATTCTGACAATAAGAGTTGCATTGACTTAGCGCATAATAACATGTATCACGCGAGATCAAAACACATTGACATTCGACATCATTTTCTGAGAGACCTGGTTCAAGATGGAATTGTGATTATTAAACACATAAGCACTCAAGAAATGGCTGCAGATGTCCTTACAAAAGCATTGGCAAGCAAACAATTCCACTCATGCAGAATCAAGCTAGGAGTAAAGAACTTCAATTCTAGTGGGGGTGATGTACTGGAGACTTGAAGTACTTGTTATTTATTATCGTAGTATACATTCGTTTATATTGTATCACCTGTCTTTATATAATTCAATATTTTTCATTCAATAAACTTGTTCAAATACATTATACATAAATAGGCAGTGGTTTGGCAAACTCTCCGAGTGTATTTCTGCCATGAAAGGCTTCTCAGCAAAAATTCATCTGCTTTGTAGATGCCGTTCGGAGTCGGCGAAAAACCGTAGGTCCCGCCAATTTGTAGGAAAAATTTCAAAGCGGCACACCACAAATTGGAAGAGAAGCTCGGCGCGAAAATCTCCTAGGAGGTTGATGATATAACTGTTGTGTATCGCGCCATATATATATATATATATATATAAATAGATATATTGTCATGTATGATGAACAAACACGTGAACACATTTGTGGGCTTATTGGTTGGACGTTATAAAAAGATTCATTAAACAATTGAGAGCAAACGAAATAATTTAACATGAGCACAAAGGGTAATGTACGAGTACTTGAACCAATTCCGTTTTACTATTTTCAAATTTATTGGATTTAAGTGCACTTGATGGTGGGAAAAGTTGGATTGATTGGTGAGCGAATTTGAAGCTTAAAACCTGAGTACCTGAACTTTGATGTTGATTTTAATAATTGTTGACTTGCGCATAAGTAACTGAGATAATACAATGTATGACAATGAGTCAGGGCGTGGGAATTTCGTAAATTTCAGAAAAGCACTTCCAAAATGTTTAGAGGGGTGCTACCTGTATGTATAGTAGTGATGGTTTAGCCAAAAGTGACAGGACTTTGTGGGGTTTGAACGGGGTACTTATGGTACATGACAGGCTGTCAAGGCGCGATTTGGGATGACAAACGTGATCTTCCGTAAAGGTAAAAGTTGGTAATAAAAGATGCGGGGTATTATATCGGTAGATCAACTTTGTGGCTAAGGTGTGATTTTAGTCTCTTATTACCGTTTTGCCTATGGAGCCATTTCTTACACTTGGAGCATTGAACAGAATCCGCAGTTAACAACAACAACCATTTTTCCTACCCTTTGTATTCGGTTCCTATCAACGCAGAAGAAGTATTGCTACAACAACTACCTTATCTGACTTCCAAAACCGGTCTGTCGCACAACATAGAAATCTAAATAATTACTTAAATGATTGTATGTATTACAAGAGAGGAATAAATATATTTATTAAGCATACAAAAAAGGAGATACATAAGCACATGAGTAGATAATCAGGAAGAAGTCAGCCCCCCTTCACTTGTGTACTTTTAATTATAATCATGCATCAAGATGTACTATATCCATCAACATATTTATGTATACTATCTACTTACTTAGGATCTTGTATACGAATGGATACATCGTCTGTCGAACGTTGTTTGGCATGCATAGGCGTTGAAATCACTGTGGAGCCATACACGCGTATAGCTTCATCTGTCTCCTCCTCGAAAGCGTCGTGTATAGAGAAGCGTTTCTCTTTACCTTGACGTGCTGAATTGCTATTGTTCTGCATTTTGGTATTTACACAGCTTTTATTTTCTGGATTGAGTGCGAATAAGTAGCTCAAGTAGTGTTGCTTGATTGTTGGTACCAGAGGTGGTAGTGGTTTATAGACTTGTCTAGTACGAAAGGAGTTAAGCTTTTTAGCTTATGTATAAACCATGACTGCGTTAATGTCGAAATCAAACAGTTTTTTAGTAATGATATCTGTTTTATGTTACATTGATTATTCTTGAAATAATTTGTTGATTTTATCACAACTTCAAAGCCAGATCTTAACGAATCCTTTGGTTTTAATAATTTAACTGCAATTTGAAAGGCCCTTAACCTTATTTAACGTTTACCTTTAAGGAAAACATTTTAGACTTTGCATGTAATGTAAGATTTATTCACTTCTTGCATATTTTCTTCAAGATTTCTATGCATTTCATTCTATAGCGCACATCGAGTTCGCACATATGTATGTCTTCTTCCCTTTAAATCGATTAATCAGGTTATTGCATACATTTCAATTAAACAACACAAATTTGAGCACATTTCTTTATGTTAATATCATACAGTGGTTAATATTTATTGCTTATTTCTTTGCACTAATTTAATTTTTCTTTGAATATTACACACTGAACTTGCGACAACACCAATTTCCAATTAGATTTCTCCGTCTGCTTTTGTTGCGAAAAAAGTCAAAAAGAATAGATATATTTTCGTCGTTGACAATTGACAGCTGAAAATGAACGGTGCGCCGGCATTTAGGGTTGCATTTTTCGTACGAAAATTGTAAGAAATTTAAGGCCCGGTTACTCAATGTCTGATTATCGATGATGACCTGGTTATCTTCTAACCGTTATCAAAGTTATTAAGAATGACTGCTGCAAGGAAACATCTGAATTTGTGATAAATTATTATTCGTTCACAATGCAACTTTTATGATAACGTATAATAAGAAGTGAAGTTGGAATTGGAATTTCGGGAGTCTTGGGTTCTTTCTACATAATTCACATTGCAGATTTTGTGAATTTTTTTCCTAAAACATACAAAATTACCAACTTTTTTATGATAACATAATCAGTTTTCTATGTAACCAAAACTCTGAGCCATCCCATGATTGAGTTATTTTAAGATTTAAGATAAAGTTTACAATAACAAGACATTACTTTTTAACATCTGTTGGCAACCCAGTCAGCTGTCATTTATTGCTTCGCATGTTTTATATTTGCTGAAGTTTTCGTATTTGGATTTGTTTTCAATGCGGTGGCAAAATTTCACAAGTTTGTTAAAAAATTTACTTCTCTTAAATACTTAAAAGAAGTTGTGAAATTGTGATTGGTCGAGAGTTAATCACAAATCCATCAAGATGTCTCGCCACAGAATTGTGCGGGCAATGGACTACAACGACGAATACGACGGTAAGTAGCAATTATGTACATAGAATTAATTACAAGTTATATATATAAAATAAATTTCATATACAATATTTAGGTTACGATGATGTCTATGGCCATTCGGTTGACGATGATACTTGCATCTCACCGACGGACGCACAACAATGGCTTTACGATAGAGCTCGAGGCCAACACAGTATGTCTGCTTTTATACGGAAGAACAAAGACATTGAAGAAGAGGATGAGGATGACGAAATGACTGAAGATCATGCTTCATATGGCAAAGATCGGCGAGATTCAGACAATTTTCAAATGCCCGTACTAAATGAAGTAGAAAAAGCCAAACTAACTTCCTGCATTGATGAAGTCCGCAACGTCGTGGGAGATCAAGTGTCCGAGAAAAAAATTGTTGAGACTTCTATACATTTTGGTTATGATATAACAAAAATTCTGGACGATATACTAAATAATGAATGTGACAATAAAGCCAAGCGACAAAAACAGAGAGAGACCAGTAAATCGCAAAAGAAACTCCCAAATCAAGCATCCACATCAACAGCTAAAGTATATAAATTAAAGTCACCTGAACGTGAAACAGTAGCGCACACAAATCCTCCGACTATAAAGGTCACAGCACAGCCATTGAGCGATATACGTCGTGGATTCGACACAAACTCACCGACACAAATGCAATCATCACCAGTCGTTTCAGGGAGAAACACGCCTGTTGATGAAGATGTGAATAAAAGTTTTGTTTCTGTAAAGGTTTCGAAGGATCAAGCACAACGAGACTGTCGAAAATTGTATTCACAAGAGCGAGGGGGTCAAAAAGCGCATTTTCACATGATTGTTATTGGGCACGTGGATGCAGGTAATTATGAACATTTGACCCTTGATAATACGTCACATCCAATCAACCGTCAATGGCATTTAACCTCAACACTCCATAACCTTGCTGGTCTTGCAACGCGGATATAATTCAAAACATCCGGTTTCCACCGGCTGTCTTGGAAATAGGACATTTTAATAATTATTGACATTTTTTTAGGTAAAAGCACATTAATGGGACATTTGTTAGTGGATACCGGTTACGTTTCACAACGAGTTATGCAAAAGCATGAGCACGAATCAAAGAAAATCGGAAAACAAAGCTTCATGTATGCCTGGGTACTAGACGAGACTGGTGAAGAGCGATCAAGAGGTAGATGTGCAATTCACAAAATTTTACAATTTAATATTCAACCAATTATTTATAAGGTATCACCATGGATGTTGGCTATTCCCGCATTGAAACCGACACCAAAGTAGTAACTCTACTCGATGCTCCCGGACACAAAGACTTTATACCAAATATGATTTCTGGTGCTACACAAGCTGATGTTGCACTTTTAGTTGTTGATGCATCACGTGGCGAATTCGAAGCAGGATTCGAACAAGGTGGACAAACACGTGAGCATGCATTACTTGTACGTTCGTTGGGTGTAAATCAATTAGGTGTAGTCGTCAATAAGCTAGATATGGTTGATTGGTCCAAAGAGCGCTTCGATGAAATTGTTGGAAAGCTCCGAACTTTTCTCAAACAAGCTGGTTTTAAAGAATCTGATGTTAACTTCATACCATGTTCTGGATTAAGTGGTGAAAATCTGTCAAAACCAGCACAAGAGCCTGCTTTGAAGGCTTGGTATAAAGGTCCACATTTACTAAGTGTTATAGATAATTTCAAATTACCCGAAAGATCTATTGATCGTCCCTTTCGTATGTCTGTATCGGATATCTATAAGGGTACTGGTTCTGGTTTTTGTATATCGGGACGCATTGAAACTGGTGTACTATGTATAAATGATCGTGTGCTGGTTGGTGCTAGTCGGGAGCAAGCACAAGTTAAGGCCTTGCAAATCGACGAATTGTCACAGTTGAATGCCTTTGCTGGTGATCAAGTATCTGTGACTTTGTCCGGAGTCGATATGTCTACCGTATCTGTAGGTAGCATTATATGTGATCCACAAAATCCGATACCGGTTACAACTCGCTTTCAAGGGCGCATTCTTGTGTTCAACGTTACGGTACCAATTACTATTGGCTATCCTGTGCTCTTGCATCATCAATCTCTCATCGAACCGGCAGTGTTGTGTAAATTGCAAGCACAACTGCATAAAAGCACCGGAGAAACTATTAAAAAGAAGCCACGCGTTCTCGGAAATAATACTTGCGCATTAGTGGAATTGGAAACCACGCGTCCCATTTGCATTGAACGATATGCTGACTTCAAAGAATTGGGACGTTTCATGTTGCGAGTGGGTGGCGTTACCATAGCGGCGGGTATGGTTACAAAAATACGTTAATATTAAGAGCTTTAAAAATGTCTAAAAAAAATTCAATAATTTAATAAAAATCATGTTCCACATCTGAGGTGCAATCCAAATAGATTGTATATTTATTTACCATTTCTTCGGAGTGCAGTGGTGGCTGAGAAACTGTTCATTCCATTTTGAATTGGCGGCCGCGATTTAAACCAATACAGTTATTTATAGCGCCTACCTCCGCCATTAATACACTCGGTTGTCTTGAAAACGGTATTGCCAAGGCGAATTAATATTATATTATAATTATTAATTCGCCTTGGGTATTGCTATATTGATGCTGGAGCTAAATACCCTCACCCTTTAGGAGAAAAATTATGATTTAACTAGATGGCTAAATTTCATGATCACTGTCGATGTATCCATCTTACCTCAAAATGTACAGCAAAATGTGCCTCGCGTATTCGCCGTATTGTATGAGCTTGGCGCCGTAGCGACTTCCATAATTCCGCCACACAAATTGCCGAAATGGAAAACATTTTAAAACTATCGACATGCTATCGTTATATTATCATATTTATTCGTTTCTTTAAAGCTGTCAGATAGATTCGTTGAGGAATGCAACCTTGCTGTGGCAAATAGTGACGCGTCGCGCAAAGATACAGAAAATTTTGTGGTAAATTTTGTGATTTTCTTATTAAAAAAACTGATAACAAATAAGAACACAGTGTTTAAAACAATAAATATTCAATTGTGCCCCATTTACGAACAAAAGTATAAAAGAGCCGTTGAAATAAAACCTATAAAATAGCATTAATTCCGACAATTCGTAGCTTGCTTGCATTCCATTTTGCGCACGATCTTTGGACAGTAAATTAATATATATACCAAAGAGGATTACATACTCTTTGCTTTGGAGCAGGTCAGTTGATTCGTAGTTAATTGAGAATGAATTCTTGGACATAAAGTTGCACAATTTTTTTTTTATTGATAGAATAAATAACAAGCAGTTCCAAAATTTCTCACTGTAGGAACGAACAACGCCAATAAAAGGGAGTTGATAGAAATATAATAGCAAGCGCCACAGCAACATCCAAACGGTGCAGAGAGGCGCAGTCAACGAATTTGTGTGGAATTTGTAAAGCGACCAGCAGAGGTGGTGTGCATATGTAGGTAGCGAAGTCGCTAACCGCAACGTTAACAGAGCAACAGCGACAGCGGCGTAAAGAAGGTACATAAGAGGAAGGGACAAAATGAGTCATATAAGTTATAATAAATTATATTAAAACATGATGTTGAATTGAAGTTGAGCCGCTAATCACAAGTGGCTTGAGTAGATTAATTAATTATCGACAATATTTTTTATTACAACTAAGTAATTTCTTGTTCTCTATCTCTTTCATGTTGCAGAATTAGTGGCTAACACTTAGTTTGTGCTTCCAGTTTGGGATTTCCAACAAAAAAAGGCAAAGTGAAAGAAACTAATGAAGTGATAAGTAAAATAGTTTAGTAATAAAACTAAAACTATTCAAAACTGGCGCATAGCAGTAGCAATTTGCAAGTAACATAAAGACTACCATATCGTAAATATACACACCTAACAGAGAACACAAAAACGTTAAAGGAAATAAACATTTTTGGACAAACCACATTTATGTATAGATCGTCAATCAGCTCAGCCAGAAGGTACGACAAAAGTTGAACGAAAATAAAAGCAGATTCCAAAAAATAATATAGTGACTGTAATCGCAAAGTGATTACGCCAACAAAGGAAATTTGCATTTACGTTTACACAAGTAGCAAACACGACGAAGGTATTACAATTATTCTACAAATATTCTGCGCTCTATTAGAACCATACACAATCAATACTACATACGTTTAAAAATAAAGAAAAAGTAAATCAGCTGAAGAAGAACAACAACACAGTATCCATCCAACACTGTCATTATGCGCGAATATAAAATTGTAGTACTCGGTAGTGGTGGTGTAGGCAAATCAGCCTTAACCGTACAGTTTGTACAGGGTATATTTGTGGAGAAATATGATCCTACAATTGAGGACAGCTATCGTAAGCAGGTGGAGGTAGATGGTCAACAATGTATGTTGGAGATACTCGACACTGCTGGTACAGAACAATTTACGGCAATGCGCGATCTTTATATGAAGAATGGACAAGGTTTTGTGCTTGTCTACTCGATAACAGCACAATCCACGTTCAATGATCTGCAAGATTTACGTGAACAAATATTGCGTGTTAAAGATACAGATGACGTACCAATGGTGCTGGTGGGTAATAAATGCGATTTAGAGGATGAACGTGTCGTGGGAAAGGAGTTAGGTAAAAGTTTAGCAACACAATTCAATTGCGCCTTCATGGAAACATCAGCCAAAGCTAAAGTCAATGTAAATGATATTTTCTATGATCTGGTTAGGCAGATTAATAAGAAATCGCCTGAGAAGAAACAGAAAAAACCTAAAAAATCCTTATGTGTTCTGCTATAAGACTACAATTAAAAAAAAAAAAATAAAAAAATTATTCATACATATATAAAAGATTTATGGTCATGTTTGAAGAAATATAAAATGTAATACTAATTAAAATCATGTAATGAGGGTCTAAAAATTAAAACAAAAAAAAACTAAAATGTTTAAAAAATCACAGAAAATTTTGAGAAAATATTGCGTTTGTAGCTATGTGGACAGTCCACGCTATTGCGCGTTCAATTTCTTTCAATATACTAAACTTAAATTAATTGAAAGATCAAAATAAACACTTGTAATAATGGTATACACTAAAAAACAACAATAAATTTAACTTATCTTATGGGCGCAATTTTAGAATGCCAAAATAATTAGTTTGATTTTCGGAAACTAAAAAAACAGTGTTTCTTACTTATTTCCTCAAATTATATTGTGTCTTCTTTTATGTATATTGATGTATAATCAGGGCTGTTAAATATTTGCTTATTGATTGTAATTATTATATACTTTTTCTTTTAATTTTTTGGCTGAAAAATCGTAGTTATTTTTTTTTTTTTTTCGTTGGTGTTTAAAATATTGATTATATAGCATATTTTGATTTGATGTCATTAGTTTATCATATTACTACAAAAAACTTGTAGATAATGTTCAAGTTAAATCGTTCCGATACCTTTTAACTATTTCTAACAATTTTTTTTATTATTTCTGATTTCTTATTTTACTTTATTAGTTCGATCAATCGGAAACTATAAGCGAACCCTTTTTTATTTAAGTAATTAGATTTAATTGTAGGTAATGCATATATTTTTTAATCTTGAAAACTCCTAATTATTGATCAATACAACAAAGGAAAAAGTGTCACTACAATTAAAAATGTATTCGCTTTCTTTACTACGTGATCCTAAGCAAAATTTAACAGCTCTGCGTATGGTGAAACCAAAAGGCAGGTCTAAGCGCAAAATTTCATGGCGTTCCCACGTGAAACTCCATATAAAAATAAACAACTCATCAGTAAAAAAGTATAAGCCGCATTGTCAAAAATAATTCAAAATCGTTTTTTACAATTTACAAAACATACTACTTTGCTACTATTTTACAAATTTACAAAACATCTATGACTAAGCAACAAAAAATAATATAACAAAACCAAACTTAAAAGTTAGTTTTGAATAAATGCTGGAAGCTGGAAAAAATATAAATGAAGGGTCTCAGTAAAGTCAAAACGTTTCCGCACACATAAGTTTAAGATCTTCAAAAAACGCGTAACGATAAATAACGTTGTTTCTCTATAAACTATAATTTCTCATATATAAAAAAGAAAATCCTGCGGTTGTGAATTTTTCACATAATCATTGGAAAACCACGCCTTTACTCCTACTATTAAACTAAAAACAAAACCCAAAATCTAAATTCTATTTTAAGTAATAAATATATTTCAATTAGATTTTTGATACACAAAAATGCATACATAAATACAATTTTTGTTTGCCCGTTAAACCTGAGATGTTGTTAGCCATAACCGTAAATACGTAGGCCAAATTGTAATAGTTCGATAGCCGTTTTGACTTGTAAGCCCCAAAAGCAAAGGAAATGCGAAGCAAAAAATAAAGATTTATTAAAAAATAATTAACTAGTTAAGTAAAAAAAAATTTAATATTTAGCGCATGTTAAGAAGTGATGAGAAAAAAAGAATTTTTTGCCATTTAAGGCGCCTAGTTGTATGTACAATCCAAATTGGACTGGCACATTTATTGCTAGTCTTTTTTTTCTCAATTTCGTTTCGTCGTTTTATTAATGATTATAATATAGAAGTAATAATTATAATAATGTATTGTAATTGCACTGTCGAAAAAGACAAAAACGATTCCCATGTGCCCTATAAATATTGAAAACCATACCTAATTAATTATCGTGTACTCATACATACTACATGCATAAAAAACATTCATAGTCGACCCACATAAACGCACATACAAACATACATACATCAATGCCAGATCAGTATAAATGCTGAAATATGTATAATGCCTGTTGCGATGGGCAGTCCCCACGATCCCTCACATTAAACAATCAAAATATTTATGTAAAACACGTGTAGTAACGAACCAATTTTATTGATAGATCATTTGTTTAAAGAATTGATGTTTTCCTAGCATTATGAAAAGGAAATGAATTAATTGAAAATAAGTGTAATGGAAAATGGCCTGAAATCTGATTAAAAAACCCAAAAAAGGAAAACAAAATCATGTTAAGAGTATGTACGTTAATAATTAAATGGTGTATCATCCCCCCGAAACAAAAAACTTGCACTTATTGAAAAAGTTTTATTTTGTCATTTTATTATAGCGTGGAAAATCATCAATAAAACATCCAAAGCTAGAATGAACAATATTTCCAATGATATACAAGAGAAAAATGTGAAAGTTAAAAAGTAAACAATTAAATAAATAAATGCAAATCGCAACAATATTATAATAAATATGTGAAAAGAGAAGCAAACGCATAAATCAAGTATCAAAAAAAATTAAAAACAAAAATAAACATATAAGCAAAATAGATTTATTATCCTCTAAATATTAATTAAATGTATTATGTTTATAATAATAAAAGGAAAACAGTCGAAAACAATAAAAATAAAACATTGAATCAAATATCCAAAATTTTGATCGAACGAAAAAGCAGAATATCTGTCAGGTCTTGCAATGGACGAGTACAAAACGACGTGATGCTGTTGTTTGTAACGACAAATATCCATCTCATCTTGCTTATCTCTTCTACATTAATATCCTTTTTTAAGTACCATCATCCCCATATTCACCGCTTTCTTCAATGGTTTCGAAATTAAATGTGTTTCAAAATGGAAAACAACCGCTACCAAAACGAAATTGTTTCAAAGTTTGCAAGTGCTTTAAAGAGGTACCAGACCGAGGTATGTATTATTTTATATTTTATATATTTTACAAATTTTTATTTTTTTTTTGCTCATCGTTCTCATCTCCAGTCAGTTCGGAAGTTTATTGTGTTTCAAATTTGAAAAGCGTTTGATTTTAAAAACTCTTACACCCATATTGTCACTTGCGAATTTGTTTGAATGACAGCATCACACAGCAGATGAAAAACCTCATTCGCCACTCACAATAAAAATTTCAGGTGAGTTTGAAAATCTGTTCGACTCGCCAAATGTATTCGCTTCGCAAGTGACAATATGGGTGTTACTGTTCCGGGAAAGCCTTAAGATTTGTGACGATTTGCCTTCCAAGAAAAACCCTTCAGATCCATGCTCGAATTTCAGTTGATTATTTTCAGCAACGTCAAATCTTTCCTAAAGTGCCACCAATAACACTAATTATATAGTTCTCCTATCACCGCAACTGGTTGTATTGTTCTTTCATTGTGAAAACAACCCACATCCGAAGCATATGCGACATCCAAATACTATTTTAATTGAAGTAATCGTAATGTATATATGTACATACATATATGTGCTTGAGTGCTTCTATTGTATGCCGGTGTCGTAGCTGGGTCATCAACACTCAAACCGGCCGGCATTTAAAACTAGTACATAGAAGGGCAGGGCACCGTTTCCTCAATTGAAGGAATAGTGCTTCAAAGCAGAATTAAACAGAAAGAAGACAAATGTGTATATTTGTTTATTAACTAGGCGATTTTTGCTATTGTCATTGTCGTTGTCACTGCTGTCTGTAGTAGCGTCGTTTCATTATCAGCTCTGTCGTTTACATGTTTCTACTTGCAAACGCATTGAAATGCTATAGGTCGTTGGTCGAGTACTCATACATATGTATATAAATCTATATCTGTGTATATTAGGATGGTTCACAGGCCAGATGTTTTTATACATTTTCAACGCTTTGGTGCAGCGGACCATGGACGACATCCTATACAGTTTTTATCATTATTTATTGCTAAAGAAGTACATGAACTTTTCAGTCGAACTAAAGTGATTGGGAAACTAAATATCCAGACTAAACCCAGACCTACCCAAGGTATATCATAGGCGCCATGTATTCGACTGTTTAGCGAGATGAATTATTTAACCTCTTAGAACGAATAGAGTAAAGGAAAAAAAAAAACAATACGAGCTAGAAGATAGCTGGAGGGACAGAGTAAAATGTAAAAATTAAGATAAATAATACGCATAGTTTCTTATTTTGAATAACATTAATTCTTTAATTTTTGCTAAAGTTAAATATGTATTTTATTTATGGCTTTTTTTTAAATTATGTTTAAGTAAAATTCTATATATATTTTTTCTCATCAGAATTTAGGTTATGGTAGTTAGTGTGTGTTTGCTATGATACATTTACTTAATTTGTATATATAGTAGGAGTAAGTTAATATGCACTTGTATTATATATGTATGTATGTATGCAGTATGGCTTTTAAATATAAAATATACATAAGAGTACATATTCGTGAAGAAGTCGTATTTTTGTTTACTTTTTCACTCGCAGTATTTGTTATGGTGGCTTTCTTCTTCATTCTGCTTTTTATAAGATCGTCAAACAAAACTTCTTTATTTTCAGTACACATGCATACGCATTAGGGTGATCCTTTTTCAGGTTTGCTTGGTTCTATCCCATAGCAGTGCCAAGACCTTATAGGACCTTTTTGCATTTTTAGAATACACTTTTTTTTATGAATAGCACACAAATTTTGTTTGACGTTTCGCCTTTACATTGATTTAATAAAAAATCTTTCAATGAGGAAATCTTATTTAAAAAATCAGGTAGGCAAAGAAAATAAATAAAATTATTTGCAAACGAAACACCCTAATGTATATACATACATACAGGTAAGGAGTCAGTTTTCAAAATTTTGTTTTGCATGTGCTGTATCGTATTACTTTTCCCTTGGTCAACTTTTGTAACTTTAGTTTGAAATGCTTTTTTAATTTGATGCATTTGTTTTTAGCCGGAATGGCACAAAGGAATACTATATACGAGAAGTACTGGATAAGTATGTATGTGGCTAGGATAAATACTAATTTAAAAAATAAAATAATACAATACTTATCTCAGCATTTGCCCAAAGACGTCCTATCTCAGTTGAAATTTTATTGAATATGCGATTAGATAGGACTTTGTTCAAACTTCTGCAAAAGAAATTCTTAGTATGGCCCTCAATATAGAATATTTATTTTGTTTTTTTGGTTTTATTTATTTGTAACATCTCTGGTATTTTTGAATTTTTTTTCAATTTTGAAATCTCTGAATTTGGTAGTAATTTTTAAAGCTCTTTCTAAAAAGGCAATAGCTTTCTTGTTATAAAAAAGGCAGAAAACTGCATGTTTGACAAAGTTGAAGTTTCTGAATATAGGGGTATTAAAATGTTTGGCGAATTACAAAATAAAGTTAAGAATTTTAACTAGTTTACCTCATTTTTCCCTTCGCCTATTCCACTACGAGTCTACATTCGCAATAGGGGTGTATGATTTCTATGATCTAATGAATGCAAATTTTGGCACAATATGATAAGTGATTTTTAAAAGCAATGCAAATATTTGTTTGCTACATCGATTGGTGGCAAAATTAATAGACTCTATGCTTAAACTTTATTTTAAAAATTGTGTTCCCATGAAATTCGTATTAGGGTCACTTTATCTTTTTACATGAATTTGAACGTAATAAAGCTTGAAACACCTAAACTGTCCTTAAGCAATAAACAGCCGATTTAAAACGACTCGAAACAGTGCCAGAGGAATCGAAGAACGAGCCACACAATAAACAAGGAAAAGTAAAAAAAAAAATAAAATCCCTTTTTATCCCCAGTATACTTCTAGCAAAAACTGTGCTGGAGAGTTTTTATAAAAAAATCAACTCAGGTAGTCATTCCGATTTTTTTTGATGGAATCAGTAAAATGGTAATATTTTTCGAAATTGGACTATGTTAGGAATACATATATACTTTAATTTACTTAATTTTATGTTACTAAGAGAATAAAAGTAAGCAATTTTTATACTTATCTACGATTATTTAAAACTATTTAGTAAGATCAAGGAGTTGTTTTATTTGTAATACACTGGTGGCAAAAAGATAAAATCCATGCATTTATAATTTTTTTTTTGCCGCCACTATACGCCGTTTTAATAGCTACGGTATGAATGTATATTTGTTGCATTTCTAATAGTTTTTTTTTATTATTTTCAATGTGACTAGTCATTTTTAATGCATGTTTTTGCATTCTGTTCGTTATTAATTAATTATAATTTAAAAATTTTTGTTTCATGGTTAGATTCTTTTATATAAATGTGATATTAATTATTTAGTTATATTACTGTTTGCATATTTTACTTGTTTACGTACTTAAATATTAATGATTATATACACATCTATTCAGTCCCGCCATGCATCTGAATTCAAAACCAAACTTAAAATAATGTTAGCCCAACAATGATTTACCGGAATAACACGGATTTTAAGCGGCCACGGGTGGTTATTACTAATGAATAAACCTTTTAATCTTCATCCATTAGTAAGCGTCCTGTCTAGGAAGGGCAAAGTTTCAAGCACGGTGAAGTCTTGCTACAACAAAATATGTCTTGAAACCTAGCCCCTCTAAATGGGATTCCAAAAGCAAAACTGCACAAATTCTCCTTTAAATTTGTATTACCTGTGCGGTGCTTTTGGAACTATAAGGGGAAATTGGACGAAAACGAAGATAGCCCCATCTTAATTAAGTAAGCGCGTCGCTAAAATATGCTTATTCTGGTCATAAATCACAGACAAATATAAACTACTCAACTAATAATATAACAAAATGTTAGCTTTAAATCATGTCTTCCTTATACAACATATACTCAATCCCAGCTAACTGCCTTATATTGCACAACTTCTTAATATATTAGCTATTTTTATATGTTTATGTATGGTTGTTATTCAGTTAACTTAATTTAATATCTTAATCGCTTTTGTCTGATAACTAACTTTACTTGAGATAAAATTTACATTTTTAAAAGCTTTGTCTATGTACTCTTGGAATTATAAATTTGTTTGTTTTTCAACAAATACAGATAAATACAATAAAGTAAAATTAACAATAAAAGCTTATGACATCATAACATTAAAGCAATCATAAACCTTTTGCACTGCTTAGAAGCAAACAAAAAATAATAATTTAAAAACAAAATGTAAAAGAGTAAATTTACATGGTTCAGAACAATCAAAATCAAAAGCATGTTGAAAGCTGAGTGTAGGATCGTCTTGTAATGACTAACGGTTGGAAAACGTCTTAGCAAATAGATAAAAACCTATTTTACTTTTCAGTGCACTAATTCAACTGGCCATATATACAATTTATAAAAGCATAGTGCTTCTTTTGAGTAAAAAATCGGTTAAACCACAACCCCGTATATGGCTAAGAGCACCTTTTGCTTTTCTTACAAAAGGCATAGATAATTTTTGAGCCTAATTATAAAGACCACAAAGCCTTAGCAACATTGAAGAAAAATTGTTCTTCAATGAAATTTGGGAACAGTAAATTCTTCACATTTCGTACGATGGAGAGTTTTCGAACAGGTAGTCATAAAAAACACTTCTTCCGCTCAGTGGACGACATGTATGTATATGTACAATATTATTACCAACTTGGCTCTTAAATAAAAAATAAGTTAGATTAAAGAAAAATATCGAACCATTGCTTTAACTTTTTATCTTTCTCTCTCTCTCTACTTACGCTGATGTTGTTGTTGTGATTGATGGATTTGTTGATGCTGCTGCTGATGATGGTGGTGGTGGTCCTCATCGTCACTGGGCTCTTCCTTCAATGGCAGCGAATCAATTTGTTTTGCTGTTGTTGTCTTCTTATTACGTTGCCACGTAAAAACACGCGCCATTTGTAAGAATTTTTTTCGTGACACTTTACCCATATGCTTTAAACGTTCCTTGAACGCTGCATCATCTTCTCCTTTACTCTTACCGCATTGCTCTTTTTCCAACGCATTCATAAATTCTTGATTCCATCTTAACTGATTCATAAATTCCTCATTTTGTAACATCATAGCAAACTGTTCATCTGGCAAGTCAAAATCACGCACCACAATTTCATGTGCGCCCGGTGTAATGCGCAGGAACGTTGGTGGTAATGGTCCAAGCATAGGTGGATTCCAACGGCGTGTGCTATTATGAACGACAGCGCTACGTTTTGGAGTTGTATTTGCAGATGATGCTGATTTTGCATTGGCACCAGTGCCACTTATCAATCGCTGTTTGGGCGATGCACCTGTATTTTGATGGTTGGGTGATGCACCATTACTACCGCTGAGGTTCAATAGTACTGCATTTGCTGCTGCAGCCGCATTTTTTTGAGTACATTGGGGTATTGTAATACTATTGCCATCAGATGTATCAATCAATTGCGCGGTTGCCGGTTGTTGTCGTTGTGACTCTTCATCTGTGGCATGCAAATTGATAAGACTGCGTTGTGGTGAGGTTTTTCCTTCCAATTCATTGCGCAGTTTTTCATTTTGGTTATCTGTGGACATTGCTAACAGCTGATCGATGGTCGCATCTACTGCACCTTGATTGGCACGTAGCACAGCTTCGATTACTTCACGATCCATGTCTGGAAACATTGTTTTGAAGTCGGACATGGCCTGCGAGAATTCCAATTGCATTGTTGACGCCATTATTTAATGCTGTTTTGGTTGCTGAATATCGATGTCGTGGGGCTGGAGTTTTCGTTTCGCAATCTGTCGGCAGTTGCGGATGGGTTTTACCGGAAGTATGTTGTTTAATCTTCAAAGTCCAGCTAATTCTAATTCACTTCACACCACCTTAAAACCTTTCAAGTATGTTGAACTCGCTTTTTCGCGAGTTAATTTACTGAAATTGTTATGAAAAGTGCTAGCGAAAATTTTTGACAACTATAGAAAACAATACAAGCGCAGCAGCGATGAGTCATTCACAATAACGCGTAATTTGACAGCAAAGAATTTGATTCGACTGGTAATTGTGAACGGCAACTCAGAAAATGGAGGAAACGGAAATCATGACAGGAAGTGGAAGCAAGGTCAGTTACTACACTTTTTCAAGTTTCAGTTCAGATCATGAGTTCAGATAATTACAAACCAAGTTTAGAATTGTCATTTTAAGTTTTAACAGTTCAAGTTTAGAAAATTCAGAAAATTACTGTGCAAGTTAAAAAAAAATACAATTAAAATTCAGATAATTACAATTCAAATTGAGAAATTTTGAATCTAAATATAGAGAAGAAGGAATGGAGCAACGAAAGATACGACATACTCGTACACATCTGTCCTCAATGGCGCCTTTTCAATTATGTCTATCCAATTTAGGCAACAGCGTAGCCATGAATGTCTCATCTAAAATACAATAAAATTGAGATAAGCCTCTGAAAAGTGCAGGTGGCGTTAAAATCATTCCTGAATAATTACATACATACATATATACTGATTTATTCTATTGACCTTGGAGATATTTTGTTGTGGGAGCATTTTGATTATATAAGTTGCAATATGCGACGAATTAATAAAACACGACTTTTTGGTGTGCTGGCTGGATGAAAAAGCTAGGTAAGGAAAGTGATGACTATACATATATACATATGTATGTATATACTATATGGCGCTATTTACAAAACTTATATCATTAGCCTCCTAGGAGATTTTTGCGCCGCGCTTCTCTTCCAATTTGTGGTGTGCCGCTTTGAATTTTTTCCAACAAATTGGCGGGACCTACTACGGTTTTTCGCCGACTCCGAACGGCTGAGAGGCCTTTCATGACAGAAATACACTCGGAAGGTTTGCCAAAACCACTGCCTAGGGGCGACCCCATTTTGAAAAAACTTTTTCAAACCACTTTTTGTTGTAACCTGTACCAAGGCTCGAACCCTAGACCTTTGGTGTTGTAGGGCGGCAGCACTACCTTCACACCACGGTGGCCGCCGAAAGTGATGACTATATAGGTCAAAAAAACAATACAACAACCGGAAGGAACAGTTACCTACTATCTCTCACACATCAAGATACTTACTTAATTAGTTCGTCTATTTATAAATACCCATGATTCCAAATTATATTATGCAATTAATACATAGATTTACTATGTATTACTGATAAAAGCTGTAGAGAGCAGATCTACCAATTTTAGGGTGATCACGCAGTATGTCGTTTTATTTTTGGTTGATGCACGTGAATTTGTGCCCACACATTTTGCTGATTAAAAGTAGGTAGTATAGGGCATATCAATAAGGGGTAGTTGGTGATGATGACAAACTGCGGTAGGATATTGTGAAAGCTCTTCTGATAAAGGTATTGTTCTTCATGAAGATGATTGGATGCCACGAACCCAAAGTACTATTGCAAGCTGTAAGATTCCGTCGAATCTTGCTAATCTTTAATACAACAAATGATTCTAAGTAAGTCATGTAAGAAAACAAGAGATTGGTAGTGCGAGGGGAAATGTGTTATAACCGTTGATTAGCCATCGAGGTGAAAATTTAACCGTAATTAAAACCTTACTAATCAGTCACCGTGGGAACATTGGAACAACAAATAAAAGCATTGCGCCTCGTCTCAATATGAGAAACCCATCTGAATTCAAAGTAATTTATATTCCATTTCGTTCAGTCCTTATTGAACCCCTTTTATTGGATTATTAGCTACTCAGCTGCGAGTCGTTAATTTGAGACGTCTGTATATATATGTAATTTTATATACTTATACGCATTAATATTAATGGTATTATAATTTTAATCATAATTTTGATTCGAGGTTTATGCCCGTAAAATTTTGCTTCAGACTTTTGCAAATCTTTTTATAGCTATTAATAGATAGTATATAGGGTGATACATTTTGAAGTTTAAAAAATGTGCGACCGTAAAAAATAAACAATTTGAACATGGCGGTTCGGACAGCTGATTCAATGCAATGTCATCTTATATTCATTGCTGAGTGGAACACCGGGTCTGCATTTTCAAACATTTTTGAAAACCTCCTCAATTTGGTTTTTCAAAAACCGCCTTATTCCTGGAGATGGTTGAAAACGATCTTTCGCAGAATTGACTTCGAACAATTTGAGTTCAGGTAGTACTTATTTCAAGACCAATTATAAGACAGGACTTTTTGAGTTCAGATAGTACTCATTCCAAGACCAATTATAAGACAGGACTTTTTAATTTTTTGAATTAAGAGTATCTTCCCATTAGCCGTTTTATAGATCACTTACGTGTGTCGCAACCAATGGCTTCCGTTTCTGGGTAATTTTGCTTTAACTGAAAATATTTTATATATAAGTGAAACATACCACCCTTTTCTCCAAAAAGTTTGGAAATGTAACTTCCATAGATTAACTAGATTATTTAGCGGTTTATTTGGAGAACATACAAAAACTTCCCAACACGTGCACATTTTATGACGCAAAAAGTTGTATTCTTTCATAGGGGGTGTTTGTGTCCCGAAGCGTAGAAAATCTATTGTCATACCCAGTATCGATAAATGATAACTTGGCGACCATACTAGACGAGTGTTGAGCAGTATATATACCTATGTACATACTTAAAGTTATAATTGCTCCATTCCGAATATGTACTTAACGGTTCGAGCTAAGCTAGTTTGCAAATTTTTCAGTAAAAAGTGCTTATTACTAACTTTTTGCTCTGAGAGTCGAGCGTGTGGCAACTTAATCGTTGAAATATTTTCGAATTGCTGATTTTATTTTCATTATAAAAAACAATAAATATTTACCAAGTTTTGTGATAAAATATAGAACTGTCCATAAAAACTTACAACAAAGTAATGTCAATTTAGAGTCGATTAGAAATATCGATGTTAAAGTACTCAATAACTAAAAGTACTCTATAATTTCCAACACTAGGAATAACTTTTATATGTGCCTAATATTCATTACAGCCGACTAAACATTTTTTTATGAATTTTACCCAATTCGTAACCCATTAAATTATGCACAACCAATTCCGTTTCAGTGAAACTTAAGGTGAATAAACATGTTAAATTGATAAGAAATATGAATAATTTATTTTGACAATTAACACCGAAGGCGGTGATGATTGATTGTTGCACGTAGAATTGCAACTACCTAGGCGGGTTTGTGCGTTTGAGCAACTCAGCACACTAATTGGAAAAATCAAATCAATCGTTCGTTTTTCGAGTAAGGTGTATAGGAAGGGGATCCTGCCTACTCTGCTTCGGTATTAATGTATCCATAGGAAAACTTTCTGTGTCAGAGCGTATTTGTTCATTCGCAAAGCTTTGATGGCCGCACAGCTGATCATTAAATTAATTTCGATACTCGCCTACTGTCATCACATCTTCTTTCGAGCCATCGGTACACCAGGTCTTTGTCGTTAAGAGAGGACTTAAATTTTTAATCGCTACTATATTCGGTTAAATGTCTAAGCTGAAAGCCCATTCCTCCTTTGATTATTGTAAGTACTTCGTCTTGCCTTGCGTCAGTCACTACAAGCTTCAATGCCATCATCATCCCTGATCATCAACTTTTTACTTTAAAACACAATATGAGATCTTGACCTCATGAATGTCACAATAACGCCCATCAACGACGCCGGCCCATTTTAATAGCACATACGTGCAAGCATACATAAATATAATCTGATTGCCCATTCACTAAGTTGCTAATTATGAATGTTTAACTGATAAAGATTTAACAAGAAATGTTTACGACTTTCTGCCACGCGATTAGACGTACGAACCAATGCATGCGGGTGATCAATTGAGATCCTTTGATTTATTTAAAAACAAACCATTGACGGTGACCTAATTTCATACATTTGTGTATATATGTATGTATACCTAAAAGCATCTCTACTCACATATAACTAATGCAGTTTCACGTAATCGGCACTAACTAATTGACCGACTAAATAATCCAACCAATTCCTATTGGAGCATGATGGAGGGTGGTCCCAGCTCGGATTAAGGTTCAAGAAACCTAAAGTAAGATTTTCCACATTTTATTTAAGGATCACCCTATTATATATATGGCTGTGTGATTATGTTAACGATAGTTTATTCAGATTTGTAATTAAAATGTTTATAGAAGCATAGAAAGTGCATTGACTTTAATATTCAAACTAGTATCTTTCTTTTAATAGTATCATGAGTTGAAGGATTTTATTTCTGTAGTTGCTAGGCGAAAAATTTATTTTGCAACAATAAAATATGTCTTACTTGCTGATTGTTGTACACATACTTATGTACTTGTCAAAATTGTATGTAGCCCCTTAGACTAGGGTAAATTCTAACGTTCATACTCACCGCGATAAAAGTCAGAACTTTGTTTGAGGTGAACAAATTTTCTATTTTGCCAAATTAAATGATAAATTTTGAAGGGAAACGTTGATTCCTAAAGTGAATCGCTTTTTTTCACTTCACTATAATGCAAATCGTGGGAAAGAAGGTCGTCGTATATCGTATGATGACTCGAAAAAACAACGCATTATTTGACGCCAATTATCGCAAAGAAGAGATGGCTGATGCGTTTTATTATTGCGAGACAAAATTAATGCAATTAATGAATGAATAATGTAGATAACGTTTTAAAAATAACGTTGTAGGATAAAACTTATTAAAAGCAAAAACAAAACAAACAATTTATTATCTAGAAACAATTATGGTAAAATCGGCCAAAAATTAATTTAACACTAGTTTACATCAAGAATTTGTACTATGTAGCACTATCTAATTTTAATTTTTTTATTTTTATTTTGTTTGCAATTTAACGCCATTGAAGCACAAGTTGGCTCTATTAAATTATATGTACCGATCTCGCAGACTAGTTAGCAAACCCAATATACATAGCAACTTACCTCTCGACTCTGAGCTAAACTGTAAGTTTTTACCTGGTAAATTGTCAAGGGAGAACGTCGCCGTCGGTAGTGCAGTTCATGTAACGGCGATTCTAGCCCACAAGGAAACGCTATCAAAATTATGGCATACATAAACTTTGCCTGTAATTCGTTTTTGTAATTTGTGAGTTTAATGTCAAAATTACACCGTCAAATGAGTGTACTGTCAAAATCACATTGAGAAATTACTTACTGTCGAGAAAACGTAAAAATCAGCTGGTCTAATAACAGGACCTGTTTTATTGGATCATGATGAAAAATTACCTCTACGCCAATTCCTCATTGTTTACCAAAAAAGTATTAGTCACACCATCTTGCCTTGGCACACGACATACGACATAGCGCATTACTTAAGCGGAGCTCAACTCGTCGCTAATTGATCGCCAGAGAAGATATGCTAAAGCTACATTTATAAATTATGAGCGTGTTTCGAATTTTTTCTACATTCTCATTAAAGCTTTGAATGAGTGCAGTTTCAAATTAAAATCAAATTCAACCCATAACTACTAGAAATATCTATCCACAACCAAAAATTCAAATCTTAAATGATATTCGTAACGAATGCATAATTTTGAAAATAAAAGGTATGAAAACTTCGATAAGTTAGTCGATACGTGATTGGCTGAGCAATTAATTATTCATATTCGATTAACTTTGATTGCCCTTCAAAAGTTGAGCGCTCACTAAATAATTATAAGAAGGTAGAACGATTAAAAAAGTAAAAGAAGTAAAAAAGGATATCCATCAAAATAACCATTACACATACATTGAATAATCGCAATGGCAATTCTATAAAAAAATAATAAGTCAAAGCTTCAAAGCTGCAAAGTGGACAACAACAACGGACCGGTGAAAGGGTTGAACATCCCTGTGTTTGTCTGAAGGTGTAAAAGTCTTTACTAACTAGATATTCGTGTGTGTGTGTGTTTATTTGAGATTCGTCGATTTGTTGTTGTTATATAAGTCACAACTTCATGCCACAATTGGAGCAAAGTGAAAAACGCAAGAATAAAACTGAAATGGTCAAAAGAGACAAAAAACAAAAGTAAATGTTAAAGAAGCACTTGTTGCTTTTGTAGCAGTAGTGGTGGATTACAACAATTGGTGTTGCTTTATCCGTTATTTTCGCATATATAAAACCGAGGCTAAACGAACTGTGATATCATTTTGATGTTGACCGTCGCGTATTTAAGAGATCTTCATTTGATATGAAATAGCTACGGTAGTGTCTAAAATATAAAATATAGTGCTTTATTATTTGAAGAAATCCGTCAATTGAGATATAAAACAGTATACATATATTATTGGTGAGTACCTATATTTAAAAGTGTATTTTAGTGGAATTCACTGACTTCTAAAAAAACAAAATCTAAATTAATTGTTTAAGCCATCGATTGTGTCACTCACTGAGTGAAGTGTAAACCATTCCATCGTGGTGACATTTTGATTTAGTTTAATTAAACTTTTATGAATTTGAAAATATTATGAGGGTGGGTGGGTACTGGCCCCGGTCCAAATCCCAAACATTAAAAATACTTCAGAAAAAAGTTTTTCGATAGCAAGTCCGCCGGCCGGCAGTGGTTGTCACCCATTTTTAGTATGAAAACTGTCTAAAAAAATGCAAGTAGGAGTTTTTGAAATAAATAAAATTTTACCATAAATAATGTACTTTTATTAAGCCAGTTAACTTAAAGCATTTTCTAAACGTCCTAGTAAACTCCGTCGTTAATTTCGTGGTTAAAAACAGCGAGGAAGACTAAAATGCCGTCATTTAAAAACTATCTTATGTTACTTGGTTTTGTTCTATCGCCGGAGACAGACAATATCGCTATGACAAATAGTTCTATATTAATAAAGCTTTTCTTCAAATTTGCACTAGCAACTTTTTATTTAGTATTTTCAAAAGATTCGGCAGCTAGTTATAATTCAAAGAGGAATTGAAAAATATTTGGAAATCAATTTTTCAAAAATTAGGTCCGGTCTCGTACTCCTCCGAACAAAACTTGTAAAACTGTAAAACGTAAAAACTGGCTTTTTCATTTTTTTTTTTAACAAATGGATGGAATAAAAAATAAGGACGAAATAATGTAAGGTGAAAGCCACGCGAATACAAACACACATCCATATAATTTCAATATACTTGGTTTTTGTTATTCGTAGGACTAATCGTATGACGACGAAATTTGTAGCGTAAAAATTTGAGAAGAAAGTAGCTATCAGCTGGTTGCATAATGCGAATGAATTCGAATTTCAAGAGCTTAAATTTGTAGCATAGACTGTTCAACTTTAAGAGCAGGCGTTCGAGTCTGGACTGTACAAAATTGGTTAATAATTTTTTAATTTGAGTTTCTAATCTTTTTTTGGTTTATTTATTTATTTTCATTATTTCAAAATTTTTCTTAATACCCTCTTAATATTTTTAGTTTTTAATTTCTATATCTATTTATTTCTGTGTTTGATTTAAGAATACATCCTACCTTAATTAGGGATTTTTTTTTCGATTCTTCAACAATCAAACAAGCTAACATTTAAGTTGACGAAATTGAAATGCGAAAATTTCAACGTCTCCGATTTTCAGAAAAGGGTTAAAAGTGCTTTGCCGTTCGAAAAACAGAACACCTGTTACGATTTCACCACATTTTTGTTTTGCGTGATATATCGATTCGACGTATGTATATATTTTATGGTTTCCCAGTGTGCAGATTATGCACACCTGCTGGTCGTATAAAAATTCTCCTAACTGAGAGAGGAACTTATTTCATCTTTGTTTTGTATTCTTAACAAAAGCTTCTCGAATAATTTCTTCTGGTTAAAGGCAACGATTTGACTTCATCTTATTTAATTATTTATTTATTATTCACCACTAATTTAATAGCACATATGTACATACATATGCACACGGCGTCATTTAATAAATTGCAATTAATTCTTTGTAAATTTGTACAATACAAAATTTGTCTACTCAGTCAAATGCATTTAAAAAAGAAAGCGCACATAGGACTTAGGTAAGGCGGGTTGTAATGCTGATCAAACCGGAACTAACTGCAATTTGCCGCTCAGGGCTGAGTTACACAAATAAAGAATATACACAAAGATTTGATCTTCATTTGCACAAATAGTGATTATTTACTAAGTGTAAGTATGTATGTAGTATATTTGTTTGTACACATTTACTGTGAGAGGAGATGCAAATCAACTGAAAATTAATTAATTAAAGTCACAAACACAACATTTGCTTTCTATGTAGGTATTGCAGTTGATTAGCGGTGTAATACATTTTTTTTTATGCAATAGGAAATTAATTTTTTTTTCAAAATTAAGATTGCGATATCAAACTGCCAGCTTGACCGAAAATAATTGTAGCTTTTATTGTTAATTCTCAATTCTTTCGCCCAGCACAGCTTTCATTCCGCCCACAGCTAACAACCCCTAATATATTGCAAAGTGTTATCAATATACTCAATAATAAGCGTACATCCATAATTATGTTCTTTTGGTGATTTGTTGACTAATTAAAACCACTTATTGGCAGTACCAAAAAAAATGTCAAAAACATTTGATTTTCGTTATCTCAAAAAAAAAAAAAAAAAAAAAAAAAAAAATACCGTACGATTCACGTGACAGTGGCATAATTACTCATCACACTATAGATGATGATGATGTGCAATGGGATACTATAACTATACACATTAGGGTGCCGATCAAATTTGGTATAATGGCATGGGAAATCGCCGTCCCTTTTTAGAATAATGCAAAACAATACTTTTAAATCCTAACAGGGACTTTATGGGTTTTTTTTTTACCAATTCTTTTTTTTAGTTGGAATCTAAGTAAGTTACCTCAAAATGAGAACTTCTAAAATCAAATTAGCGCCAAGGCGAAATTTTACTGTTTCCTCTTTATTTTGTCTTAGCATAAAGCGAAAAAAAAAAAATTGTAAAAGACTAAGGGCCATTTTCATAAAATTCGGTTAAGCCTAATCGGCGATTAATTTGACAGGTAACGGAACAAAATACATATATACATACGTCACTCAAACTTCAGTTAACTGTCACGGACTTTTATGAAAGTGGCCCTAAACCAAATCTGATAATTCACTAGCTCACTGGAGAGCTTAACATAAAGTAAAGTTTTTTAAGTTCCACATAAAAGAGACACTATTTTTTCGTCTTCAGGATGTAACACTCGAATATACATACATACATATGTACGTGTCTATTAACGTTTTCTTATCAATTAAATCTTGTTTTGAATTAAATTGTTTTGTTTAAAAGGGACGTGTTTATATTCACGTGCTTTCGAAATTCAGAGCAGGGCGGGAGCTGAAAAAAACCTTCTAAACAATTTAAATAAATAGTGAACGTGCAAAGAACATCCATACAAACATTGCGTAAGCTACCAAAATTATCAATGTACGTGCTAATTTGTGAGTGTAATTGTGCATGCATTTTTTTAAATGTGTTGCATACAAGCATACATATAGGCGCTTTGGCCTGTTGAACCTATCTAAACAAAATTCTTAGTCATGCCTATGCATGCACAAAAACCCACTAGAACATATGTATAATATATGTATGTACATTGTATATGAATCGCTATGCTTTGTATTAGTATTCGTTAAAGGGATCTGGCTTTTGATGATATACTTACATATATACATATATACACATCCATATGTCGACATGTTGATCTATATTTGATTTGATTTCAAATTATATGTGATAGTACCTGTCAATTAGTGTAAGTATGTAGGTGTTGTTACTACTGATGTTGTTGTTGATAATACTGTTGCTAGTTGAGATGTCATCATATAACGGTCACACTTTAAAGTTGAGAACTAAAGAAACTGGTGCCTTATTTAGCATTCATTGCTGGTGGTGAGACAGTTCAATTTTTCCGTTTAAATCAAGTTTAAAGGTAATTGAAGCACGAAGTAAAATTTTCAAATTTATGTACATATGTACATACATACTATGTGTGTGAAAGTGAATAGGTATAACTATATATGTGAAAGTGTTTACGCCTTTAACTAAAGTTTATCATATATTTACACCGTTCATAAATATTTTTTTTTGAAGAACGTCCGATATTAGAATTTTATGTAGGCCGAATTCAGAATTTCGTTGAAGAACGAGGTATTTTGTAAATTTTTTATAGTTTAAAATGTATGGAACTTTCGTTGAGATAGATCGTTTTTGAAACAATTTCTTAGAAAGGGAGAAAGCGAGTTATTGAAACAAATTCTGAGATAGAGTGTTCTTCTTCAAAATCTCAAAGATAGGGCTTTTTAAAAAAAATATTTTTAAGTAGGAAGCTGTTCCACCCAGACATCGATGTACGAGAAAGTGAACTCGAGTCAAAAAACGATGTGTTTGTTTCGTTGTTATTTTTAAAATAATTTTCGATGTCGGATTTCAAATTTGGTTTCAGTTTCTATTTAAAATAAAATCAAATTTTATTGAATCTAGACATTGTTTTAAATAAAAAAAAATAAGGCTGAGCTTCAGGTGGGCTGTCAAAAAGCCGGTATTAGGAAATAAACACAAAAATAAAATTTTTATTTTAATGTGAGAAAAATTTATATTTTAACGAGGTTTATCAGCTATGCCGACGGAACTGCCGACGGGAGAAATGTAAAATATCCTGAATTTCGATAAAGTCTATAGAGATCACAAAACTTTTTTAGAATTATTCCCCTCCGGCAGGTCCGCGGGAAAATTGATAGATCCCTACATTTTTTGGCCCTGTGCTAATCGGAAACATTTAAGTCGGAGGAAAAAATGAGGTGAACTCATTCTCTTTCATGATCCAACGATAACAGGTCTTAGCAGCTAGACAAACATAAAAACACACAAAAATTTTACATGTATTTTGTTTTTGTAATTTGTGAGTTTATAGTCAAAATCGTACTAAAAAATGGTTTGATTGTCAAAATCCGAGAAAAAAATAAAAGTTAGCTGGCCTATCAACACGATCTGTATTATTGGATCATGTTCTCTTTGCTCTAAAAATATTTTCCAAATGAAATGATACATTTCGACAGTTATGAATTTTGGCATCTTAAGTGTTTTTTCTGCCATATGTTTTATATTTTTTGCGTTAAGTTATATTTTACCGTTTAGTGATGTATTTTTATATAAATTCATTTAAAATAATATGATTGGCAAATACCGAAGGCATTCATATGTGTACACATTTGACGTTCATATTCACCGCGATAAATGACAGCATTTTCTTTCGCTCTGTCACAATTTATGATTTTGAACCGAATTTTGCTGATTTTTGGTAATTTTTTAAACTTTTTGATTTTCCTCCATACAAGTTTAAATATGAACCCAACTTTTTATATTAAGGAAAGAAAACACTTCGACTCGTTGGAAAAAAAAATTGCCAAAAATCAGCAAAATATGTCAGGAACTTGAGACTAACACCCGGGTTATATGGCTTATAATATACAAACATAAACAAGAAAAAATGTCCTTCAGCCATTTATAAGATTTTTCCATCTGAGATTTACAAAAACGTCAGTTTTCCTTTTACAATCTGAAAATAGGACAATCGGTCAAGAAAATATTGATTACTCACAGAGCCTGTTCTTCATATATTTTTTTGACTTTTTTAATTTAATTTAACTCATAACATCTATCTATTAAAAAATACTAAGCCACATGCATATTAAATACTTTACTCACACTCACACAACTGTAGGGGCTTGGAAGTGTTGACTTAGACAAACAATTTGTATACAAATGCTTACATAGAAATGTTTTTCTCAACCCTTTTTTTTCTTATTTCCATAACTTTTGATGGCATTGCAGTGAGAATGAAACCATAACCACTGTGTCGTGCCACGTGAAAATTATGTGTGATAAATTTATTTTTATACCGCCCAACTTTATGCAACGTGAGCGACTTCAAGTGTTGAAATTTTTACACTTGTTGAACTTTTGGTGTCAACTTACCTTAAAGTTTAAAAAGTATTGTAATTGGAGACTCCTGACATAGCCATTGACAATTAGTAAGTGAGGCAGGTGAGAAGACGGCTAGCAGCAAGTACATAGATGCGGATACAATTAGCTTAAAGTGCTTAACTTTAGTGTAAATGAAATTATAATTTTGTCCATATTAATAGGCGTAGGGGTAATTATGAAATACGTAATAACAAATTGTTGCATATTTCATGGCGTAAAACAGTGTGTAGGTCATTTAATATGAGCACATTTTCGATTTTAGGAAAAGGCTATCTTATAAGTAATACTTCTATGAAGTGATTGAAGATTGCTAAGCAGCTTTTGATAGCTTGAAAGAAAGCTGTCCATTTGCTCATGTTTAGGAAGAACTTCTCCAAAGAATACGCTCTATGGGTAAGCAGACTTTTCAACCTCAAAAAATTGCAGGGAGAGAGCGCATTCCGAAATTTCATTGTGAGAGAGTTGCAAGTATCTGCTTTGGAAATTTCACAGCTGGCGGACACAGCTGCTATTCTAAATCACGGTTTAAATGATCTGCATTGCCGATGGTAACGATTAATGGTTAAATAATTCTGCAGATAAAAAATTACCGATTACGCATGGAATTGAGCGTTAAGTTGAAAGGAATGTCGCGGTAATATCCGAAAATCGTGATTTGATCTGAGTTTAGTTCAAAACCTACACAACTAGTATTTTATGAAATATATTTTCTATTCTAATTTCAGCGCTCCCCACAAGTTGGCACAACATATCTAAAACAGACAAATAAATAGTAAAATGACATTTCGTTGCTCACCTGCCATATTGGCAGCCATCAACTACCATCAGATAAGCCTGATTTTACTAGCGTCAATTGTATGGTTGGCTCGAGACGCTTGCGCACAACCAGCTGGGGTTGGTGTGAATACGTTTGGAGGCATGCAGCGACAGGCTACACGTCAACCGAATGACATGCAACAGCTATTATTAAACGAATTGCTAAACAATGTTAACGAGGATACGCTTTACAATGAGCTGGTAAGCTAACTACTACAATAACTAACATAAAACAAATACAAAGAACATATATTGACATAGCATAACTTAAGTTAATTAACATAACATAAAAACGTAGCATAACAAAAAAGAAAAACTTAACAGGACAACATAACGTAGCATACTTACACAAACTTTGATGCTGATTTAACTAAACTATCTGCTTTGTAGAAAAAATACCAACGCCAACACAACAACTATCTGAGCAAGTGGCCTGGCCTGCGTGATATACTGCTGATGGCAGAATATGCTGATGAAAATCAGGGCTCACGCGAAGCCGATGCAGCTTTTGATGCTACAAATCTGCGCTTCATAGAACGTTTAAAGCAGATGGCTGCCAATACGATCGATGCTACAGATGAGGCACCAGTCGAAATACGTCCATTCAAGAAGAAGTCAAAAACAGTTTACAAAGACCATGGTATTAAAAAATATATTCAATGTAAGTACAGTAAAAATTAAAGAAAAAAAAATAAGAAAGAAACATAAGTGGGCCGTTTAATTCAAAATTTTTACTATAATCCATCAAGTTACCAAATTTTCGTTCCCCATCATTAATTGATTTGAGATAGAATGGCCCATCTATTTTTCTGCACTTTTTTCATTACTTCAATGTTTGTATGAATGCTAACTTGTGACAATTTCGCTCCTCGCTGCTGCATGATGGCGCTGTTTGTGTTATGTTTATTACGCTGATCGGGCTCTCTTGCCATTATTATCATTATTTGCATGCTATCAATTTTTGTTGTCGTTCAAATTTTGCAGTACATAAACAATGTAAGATTTACGTTTACATTAGAGGTGTCAAAACAGCGATGAGATTATCGATACTATATTTTAGATTCTTCGTGATCTCATCGACACTTTGGCACCTCTAACTTGCATACTATTCTTAGCAAAATTTGAATTCAAAAGTCGTATAAATTTAACACTTGTTGCCTTTTATTATCTTTTCACAGATATGTCGCCTTGCCATTTCAAAATTTGCAATATGGGGGGCAAACGGAATGCAGGATTTTTTGACGACTAAATTCAGGCGCTTGAACTCGTTTCAATTTTCTGGCCGGCCAATGCTACTTAAACTATCAACAACATGACGCGCATACTTACATAACTAATGCAATGTTAGCGGGTACATACGGGGAGGGATTGGGGGGAGACAAACCAAAAAGTATTTTCGCATAATTTACATACATATATACAAGAAAAATCATGTCCATAAGAAGTTAACTTAAACATTAACATGAGAAAATCGTTATTTGCATTTAAGAAATTTTTGCACAAAAAGTATTTTATTTATGTTAAATATAGACACAAAAATACAGTTTTACATACATATTTTTAAGGTCAGAGCTGGGCGTTAACGATTGCGATAACAAGATAATGATGAAGGATACAGAAAATTTATCGACGAGCTCTGATATGCCCTTAGAAACGTTTTGGAAAATTTTATAAGTCGAACAAGCATATTTATTCTTTAATTAAAATAATGAAAAATGTTAACTAAAGTTTTTCAAAATTGTAAATTTATATACTTGTGTTGAATTACTAAATATGGATTTATTCTAGAATATGTAGCTCACCAATGTGTATAGCATGACGAAATGTAAATTACGACATTTTAAAATGTTGAAAAACAAAAAATTTAAAAATCAATAAAATGGAAAAGTTGGCTATTGCGCCTTGAATGCACAATTTTTACTTCTGTTTACATACATATATGTATATGTACATTAATAATTAAAAATAGTAAGGCATATTACACATATTATAAATTTACATATAAAGTAATGTATCAAATGATAAAATAAAATGCAGTAAAAATTTACGTACAGGTTTTTATTTACTAGGATTATCCTGTGTTTAAAATTAAAATCTTATTTACTGGTGACATAACCATATCCACATGAAACAGCTGATCCAACCAACCTCATAGACATCAATTGAATCGATTAATGGCGCCATATCATAACGCTAACCAATTGGTTATCACATACATATATGATTTTATTTCGATTTGTTTGTCTGACTTTATGGTTTAGCTTTCCGCCGTATCTATAACCTAAAAATTCAGTCGTATGAGTTGAACATTAACATTTGGAGTAGCTTAAGATTTTTTTTCAACGCATTGAAGTAAAACAAATTCAACTCCTTATAGTTTCGAATTCCCAACAGAGCAATCACAATTTAAATTTTGGTATGCTTTCCTGATTTCCCAGAAGTTTTGTTAGATATGCAAAATCGATGCAGAATAAGATGGATACAAATTTTGAGTTATTACCGACGCAAAGATAAAAAAATTGTTTGTTTTGTTGCCGCAAAAAGCAGATGAATCCAAATTCTCCTTCCAATCCATTTTTAACTGCAGATCGCTTGTTGCAACTTCTTGATGATTAAGACTTTCTTTAGATATTAATGGCAACTCCTGAAATGGACCAACAAAATTTTGAAATCCAGATTTGGATAGATATCGATAATTCTGTTTGTTTCAAACCATCTCACAAAATAATAGAATTTTAGTAAGTACCATTACGAAAATAAAGTAAAGGCAATTATGATGTGAGCAACTTTTTGCCTTGCAATTTTTTATATTTGTAAATTAATAAGTGTTCTCCTATAAAATTTTATTTTTGTTGGTTGCATTAAAATTTGTTGCCACGATATACATATCCCTCAAGCCAGAGCACAAGGTTTTGCATGGAAGCCCAGTTTAGGTAGGTTGCCCACAATTTAGTTTATGGTAATTTAAAAAGAAAAACTTGTTGATAAACATTTATTGGACTCTAAATGTAGACGGAGTTTCCATCTTTCACAACTCTGCTTTTATAAATATAATCATTATTGACTACCAGCTAAACATAAATATAATAAAGGCGCGCTCCTATAGTCAGAATCAAGTAAGTACTTAAAGTTAGCAGACGATTTTTGAAATAGCTTCCAACTGGGTTTATTGCCAGGAAAACTGTAACTTAATTTTAAGCACTTACTTAATTTCGACTATATTTACCAACGACAGTTTTTACTTAAATTTTATTTTCTCTAATCTGTATTACAGCTATAAACTACATACTATAAAGATCTCACATAAAATTTTAAAATTAGTTATATGTATATCTGCATTTAAAAAGTACAATTACAATAATTATGATTCGGTTTTTTTTTTTGGTTTTCATACTTAATTTATTTTTTAGTCAAATTTGAAGTAGTTTCGCATACATTTAAATACTACTTTACAAATAGTAGTAGTAATAATTATAAAAGTAACATTGCTACCTTATACACAATTTGATTTAATGTCATCTTTGGAGTAAATTTTTTTTACACAATCGCTACTTTGGACATTTTGTTTTATTTTAAATTAAATGCTTTTTAATTTAGTTTGCTGCTACACGTTTAAAAATACCAAACATGTTTTGTGTACTTATGTTATCATGCAATATATATATTTTTAATTGCTAGTTCGTTTCAGTATTTTCTTTATTGTTGCTTGTTTTCG
Organism: Sphenella marginata; assembly: GCA_951509765.1. Lineage (NCBI taxonomy): Eukaryota > Metazoa > Arthropoda > Insecta > Diptera > Tephritidae > Sphenella > Sphenella marginata. Next base: position 20,252,621 of record OX608082.1, read on the forward strand.
CTTATAACTAAAATATAATTTCTTGTTCTCTGTATGGTAACATAATGTGCAAGTTTTAGGCAGTTGTACATTTGTCTTACAAATTTTTCTTTTCCATAAAAACTAAAAACTTAGATAAATATGCGTGTGTGTATAGTATATGCATTTGAGATTTTTCATTATCTGTCATAAAGATTGTACACTTCTTAATCTAGATAGTAAACTTAAACTATGCTCAGACTTTAGCATAATTTCTTAGTTTTGTATAAATTGTGATTTCATATTAAGGTTAAGCTTATCTTGCAATATCAGTTTGCTTACGGATGGAAACAAGTGATTAAACTATTTTTTTTTTTTAACATGTCGATGGAGGAGCGAGTTGTATGTCAAAGTTTTGATTTGCGGATAAACTTTTATAGCAGTAAATAATGTGTTCCTTTGTCCTTTGCTTAAGTTAGTTGATGTACTTGCTCCTAAAAATATGCTACCGTTGAAGCTGTTGCGTACAAGTCTGATCATAGTTTACCAAGCTTATTGATTAAGTATAAGTATATATGTGATGATAAAATTTAACAGTTCCAAAATTGAAAATATCTATAGTAACAATTATTAAACAATATTGCAAATTATTTAAAACAAACATTATAATACAGTAATATATTTTAACAAAAATTACTTTTTTAGTAACATTTTTATGTTTTAGCACAAAAAAAAGAGCTTTCAATATGCAAGTTTTATTCCTTCATGCGAGCAGCTTTATACAACTATACAAATTTTTAAATTTCGAATTGCACTATATTTTCGAAAGTTTTGAATTTTATTCCCACATTTACAAACTGTGAGAAAGTTATATTTGGCAACACTGCTTGGTGTATTTGCTAACTAGTTTGGTGCATTATACGATTCCGAAAAAAAATTTTCAGTTACATTAATTTATAATAGAACTTGCGATATTCTGCGCTTCATCAAAGAAAGCTGCTCCCATTTCAAGAACGCAAATAAATATAAAATATAATCAATAGCAGTTGGGCTGACATGGAATGACCCATGTACAGTAGTACTTGCTCAGATAACGATTTACAATTGATTAATTTTTGTTTGCTTTTTTTTAAAAGACCTACATTTAAACCTATAAAATATAAAAATAGCATAGCATAAATTAAATTTATAAACAAAATTTTAACTAAATTAAGTGCCAATTTCTCAATGTCTGAATTATTGCTCAATTTAACCTGAATTGACAATAAGCATTGACTGATGTGAAATGAATTTATTTAAAGACATTGGTTATCAAGCCTTAACACTAAAGCAATTATATGCATACTAAACTATAGTTGAGGTTAGGCAACTCGTAGAGTTGGACTATCAGTGGGTGATAACTAGTGTGCAGTAGCAAGTGCAATTCCCTAGCGTGTACAAATTATTCATGGCACTCAGAGAGTCGCGCAGTGCGTTCTATATGACGCCTTGTCAATGCATGACTCTTCAATTACTTCCTCTGGCATTACCTGATGACGCCGCCTCCGCCGCCTCTTCATTTTCAAGTTGTTGAATTTCTTTTATAATTTCCTTTTTTCGCTTCACTTTATCTAGTTGATCTTTTTCAGGTTTCTTTAGCTCTCCACTTTTAATACGTTCTTCAATGGTTTCAATTTCACGCAGTTTTTTACGTAGTTTTTTCATTTTCTTAGATGCATCTTGTCCTTCATCTGCTTGCACTTTTAAAGTGGCCTCCAAATCGTTGGCTAGTTTTGTTACAGCTTCATTGCTATTTGTACTCGATGTCTCTATTATTGGTGTATTACTACTTGGTTTTGGTTGCATTAATTTTGATACAGGTGCTACTTCGCTAGCATTTGATAGCACCAACATGCCCGGTGTTTGTTGCTTTTGTTTCTTCTGATTATTGCCGCCAATTATAGTATCACTTATTTTTCCGCCTTGCTGTTTAGCCAATTTCTTTGCTTTGGTACGTTCTTGCTTTTCACGCTCCTTTTTAGCTTGCTCCACTGCTATGGGGCACATGCCAGGCGGTAGTGTACTTTTACGTTGCGCAAACTGTTTACCTTTGCTCTCATACAAAGGTACCTCCTCCTGTGGCACATAGCCATCTTTAACGCGTCGTGCTTTTCGCCAAGTTCCATCCGGTCGCTGCGTGGCCGGTATGAATTTACCTTCACTGTCTATAAGGTAAGTGGTCATCCTTTCAGAATAAGTAAAATTTATTATTGAATTGGAAAGAATTCAGAAAAATCTACAGACTGCCAATTTTTTGCAGTCAAACAGCAAAAGTCAATTGTCAATTGTTAAACGTCAAATGTTAATGGGATACAGTGCTGCCACTGAATGGGAGTCAGAAATGTGAGGTTAAGCTGCTAGATGGCGCTGCACAATAGAATTTATACAAAACATTGGAAACGACTTGAAGATATTTAGAAGTGGGCCCATATAAGAAGCACTTGGTTTTGCTGGCACATAGCGTGGATGAACAAGAGTGCAAGTCGCGGTATGGAGGTGAGACTCAGATGGCATAAGAAGACATTCCGTGGCAGACTTTGCGCTCAAACACACTTGGAACAATAACCTCCCAAAGTGGTTGTCAGTATGGCCGACAAAACTATCAGTCTCGCCCGCTGAATTACTAGTTGAAGAAGGTCGCGAACCAAATGTCTTAACTCAGATCTAGATAATTAAACTCACCTAGTGGACTAAGCTTGCCGTTGATGAATCTGGAGTTTAGAGCGTAAGTACCACGAATTCCCAACCAAGAAAATTAATAAAAAAAAAACTGGTTTCAATTGTTTTTATATAAAATAATTATGAATAGTAACTAAGAAATCTTAATTTGAAAACTTAAACTAAAATAAATTAGGAATAAATAACCAGACGAGTTCCGTATTTCTATCGCGCATTACAGGAACCCTTACTTGTTACGGTGACGTCTGAAAGAAAGTAATAAGGAAAGTTTAAGATGAATAAACTTGGCCTGGTTGTTGCGCCCAATGTCTTACCGATATGTAGACAAGAAGCATAGCATTCCATTTGAGCCTCGCTCGTGTACATGTAGCCATCCGAGCCGCAGACAATCTCCTCATCACTGTCCTGCACATTGGCACACATACGTTCACAAAAGTCTTCGGTGTCCTTTTGTTCGACTGGTGCTGGTGGCGTTGGTATTGTAGTAGCATCGGACTCTGTGGATTGATGTACCGGCATGCGTCCATAAAAGCTCTGTAATTGATTATGGGAGAGGTTAATGCATGACACAAGACCCAAATAAGAACACATTCTTTCATCTCTTTTTATGTTACTTCGTTCCCAGACAGATCCACGAGTGTGGAGCTCGGCTGTTCGAAAACAAGCATATATGTACATCGCGATGTATGGTCTGAATTATTTGAAGCTGTCGACCTCAGATAAGCTATTTAATAAGCTCGAGTTCCCAATGTAAGCCCTTAACATCCCCCGTAAGCTGAGTTAGACCGCCAAACCTATGTATGTTCCCCCAGGATTTGAAAGTCGAAGGTAACCATTGCTCGCCTTTTAAGGCAGGAAGACAAATCATAATGCTTCCACATTCACAAAGAAAGGATTAATGGGTTGCACTTATGGGAATGGACTTTTCCACCTACTATCTCCAATAAAATACTCACCGAACTAGCGCTATGTACATCTTCCTCATCTTCTGGATCATCTGCGCTGGGCAAAGTAGCTGTATTGAATTGATTACTATTCAATATCGGCAAGTTGGGCGTTGACGATGTTACCACCACACCAGCAGATTTGTGACGTAATTGATCACTCAAGCCACCCAAAGCCGATGGTGAATGTGTGTATGCCGAAGGCACCGCATCACGTTCGGTAAACTCAAAACGTTGAGGTTCCGGTGTACGATTTCGTGGCGTATTATGACGCACTTTCGAATAGGCTGGAGCCGAAGTGGTTGGTATGGACGTGACCGATTTTGTTGTTTGTGATTGTGGAATGTGCTTGACAACTTTGTTACCACCCGAATTCACAACGAATTGATTGTTATTACTCGTCTGATAGCTGGTACGTACGACGGCAGGCACTGGATCTTCTTGATAGAATAGTTGTGATATTTTGATGGGCGCACTTAGATGATTGGAAGCCGTCACTGAGCTAATCGTATTATCACTCGATGATGGTTTGTTGTAATGAGTGGATTGAGCTCGTGAGAATTGTGCATAGGCTTGTTGGATTTGGGTTTGTTGATCGCGTTGTTGTTGTTGTTGCTCGCGTTGTTGTTGTAATTGCTGTTGTTGTTCGCGTTGCTGTTGCTGCTGTTGTTGCTGCTGTTGTTGCTGTCTATCCTCCTGTGTATCACGTTGCTTGTAATCGGGTTCACGCTTAGGCAAAAAATAATCATTTGAGTTCATGAATTCAATATATTGCTCTGCTTCCCGTACTGCTGCCGAGTTTTCAGGTTGTGTTTCGAGCAGGTTTTGGCGATACACTTGCGGCGCATCTTCGACACGTGGCGTAGGCGGATAGTAAGCTGAATATGGATGTGCATATGGCTGAGCTGTTTCCTCTTCCCCTTCAAGTTCATTATTTTCATAGACCGCATAGCCTGAGCCGCCAGGGGGTGGCAGAATATGTTTCACATGTGGACGTAGTACGGGCTCCTCGCGTGAGCGTATGGTTTCATAGTGAAAAGTAGGCGCTTGGTTGTGGCTTAAGTTTGGCAAAGGCAGTGCCTGTCCCAACTGGGAAAAGTGTGAACTTTGATGTGGTTGTTTTTGTTGCGGTATTGGATATTGTTCTATAGTCAGCTGAGGTTGATTGTGACCTACGTACTCTTGCAATTGCTGCATGTGTTGCCTATAATTAGGATCATGCGGGTCGATCAATGGACGTACAATGGCTTTACCATTGAATGGAGGTGAAGCTTTAAAATTAGATTCATCATGATATTGTTGTTGTTGTTGTTGTTGCGGTGACTGTTGTTGGTGTAGTTTATGTTGTTGTGCGCCTGGCGAATATTGCGGATTGTGATAGCTCGGCTGCTGGTATGGTTGCTGTTGCTGCAGGTGTTGTGGACCTACCGCCGATGCGTGTGAAATCAAATCGTTCGGTAGAGATTGTTGTTGTTGCTTATGATGCTGCTGCTGCGGCTGGGTATGAGCGAATGGTGAGCGATGAAATGTTGGCAATTTGCCTGCATTAAATGGCACTGGCCCTTTCGAGTGCGGATAGTTGGCAATACCTTTGGGCGCCTCATATGCATAGCGCGTCAGACCAGCGGCATTAGCAGGTGGACCATGTTGAATGCGACGCATCATTGGTGGACGCCCTTTGTAATAGGCGATTGGCGGTGGATAGACTGCTGATGTTGTACGACGTTGAGGATTGTTTGCGGGCGGCAAATGATCAGGGCGCGTAATGACGCGTTGCATTGCCGCATGATAACGTTTGGTTATTAACGCTTTTGGATCCTGAAGTACATGCATGAGACGTGCATAGCGTGTACTATTGGTGGTCGAATTGAGGTGCTCAGCAGCAGTTTCAGGCTGTTTGTTAAGGGCGTCCAATATATTTGGTGCATTCGCGGTGCTTGGTTTGGGTGCATTAATAGGTTGTTGTTCCTGTTGTTGTTGTGCATTTTGCGCCCCATTCGCGCTTAGTGCTGAATTGAGAAGCAGCCCCAAAGACATTAATAATATTGTGAAATGCGCTTTGTGTATCGCCATTTTGTTTTTTGGTTGGTGTATACAGCCTTTTACTCCTTTTTTATTTATTCCAATTGTATGAGACAGTTTCGTTACTTTCTTTTATCAATTTATTTAGAAATGCATCGTCAAAGTCTCAGTTCTATAAAAAAAAAATTGTTAAAAGACCTAAATATACCATAATCCCGTTTTTTAATGTAAGGTTTTTTTGTTTCAGTGTAATATATGTTTTTTTCCAGTGTATACTTGCAAAAGCTGATTTAAATATCATTCCGTAGTAATCACAGTTTAAAAGTACCCAATGCCGTAATTTTTCAAATATCTAAATATTGCCATGCCCACAATTTTTCGAAAATGCAATTTTTGAAAATGAGGTTGTGTTTATGTGTGTAAAATGTACCTCTATGCAAAATTACAACAAAATACTTCTTGATATAAAATTCATGTTATTTAAAATGGGAGAAATGGGACGAAAACCACGCCCCTTTTCTCGATATCAAAAATTAAAAAAATTTATAAATTTAGATAATTTGTTAACAGACGCAGGCAAAATATAAAGATTTGGACCTGCACTGTATTCTGTTCTATCTTTTAACGGAATTTGTAAAATTTTGGAAAAAATGGGCGTGGCACAGCTCACTTATTAATGCAAAAAAGTTTCAAATTTAGACTCTTTATAACTTCAGAACCTTTTACGATAGTATAATGTAATTTTTTAAATAAGCTACATTTGATAAGAGTGACTTGGCAATCTTTGTTGATTTTTCAGAACCAAAATGGTCCACACAGCAGTGACAGGTCAAAACTACATAACTAACTAAAATTTTGACATTACAAATTTCGCCGCCATACGATTTTGACATTAGTTCTAAGAGTTACAAAAACAAAATATATTGAAAACTCATTCACCTTGGAACTTATAGAGTGTAATCAAAATGATTCAAACTCTGAAGATCGTCAAGTACAATAAATTCTGTTTTTAAAATGTACATGCATAAAAATCAAAGAAATTTTAACAAATATTTAAAAAAATTGCATAGAATTCCTAGAATTTTTAAAGGTATGCAGTTTTGTAGCCCGTAAAATTCTAGTACAATAAGGTGTTAATCTTAAGTACGTGACACATTTTGCTGATTTTTGATTTTTGGTAATGTTTTTACCCGACTTGTATGGAGAAAATAACAAAATAATCAAAAAAAAAAAAAAAAAATTGGGCATAATCACAATCAGAATTTTGCAGTCAAGTCAGATACTTCAAGTTCCTAAGTCAGACCTTTTTTTTATTTTGAGTTCGAAACCGGAATCTAACTTTTATAAGCGTAATCGGAACCGAGACCGAGAATTTTTTTTTGTTTTTGAAAAGTGCATTTGATCTTTTGTATAATAACAACAACAATTGGAATTTCTAAAATGCATATGCTTTTCTAAATATTAGTTTGGAAATGTTTTAGTTCAAACCGACAGTCGGCCATATCGATATGGCTTGCTCTACTCAACTCGCCGTTCTAGTATTGTCGATTGGCCTTTATATTCTTCTGCTTCTTAATCTTTCAATCGCACTTTATCAAGCTAATTGGGTCACACGTTTAAACAAAACTTACTGTTAATAAAGCTCGGTATGTATGTATGTATGTATGTGTTCTTGTTGTTGAATGTATAAGTTGTTGTTAAACAATAAATCGAATTTATGTTTCTACTGGCATGAGTATTTGTTTGTATTGCATTTATTGCACTTTTTCCAAAATTTAGCACTTTGTTTTTGTTTTTTTTTTATATTCTTAACTATATTAAAACATCTTTCTTGTATTGCCTTTCTTTATCACAATTACTTTTGGTTTATTTTCTATTGTTTAAAACTTTTCTATTTTTCAAACTTTTTTGCAACGAAATATTTTTACACTTTTAATACTACGAGTTTAAATTTTTTTTGTTTATAATCATTTAGCACCTCCGCTTTTGTCGTCTGTTCAGAAGCGCGTTCAAATTACATTTAAAACTGTGCTTAAAGCCAGCGATCTGTTGCGCATGCGCTTAAACTCGACTCCAGTGACATCGATGGCTTGGCTTACTTTTACCAAGGCTCCAAAATAAGAAGTAATCGATGAAACTTAACAGGGTCGCGACTTAGCTCTTCTTCTTCTTATGCTTACAAATGTACCATTTCGTGAAAGAATAAAATGTTTTTTCATCGACTTTTCAAAAATACCAAAAACATACAAAAAATTTCGAAAAAAATTTAAAAAATATATTAATTTAAATAAAAAAATGGGTTTACACTAGCACTTCAGGTGTGCAGACAGTTACTTCGAACGTTACCTTTATGAAAACCTAACCGTAATCATAACCGTAACCGTAACCATAACAATAACTTAACCTTTACCATTACCATAGCCATAGAAATGATAGTAACCGTAACCATAAATTAAAAAGTAAACATAATCGTAGCAACACCGGAACCGTAGCCTTAATTATAAAATCCCAACGTAAACGGTACCTGAACAACCCTAACTCGAATGCAATGTTGAGCCTCTTTGCACTTACTGTTATGGGTATAGCTACTATGGTTATGGTGCGCGACGGGGAAATTATATCTAAAGTTTATTGCTGAGAGACATTTTTGATTTCGGAATTTGGCTGCTGGCTTTAGAGTTATTTGTGAGATCTGGCTCTTACCAAAACTGGTTATTGTCTCTTTCTATTCTTTCCACTCTTTTGTTGCATTTCTTTTCTCAGCTGCATGCCAATACTTAAGCTTTTGTTGCTTCACGCTTTTTGCTGGCCTGAGCTAAGCTCAGCTTAGTAAGCGCAAACAGCTCTGGAAATTGATAGGCGTTTTTGGTTTTGTTCGTTAGCATTGATAATGCCATACATACAAATGTATAAAACACATCGTAACAAGCTGAACCTACACATTGTAGTGAAACATCAAATGGGACAGCAAACTGAATTAGTCCAAAAAAGATCCGATTTCGAAAAACTACAAATCGAAAGTTTGAAAGCAACTGTAGTGTCCATTGTCAAAAGAAAAAAAGAACTTCAACCGGCTCGAAACCGAAGTTTTGGGTCCTACTGTAGTATCCACTTAGTCGAATTATTCCAAAAAAGATTCAACTTCAAAAAACTACAAACTGACAGTTTTAAAGCAACTGTAGTATCGACTGTTTAAAAAAGGAACTAGATCAAAAAAAGTCAAACCTAAACCAATCTACCGAACTTTTAGAGACCACTTTAGTGCCCACTTATTCGAATACCGAATTAATCCAAAAAACATCCAACTTCAAAAAACTATTGATCGACAGTTTTGGAGCCACTGTAGTATCTTTTGTTCGAAAATTGAACTTGCCCAAAAAAAGTCAAATTACAACCGACTAGAAATCGCAATTTTGAAGATCACTTTAGTATATCCACCTATTCCAAAACCTTCAACCTACTAGAAACCTGAAAATATTATTTGGTGGCAGTTTACAACTATTTTGTTCGACTGCAGGGTATATACGCATACATACATATGTTTCTATAGTTGTAGGTTCTGTTGTATGGTAGTAGCAACAACTATGTTTCAATTACCGCTCCGTGAATTTTAGCCACAGTTTAAGAGTTTAAAAAATTTACATATGAATATGCATTTTTTGGTCGTATCTGCCCCATTGGAGAAAGTTATATAAGTTTGTATGTAAGTATGTTTTAGTCTTATTCAATAGTTTAACCTATGGTCATTGGAATGTTGGACCAGAGATCATTCGAAAGTCATAGAAGACCATGCATGGTCAATGGTTAGCGGTACTGGCTGATGATCTGACACAGTTAGCGCGTCTTTGCTAAAATTCTTTCTGAAATTCCGCTGCTTATTTTCATTTGAATGAAATACTATTGTCTCACAAGAGCATGAGCAGAAGGGAAATAGAATTCCATAATGAAGCATTCAAAGTCAACAGGTTTGGAACATGAAAAGATTTTTGTCCCACATACAGGTATATAGGAATCACTTTGGATGTCGAAATGGATGTCTGATCCAAAAAAAAGATACAAATTCAGATAACCTTTCAAGACCTTAAGAATGCAGGTCCTTCCAGCAACATCTTAGCACAATCAAATATACGGAGACTGCCGGTCTCTTCGATAATGACATCTGCTTTCTCGACGCAAATGATGGTCCACTCATTTGATGGGAGAGGTAGCGAAATAACCTGAGAATATCTTTAGATTTTTCTATGCTGCTTTAGGTCATACCGGAATGCATACCCCAGCCTTGGAGCTCATTGGAATATTTTCCCAATTCACAGCTTCCAGCATGCACAAAGACTGCTAACCTTATGACGAATTTGGTTCTCCTTTTGCAGTTGACCGCTGCTCCGTTCTACTTCTTACAAAAAAGAGCCCTTTCCCAGGATCTTCACTGATTTTGTGATTGCGGCAAAAAGCTTTTACTGTAGTATCCATTTCGCTTTCCACAGCACTTTGCTTCAGTTCCTTTCCCCGCCACATTTAGGAGCATTCCTAACACAGTCAATCGCTCCAGTTTGCGGGAAATTCTTCAAAAGTGAAATACTTTCAGCTAAGCAATTCAAATGATTTCACTTCCTGCTTTGCAAATTATTCAACAAAAAGTCGTGAGTTTTAAAATTTTTCATGGACAATTTACCAGCTGCGCCAAGATAAAATCGACGCCACATCCGTTGCTCGCAGCTAAAAATAAAGTGTTGCATTGTCTGTAATAGCTATGTAGTACATGTGTATTATCAAAATATATGCAATTCACATTGATCTAAATGATTTCGCCAACAAATTGCAAATAACTTTCTTTTTCATTCCTGATTCATAAATTTTTTTTTTTTTTTGTTTTTTTTGTTTTCAAACTAAACTTTTTACCAGAATATCAAGCAATAAATGAGGCTAAATTGTCAAATAGATATAACAATATAAATTTGTAAAAGAACCACCACATTCACCTATGCGAGACATACATACATCTATGTATCTTTGTATCTTCATATAAATATACAGATGAATGTAGCCATTGCTTGGCAAGTGCAGATTAGAAATACAAAAACTAAATGAGATTTAGCGAGCAACGCACGCGTGCTTACAGTGGAAGCTGTGCTGCACTGTGGGCTTGCATATCGGAGTTTCTAGTAGTACACCTTTTCAGTTTATTACGGGAGATTTGAATTGATATTAAGCAAGGCGAATTAATAGAAGGTGGAAGCCAGGCGAATTACAAACACACATCCATACATGTTCAATGTACTTTGTTTTTGTAATTTGTAGGACTAATGTCAAAATCGTATGGCGGCTAAATGTGTAGTGTCAAAATTTGAGAAAAAAGTAGCTATCAGCTGATGGGATAATGCCACCTTGTATTAATTCGCCTTGATATTAAGAGAGTTGAAGGAGAAAATGAGACATTTTTTCTCTCAATATTGAGTTACATTTCTCATTATCAATTTGTGTTCTCTCAAAATGTTCATATGTCTCTCATGATTTTACATTTCTCATTATCAATTTGTGTTCTCTCAAAATGTTTTATGTCTCTCATTATCAAATTTGGTTTTCTCAATATGATTCTACATTTCTTATTTTCAGTTTGTGTTATGATCTAATTTATAATAATCAAATTCTGTTTTTTTAATATGAGCTTACATTTCTCAGTATGAATTTTTGTTTTCTCAATATCAAGTCACATTTCTCATTATCAATTTGCAAATGTTCTTATGTCTCGCATTATCAAATTTTGTTTTCTTACTATGATCTTATTTCTTACTGTCAATTTTTGTTTTCTCAATATGAGCTCACATTTCTTAGTATCAATTTGTTTTCTCTGAATATAATATTATTTAGTATTATCAAATTTGGATGTTTCAAATTGAGCTTACATTTCTCAATATAAAATTGAAAAGTGGTAGAAATCCAGAAATATTTTAAACCGTCGAAAAGTTTTTTCTATTTTCCTCACTGGGAAAGAGGATTCTAATGAGTCCGAAAGTCTAGACGTTATTGTACCTCGAAAGGGGAAAAAATGCATAGATTTTTGGTTTTATTTTCGAAGTGTTGATTGTACCTTCGCACAGCGTTGTCGGCCTTTAAATTTGTACAAAACCAACGAACCATTCAAATCATACACTAAGTATTGCTATCTATTCACTGAACTCTGCACTGGGCTTTCGTCGTGCTCTCGAACTCACTTGGCCCATTGTACGCTGCAACGCAGCTAAAGTTGCAAACAGCCACCGACGTGTCTAACGGACGGTGGCGGTGGACGTACACGAGCAAATTTGCGATTTTTTATGAACGTTGGGCTTACGTAGAAACATTCAATACAGTGTTACCATTCCTCAGTTTGCATGTATGCTTACCCAAACCTCTACTTTTGTATTTGTAATTTTTCATTTTGTAAAATGTCGAAAGTAATATTAAATAGCTAAATATAGTATATTTATTTATAAACTTTAACATAAGTCAAAAATTTTAAGATATTTCGACAATATTTAAAACTTTTTTGGGTATTTTTGTAAAATAATTGCAAACGGCCCAAACTCAACATGCAAATAGTTGAATAGGCAACACTGTGTGTCGAAGAGCGATCAGCTGACACGTTTCCTACGTAAAAATCAGAAATTTTTTGGTTTTGACGTAGCGACGTGCGTAAAACGTACGTCACGAACGTCGGTGAAAAATCGCTTACATGCAATTCCCATAAGGTAGATCGTGTCAGCTGACACGTCGTCCGTTTTTCCGTCGGTGGCTGTTTGCAGCTTAATACTCGTAGACAACTTTTTGTTTCACCTCTCTCCATTCATACACATATGCATAGTCTTATTCTTGCTAACTGGAATTTCAAGCCAATTAATTGAACTGCATTTCTGCGGCTACTTTAGTTCATTTCCACACTTCAGGTTTCTACACCAATCGCACTTGAAACCATTTCATTTGATTGCAATGACTTACCTTACAACTTGTGCTGCAGCAGGAAAAACCAACAAGTAGGAAAGTTCAAATTCGTTTATGTAAACGAATATAATATATACCCAGCTGTAAGATTCAAGCAACAACGAATTATCCTGCATAGTCTCCGAAGAACAGGGTTTATAATGTCTTGAAACTCGAAACTTTGTGGCTCGAAAATTCTAAAAATTCTGTGAGAAAATTTAAAACTCTGAGAGGACTTCTTTAAATTTTTGCAAAATTTTGGTTATATTTTTAAAATATAATTTAAAACATGTTTTTATATAGACTTTGTTAAAATAATTTTGTTAAGAAAAAAATTTATGAAAATCGCAGAAAGCCACTGTTTGTAGACTTATGTCCGCCACTGTAGCAGCATTATACATACATATACCCTTTTTTTTGTGTTTTTCAAAATGATCGATACAAAAAGTGGGCATGGCCATTAACCGATTTTGCCAATTTCGAGAAAGTGCCAAGGAACCTGCATACAAAAAAATTCCAAAATGATTTCTCAATGATTCACTCAAATTATGGCATAGTCCGGAACACTTTTCTATATATGTATCTCAATACGCTTATGCCGTTACACCCTACCGTTAGGCTAACAAAAGTAATACACATTCTTCCAGCTGAGTATAGAAAGAAATGAAGAAATAAAAAAAGTAAAAAACAGAAGTTTCAAACAAGAAGTGTTGACTAAAAAGTGTGGGCTGCATCAACGAGCCATTTGCTTCATTCTCTTCTCGTGACGATTCCGTGCTCTTTTTGTTGTTGTTGTTAACAGTGTTGGTATTTGCTTAGTGAAAAACATCATTTGGTAAGCCGGTTGTTGGAATTGACTATATTTACTTTTTTTCGCGGAAGCAAAGACATTATCACATAACGGTTTTTTTTTTATATGTATACATAAGTAAATGAGTTAAATATGTCCAATCTGCTGGTTTGCTTGTTTACCTGAAAAACTCGTTGAAAATTGATTGTTGTTGCTACTAACCAAAGTATGTTGAATGTGTAAATATTTTTTGCTTGTAAGAGTATATTTGCCATTGGCTTAAAATACATACAATCTATGGCACTGACATCGTAAATGATGTTCATGTTCAACACAATGCCTGTTCCCAATAAATGTTGGGGAGTATTTTTAGCGTACGCAAGAACATGAGTTCGTTTCTAATTGCTATCCATATTGGCAAAATGTTATTGAGATAAGAAAAGCAACTGCTGCCGGTGTTGATAGAGCTTTAGAAATTTGTCCAGGAAAACCATTTTCTATTCTCTTCCTATGAGGATGATCGTTGGAAACGAACAATATTATGATTTTCGAAGCAAAAAAAGTTTCACTTCTGTCACAGTAGAATCAAAAAAATCCCTGATGGAGAGCCTTTCAGCACTCAAGGGTATTAAGAGTAATGAGCTTCTCCATTATTTAAGTTCAAGGGTAAAGATCCACATATATATATATACATAAAATATATATATGTACATAGTATGTATATGAACTAAAATGAATAGCATAACTCAATGTAATAATAATAATTATTATTTTTCATCATAATTTTTTCCTTTTGTTAAAAATATAAATTTCTTATTATTGGCTTAATATTTCAAGTGTTCCGGTAATTGCAAACAATTAACTTTCATTTCACATAATAAAAGTAAATGTCATTTTATTTCGTGCATGTCAATGGTTAAAGTTAAATGAAAAATCCCATGTGGTATATGCATATACAGAGCAGGGGCGTATTCACGGAGTGCGGGTTTAGGGTTTGGGGCTCGGCTCCCATTCCGGAATCCAAAAAGTCATATTTTTTAGGAACTGTGAATAAAAGATGTCCGTCACATTTCATTAAAAAAATTTAGACCCCCTTCCCAAAATCCTGGATCCCTCACTCATACATGGTATGGGAATTTCCAAAGCACAGAGTGCGACACTTTTATGCAAATTTTCACAATTATTAAGTTATGAAGTTCAAATGGGATTATTGTATTTTACTGTGGTGGGCATAGTTGTACATAGAGCTGTTTCCTGTGAATTTCACAAATTTTATCTTTAACAAAATTATTTTAACAAAGCCTATTTTTATAAAAACATGTGTTAAGGTCTAAAACAATAACCCTAAATTTTATTTAAAAAATGTACACCAAATTTGGGAAAATTAAAAAAAATGTTTATCAATTTTTGAAATTGTTTTTCATAGAATTTTGAAAATTTTTGAGTATGCAGTTTCGCAGCCTATTAATTATATTATAGGTTCGTCACATATTTTGCAGATTTTTGGTTTTTTTTTCACACGAGCCAAAGTGTTTTTTTTTTATACATACACTAAATTGTGTTCATAAACTTGAACAAAAATTGGGCCAATTGTATTCAGCAGGACGTTTTTTTGAAAGCATTCGTATCTGCTTTATTTACAACACAACATACTAAATCACTAAACATCACAAAGCACAGTTCACAATTTTACAGTGGGAAATATGTAGTATAAGGAAAATTAAAATTAAAAAATATTAAAAAAGGTTGAGAAATTAAGCAAAGGGAGAGGAAAAAAACAAATCAAAGCGGGACATTGAACAAAGCTGGAAGAAGCAATGTGAAAACATTACTTTTTAGTAGAAACCACTTTAGCCAACAACTGCTACGATGGTTGTCAATTGGAGATGTTACGGTGAGTGTGCTAAGTTCGGATTTCGAATAGTATCTTTAGAAATTTCCCTGGCAAGTTTTTGGTTAGCAGCATTAGCATTACTATTTATCTATGGAAATGTTGGGGTAAACTAGTTGTTCCATTTGGGAAGTAAATAGTTGTTACAAAACTTTTTGAATTGCGAGAATTTTTATCTAAAACGGAATTTGACTAAGCTTGCCCAATAAATATCAGCCAGGACGAATTTGCAAGCAAGCAAATCAGCTGACTTTGACAAATGGTTATGATTTTTGCCAACAATACATGTCCAATTCTATAATTTTCTGACAAAAACTTTCAAGAGCAAAAAATTCGCTGAGAACAAGAGAGTAACTTTAAAAAGCATCGGGTCGATTTTCAGTGAACCTAAGTTCTAAGGCCATTGAAACTGCCATGCTTGCGTAGTCAGAGTCGATGATCCGTTACATTCTTATTGCCCATACAAATAAATAAGTTTCAGTAATTCGTACACATTAACACAGTTATAACAGCCATCAAAGTCAACTCAACCAAACACAATAAAGCACAATTGGGCTAGCGAGATAAAATAAAACTTAGAGAACAAATGGTGCAAAGCTGGATGTGGGTGCCAGTCTAAATCTGAGTTATAATATTATAATTTTTATGCCGCCAAATGAATTTCAAGTTTTCAACTATAAAATATAAAAACAAAATAAAATAAAATAAAATAAAATAAAATAAAATAAAATAAAATAAAATAAAATAAAATAAAATAAAATAAAATAAAATAAAATAAAATAAAATAAAATAAAATAAAATAAAATAAAATAAAATAAAATAAAATAAAATAAAATAAAATAAAATAAAATAAAACAAAATAAAATAAAATAAAATAAAATAAAATAAAATAAAATAAAATAACATAGAATAAAATAAAATAAAATAATATAACATATCATAACATAGCATAACATAACATAAAATAACATAACATAACATAACATAACATAACGTAACATAACATAACATAACATAACATAACATAACATAACTTAACATAACATAACATAAAATAACATAACATAACATAACATAACATACCATAACATAACATAATATAACATAACATAACATAACACAAGATAATATAAAATAAAATAAAATCAGATAAGATGCCTTTTCAAACACAATAAAAGACATGGAGAAATTAGAACAATACGACGACCTATAGGAACTTCTATACATCCATCTCCTTGTTACAATTTTATATACATATGTACATACATACCTAATTAAGTTGCAGAAGCCATCGAAAATAAACTCTGCGGAAAACCCGGACACCCTAATATGTTACATATGTACGCACGCTAAAATTGTATTATCCAGCCAATTGGCCAATAATCCACGACAAAAACGTCGGCTCATACTTGACAAACAATAAGACCACGCGCTGTAAATTGCCCATGAAAACGGAAAATTAAAGATTTCCCAAAAAAAGAAACGAGACTGTTCAGAACAAAGACCATTTCCTTCTGCCTTCCGTTCATGCGTTGTTATATCTGTCAAATTGCAGTTTTATTGCGAAAATTATGACGAAGTTTTATTTCTTTGTTGAGGTTATTGCTCAGCTCATATACTTCATATTTTTTTGCCTTTTTCTCTTTTACTTTTGAAAAATATTCTCATTGTTTGGTGTTAATATTTGAAATTTTAATACATTTTATTTAGAAGAAGTTTAATGATACTTTGTGCTCCAAAAAAGTTCGTTCTTCTAAAAAAATCCAAAAAGGACAAAAAAGCACTCACAAATTTAGAAAACCACTTCGAACTTGCTTTTATTTGTAACGCAAACACAATATATACAAACATACAAGCATACCTACATACATATAAATTAACATTTTCGGTTTTCTCCGGTTGCAATCTGTATTTTCAATTATTCAATTACCTGAAATGAAAAAGCAACCATTCAAGATGTAGTTCATTTTCAAGACATTTGAGCTGCAAGCGAATTTAAATTAAAAGATTGCTAGCTGATTGTTTCGCCAGAAAAAGAGCATAGAGGAAATGCTCAAATTACTTTGCAATACAAATAGGTACACTTGTGTGCAATATAATAGTAGTGAAAGAAAAAAGAAGAAAATATTTTTTGAATAATTTTCATTTAAAATATAGCGAATAGCATCCATATAAAAAATAAATTTCAAAGTTTACAAAAAGTTCAACAAAAGAGTTGGTCATCAAAATTTTCAAAATTTTTTGGCAGAATTTCTAGACAGTTTTTGAATACACACTTTTGCATACCAATCAGTTAAGTATGATATCGTGAAAATCAGAACTAGCTAATTTTTACTCCATATAAAATTACATTTTGGCCGTGGAAGGAATCACTCAGCACTCTCGACAATTTTTTTTTTTAAATTAAGGGACATTTTTGAACAACTTGCAACTTGTACAATATTCTACTAAAATTGATTGCGCTACAAAACTGCATATTTTTGAAATTTTCTAAAAAAAAATAATAAAGATTTCGATGACCATGTTTTTAAGCTTAATTAGATTTCCTGAACTTTTTGTAAGCTTTCAAAATTTTTTTATGTGGATTCTGTTACGGAATTCGCTACAATTTGAATTAAAATGATTAAAAAAACAAAGCTTCTTCTTATTTTGTGGCACGATACCCAGTTTAATTTCACTACTATTTTGTTGAGCATAACTGTACATGCTCGTACGTAAGTAAGTATTTCGAAATGTGAGTAGCAAGCATGTGCAACCGAGCAAAGAACCACTCATTTACCTGAAGATTCGCGATGATATCAGTATGAATTAAAGTGTGTGATAACCATATAAAAAGTAGAATATCTACTAGGTCGGGTCAAGTTTCATGGTTCCGTGCTGCAACTTGTTTCCGCCGATGAAAGAGCGCTTGAACAAAGCGGTGGACAAAGATCGGTCGATACTATATCAGCGTGTATAAAATTAAAACAAAGTTGGATGCTCTTGTTCTCTTTATGCTAAGGTTCGGACTGCATACCGTGTAAAAAGCCGAACGTGTATGTGTAAAGCCCGAACATAGTAAGACTTTCAGGAAAGTATTTGTCGATCATTGATTTAAACCCGTCAATCGCGGCCAAATGGAGGCTTAATAAAGTGTGAGCCAACTTAATATTAGCATATGCTTAGATATTTGTTAACGCATTCGTATTTCCTTAAGACGTAAGATTCATATCTAAAAAAACTAACGCAAAGCAATAGCTTTAAACTTGTTGCAGCAGAACATATTTTTTTTGTGTGCCACCGACTTTTTTGTTTAACAAATAGTTGCTACAAAACTTATACACACATACATACATACATATATATATATGCATATGTTTTGTGAAAACATAGCTTTCATAAGATTTGTGCAACTGACCGCTGAGGTCATTACCCAGTAGCCACAATTATCTTGCCACTCATTTGCTGTCTGACGGTTGTGCTTTCGTTAAATGCTAGCAAAAGTTGCTGGTCAAAGTTTTGATTATCTTCACCATATCGTAGATATGTTTAGTGTGAAGTTTGTAGTTTCATGCGCTTGTGTGATTAGTTACGTGCATTCCATACATACATACATATGCACATGTGTGGCAGAGAACTGCAGAAGCGGAGCGCAACTGCAACTGACCCTTTCATTTTACACCTAAATCTTAGTATTAGCCAGTCGACATAGCGTCTATTTTATATGGAGGAAAGTATTATTTAATTGGTGGAAATAAAGGTATTCATCCACTCTTTATTGTAAAATTACTATTTAACCCTCCGATGAGTGACAGTTCTGAACTTCACGGGAGTGTTTTTTCATATACAATTTTTTTTTGATTTTTTTTTGTTTTAATTGTTTATAACTAAATTCTACAAAAATAATTTTGTTAATTTTTTAAATTTTTTTTACATGCATTTATTAGTGAAATTCAGTACAAGGTCCATACGGACCTATTCACACGTCCGCGTACTATTCTCACTAAAACCTCAATAACTCCTAAAGTAATGATCCGATCGGCTTGATTTAAAATCCTAACTAAGAATTATAATCAACTGCTGTTGAGCACGCAAAACTTACAAAAATACAAAAAAAAATTATTTGTAAAAAAAACGTACTTAAATGAATTTTCGCTTGTATTTTATATAAAAACTGACAGCGCAAAAAATTTATACTAAAAAAATAAAACGAGATATGATTCATAAAATAAATCATACATATGTATGTATGTATTTAGTAACATATCGAAAATTGGATTATAAAAACCACGCACTCACGCAGTTCTCTGATGGCAATGTACTAAACCAATAGAATATCACTAATACTCAAATTATGAAAAGTGAAATTTATGGGTTTACAACCATAAAACAAATGCATAAGTGTTATTATACTAAAGCTATTGTTGTCTACAAAAGTACAACAAAAAAACAACAAAAAATGAGAAATAAAACTAAAACATAGCATACGAAAAAGTAAATAAAAAAGTGACAGTGGTTGCGACATTGAATACTAAAACTTTCGCTTAACGAGCCACAATGACCACAAGAGTAAGCAATATATGTATATTTGTATATTTAACATGGGCATTGACTTAATCCCCTGTTCATATGTAAAATGTTTATATATATTTTAATCCGTTGCAGTGTTGCTTTTTTGCTTATTTGCTTTTCATTTGTTGTTTATAAGCGAAACGTGTATAGAATGTTTGACTGCTGGCAGCTTAATTCACATTTAAACAAACTTAAGCTATTTTAATGGTTTCTATTCATATGTAAATTATCAACTTACATACATGCATTATTATTAATTTCTCAAAATATATCTAAACAAAGCGCCATTTACATGCAAATGTAGACGCTCATTTCCCTTAAGATAATAGCACATTGTTAATGTTGTGCGAGTATTTGAATGTTGCATTTTGATTTCAGTTCAATCATTTATCATGGCAAAATCATTTGAAATATTTTAACAACAAAGAAATGTATGTATGTCTCACTTATAGAAAATCAAATTCAAAGGCAGAAATGATTGATTTCTAAATAACACTCATGCCGTAATTAATTGATACATGTAGCTACTATGTGTTTTGTTGAATTCATTAGTTTATTATGTTTTACGAAACTTTCCATATTTCAAAACCAGCTAATACGGTAAGTCGGCGCCAAAGTTTGAAATTAGTCAAGGGGAATTGTATTTTATTATACCTTTCATCATTTATATGAAATGGCAATATAATTTTGGTGCGATGTTTGTAAGTATAAGAAGAAGAAGAGCTAGACCTACTATTAGGTAGATGTACAGAAATGATGAGGGAGCTGAGTTGATTTAGTCATGCCCGTCTGTCCATCCATCTCTTTAAACGCAAACTAGTCTCTCAGTTTTAGAGATATCTCCATAAAATATTTAACAAGCAGGCGCCATTTGCATAGGATTAATCATTTGTCGGAACCAGCAAGATCAGACTAATACAACGCATAGCTCCCAAACAATCGATAGTTTCGATAAATGGGTTTTGGGCTATAAACTTTATAGTTAAAAAGATTAAAATGTAAAATTTTGCAGATTTGGTACTTATTATATATGTATGTAATGTGCGTAATGAAAAGCTGCGAGTTTGGACGATTATAATTAGGGCTGTGCGAATAATTGCTTAATCGAAATTTTGATTATTCATTAATTTCGATTACTCAATTAATCGATTAATTATGATTTTTGATTAATCAAAAAGTGTGTTTACTTGATTAATCAAGATTAAAAATTAATTGATTAATCGTTTTTTGAAAAAAATGATTAATCATATATAAAAACGTCACAAATTTAGAAGTTCCTTAATACTTCAACCATTTGTTGCATCTTCGACATTTTGCCATTCGCTATCGGACAACATTGCAAAATTTTCTGTGTCTAAGCTTTAAAGAAGGCGAGTTGTTTTTTAAAGTTATTATTATTTTTTATTTTATTTTATTATTTGGCTCAGGTGCTATGTGACCGTTTTGCTCAAAAGGTATTTATTCATTTGGCTCAGGTTCTGACGACCATGTTTGCCTAAAATGTTCTTTGGAGAACGAGAGAGTACCTATATATGTATTATTGGTGGCGAGCACTGTTGGCTCTGAGGCATGGCGCGATTGGCTTCCTCATTTTCGGTATGAAAAACCACACTTTGGCTTTCCAAAATATAAACTATATCTTCGAAATATTTTATAAGCTGATTGCGAATTACAATAGCATGCAATGCAAATAAAATAAACGAATGAAATAACGGTAGTTTATGTATGTTTTAGTTTTCAATATTTTGAAGAATGTTTGTTTTTTATTTTTTTAATTTTCAGCTATTTCAAGGCAAACTTTCACATTAAAAAATTAGTAAATTAATCAGTTTTCGATTAACAATTTTTGAAAATACTCGAGTAACGCTCGTTTTGATTACGCATAATTTTGATTAATCAAGTAATTGACTAACTGTAAATTTGATTAATCAACTTACTCGATTAATCGAATAAAGACACAGCCCTAATTATAACATATAGCTCCCATACAATCGATTGTATCGATAAATGTGGTTTAGGCTATGTATCTTTAAAATAATTGTAAGTATCAAAGTAAGAAAGGAAAAACATGACATTCAAGTATATATGTTTATCTATATCTGTAGACTTTGTTTTGAAATTTCCCTGCCATAGCACGTACATGCTGCATGGTCTAAACGATGATTGATCTTTTGCTAAATGAAGAAACCAAGTAAAAAGTTTTATATTACTTCCAACTAATTCACATTATACAATAATATTTATTTACTGTCTACCTTACCTGTGACAATATTTACAGTCTGTGCGTCCAAGTTAAATGACTTTTGTGCTGCAAAATTTCGAAATGCAAAAGTCACGTGAAAATGATTAAAATTGTTTGACTGCATTGCCATGGTATTTTTGTTGATGCGCCATTGGTAATGCAGATAAAGTTAATTGTGATTCATCACAAGTAAATTGATCAATATTTTGTTTTTATATTTTTGTATGTTGTATGTATGTGTGTGTGTACGAATTGATGGCATGAAAATATTTACTTCTGTGAAATGCAACAAAAATAACAACGTTGTTATTAAAGGAATTTCTGAATATTTGCGGGCTGCAAATTTCATTTAAAAATGTATACACACATACATACATATATACCAGACAAACGCAATAAAAGTCAGCAGTGATTGGCTCTTAACAACCTGCATAATTGTCATACAACCCGACCAGCAGCGTAGTTGTTGGGCATACTGTTCGGCGAACTATATTCAATTTGCCTATAGCTCGAACATTTCAACATTTCCGAAGTACGATACATTTTTTTTTTTAATTTTTCTCTCGAATATCTGCTCTGGGTACCATAGATACTACATACTCACGACACCTTTAATCATAATCCAAAACTAATTAATAGCGAACCGTTTGCAAAGAAATGGTATCTGGCATCACACTTTTTGAAACTATTCGCGAAATTTTTTTGGAAATGTATATAATTGTAAGCGTATGTGCAATTTAATTAAAAGCGAAAGTGGAAGTTCTACGTGCCTTACATTATTGCCGAATAAATGCAAACGGCACAAGGCGTGGAAAATATTAAAGTTGGCATACAATGCAAAAGTGATTGGAATTTGCAAAATGTTACAATTCAACATTTTGGCGAAGATAGGAAAGGGCGTTGTCAAATATTTGAGTGATGAGTGAAATGTTATTGGTTATAAATTGAATGCGCATATTATTTTTGGCCATGGTTCGCTCACTTTTAATAAAAAGAAAAGTAAAAATACATTTTTTTTTTTTTTTTTTATTATTATGCAAAAAAAATTTAGTGATGAGAAAAATTTTGAATAAAGAATGCAATTCAATTGTTACTCAAGCTTTTGAAAATAAAAAAAAAACATATCGACATAAAGCAAAATAAAGGAATTCCTTGCATGTTCTTGGGATCATTTTGGTACTTTTTCAGCGTAATTTTGGAACACTTTCCCGATTCTCTTATGGGATTTACCAGGTTATTTCGACATTGTGTTTGAGACTATTTTGGAATTATTTGGGAAGGTTTACGGCGTAATTTCACTAAAAAGTTCCGAGAATGATCCCTAAAATTTAACAAAACTGTCTTTATATAATCCCTAAAACAATTCTGAAATAGTCCTCAAAATGATTCCTAAAACTATTCCGAAATTACGCCTAAAAGAAGCAAGTAGTAAGATCAAAATTTTTATTTTTTTATTGAATATTTTTTCGGGTTTGTTCCGGTTTCCGTTTTGTACCTTTTCGATTTTCAAAATTATCTCAGTTTTAATCCGGTTTTAGTTTCGGTCCTCAAACTTACTTCGCTTTCATTCCTCAACATTTCTGCGGTTTCGATTTCGTTTAGCAAAACAATTTCCGCTTCGTTCCCATTTCGTTTTCGAAAATTATGGAATTGATGAGTTGACTTTGAGGTTTTAAATTTTTAATAAAAATGTTCAAAAAAGCAATTCATATTTACGAAACTATTTAAAAGCGGAAGAAGGAAGCAAGGCTGCAAACTGAAGTGTCCTTTTAAATTATTCAAAGTAATTTATCGTCTTTGAATAGCTAGATATGGGAACACCTAAATGGACGTACTACACAAATTTATGTTCAACGTGTTTTCTTATTAAACATCAATATATTAGTGAAGCATCTATTTGCTCGTTGGCTACTTCTGACTTATAAAAAAAAATTTATTTTTATTTTGTGGCTATATAATGGCCTTAAGAGCACATAAAGATATCACGCTATATATGTAGCCTGTAGGAAAAATCTCTAATTATTTGTAAAATAGCTATTCAAAAATGTAAGAAAAGGTCACTAATCAATCAATTTCTTCTAAAGTAATCAACTAAATTGTTAGCCATTACGAGCAATAATCTTTATTTCACAAATCGAGTTAAAAGAGAAGATTCAAACAATTTCACTTTAATCGTTTCTCCACAAAAATATATATTTTAATTTAATAAATGAAATTAAAACAATAAAAAATTGAAACAATAAATCGTATTTGTTAAAGAATGCAAATTTAGTAACTAACCAGCTACTTTTTATTAAATTTCTTACAGGGTATGCACTTAAATACTGCAACTTATACGACCCTTTTGAACGTGTGTGTGTATGTATGAGTGTGTGGCACACTATCTGATGTTCTACATTTTCCAAAGGCAACAAAAATTCATGAAACATTTTTAACTTTTGTAAACGCACATGCCAACAGTTTTGCTTTTATCTCTACAAACATTCGTGTGCCTTCGAAAACTTGAACAAGTTCGTGGAATTTTGTTTGTAAAAGTTTACTTGAAAATTCTTTCGAACAGCTTTAAGCGACTTGCAAAAAAAAACGAGTAGCGAAAATTTCTT
The DNA here is from genome assembly GCA_951509765.1 of Sphenella marginata. Lineage (NCBI taxonomy): Eukaryota > Metazoa > Arthropoda > Insecta > Diptera > Tephritidae > Sphenella > Sphenella marginata. The sequence continues at coordinate 20,277,297 of OX608082.1, forward strand.
AAGTTCATAGGGAACGAAGAGGCGTGGTCTTCTACATTGAGGTGAAATAATGTTATTACAAAAACAAATAAAACAAAGCAAGTTCGTTCGAAACTGAATGTAATATACATACCTGGCAGTGGTTTGAAAATACAATGAATTATTCAATAGCAAATAATAATTTTTTTAAGCATCATATTTTCACATATTCTTCACCTAATTCGCTACATTTACGCAATGAAAAAATAACAAAGCAAGCATCGTGCAACTGGGTATAATTTGCGAACATACAATACAAAATACAATACAAAATACATATGTATGTGCACATAAAGCGGTCCAAAAGGTAAATATTAAATTAAAATAATTTAAATGTTTTCTAGCAAATTCACTTTCATTGCAATTTTACAACAAACAACAAATTTATTTTTTAAATTTTTTCTGCGCTTTGCTTATGTTTTATGTATCCTTCACTACTGCGCTGTTATAAAAATATTTTTTTTTTTTTTTAATTGCTTCAAGAGTAACTGACCAAATCTGCAAATATTTTGCATATAATTTTTTCTACCTCAACTTGGTTAGATTGGCTTGTTTGCTTGTTTTGTTTTAACTCACAATTTGGTTAGTTTGTTTTAAGTTTGCGAAAAGTTTCTCTTGGCCAGAGCTTTAGTTATACAAGTTAAGACAAGCATGACATTTAGTTAATAAATCGTTTTAATAAGTTTATGGGTGTGTGCATTTTTTTCTTCTTCTTTCCCTCAATGGCACAAATTGAAAATACCACGGGATCGCAAATCAGTTTCCACTTGCTTCTTCCATTGAAGTTTTGGATCATCTGTGCCGGAGTATCTTCGTTCACTCGCACAACTCGTTCTAACCAACTTAGCAGCTGGGTTTTAATTCGCTGCAAGAGCTTCCTCGAAACAGCTGTACATACTAATTAGGCTAATAATGCCGAACTATTCAACCAGCAAATTCCCTCACGTGGTCATATGATCCCAAAAATATAGATACTGTAAAAATTTCATGCAAATCGGTTGAGTACTTTGGACGCCTATAAAGCACACACAGCCACAAACTCACACATTCTCACATTCATTTTCATGCTCTTCTTTTATTGTTTTGCCAATATTTCACATACCAATTTTGCAACTTCGCCATTATTGGTTCGTTTTTTTTTTTTTTCTGACAACAGCTCATCAATTTCATTTTTAATGCTGAATTTTTTGCTTTGTGTGCAACATTTTTTTTGGTCTACACTACGTATACGTAACTAGTCGTGTGCGCAATTTTCGAACTCGTCTACGACTTGCTTGTTTTATGTGCTGCTTTATTGTTTATTGAAAGAAAATGTGACACTCCAGGGAATCAATTTCTTTTATTGCCTTACGTTATTTGATTGCGTACCACTTGAGGATTGTCGTATGAACTTCAATCGGTTTTCTTTAATTTATTTCACAATTTCACAATGTTTATTGTTGATGTAAATTTTCGCTTTTTTGTAATGAATGAGCTAACTTAATTTCACATTTTGTTAACATTATTGTTGTTTATTCGTTTACGAGTTAAGCGCTTTTTTTTTCTTGGAAGCAGCCGTAAAAGTAATGCTCATTTGGGCAAAATATTGCCTGGCAGATTTCAACTGTCAAAATCAGCTGTTGTTTGTTATTGACTTTTGTAATATTTGCGTTTATATTTATGTGAAATAAAATATAAAAAATAAAATAAATAAAATAAAATAAAATAAAATAAAATAAAATAAAATAGAATAAAATAAAATAAAATAAAAAAAAAATAAAAAAAAAAACAGGGTTACCACCTATTGAAAATTGTTAAATTAATTGGTTTACCGAAATGGGTATCAAACGAAAATTAGTTTACGTCTTATTTAAAAAAAAATAGTTCTAGGTAGAGTTACCATGATAGCGCTAGATTGTAAAGTATATTATTAATTTTACAACTTCCATTTATCGAAACACCAATTTTTCTCAAAGAAAAACAATTTTTTGAATTTTCTTTTTGAGGTCCACTTTTCTTTGTTGAAACATTTCAAAAAACTCAATTAAGTCTATTTTAAATGCGTTGCAAATAAATTTTCTAAACATCCTAGACAATTAATAAATACACCAAAGGAAACGAAAAGGCGAAAGTGAAAAAGTCAACAGTGATTGGCACAATGTTAATGGTAAGCCCCGGACGCAAAAAAAAAATGAAAAAAATTGGGATCTGTTTACCAAAAGTAACTTGTCAAATTAATGGTTCAATTTTCATCTTAAATTGAATAAAAGGTTGTATCACTTGCTTGGCTGTTGTTGCCTCTATGTGAATAGTGAAAAAAGGTCAACTCCTGCCAGCGATTTTTGCTATTTGTGACAGTACTTAAAAAAAATAATAATAAAGTTTTTCTTTTGAAATTATGCAAAAATATTTACAAATTTGGTTATGCCAGCTTGTTGTAAATATTACCTCAATGTTCCATATTGACAGTTGCGATCAACAACGTGAAATAACCCGAAGTTTTTCTCTCATATTCTTCTCTTTTTTTCTCATTCACTTTTTTATTGTGTGACGTGCATTTATGGATCAAAATGGTTAGGCCCGATTACTCTTTTACCTTCTTTTCCGACTATCTAATAAGCTTGATTGTTGCTTCAAAGTTATAACGTCTACTCTCGAATGCTCTCCTGATAATCTTTCTTATACCGCACCAGCACCCTTTTGTGATGAAATCAGTCAATTTGTCTCTAAGTTCTATTTTTAAATCTCATTTCTAACAGTAAACCTCGTTTCTATCCTCCAGTGAGGAAGGGTTCGAGAAGACATAGCATTTTAGTAACGTTTCAGGGGCTAAGCAAGCATAACCACCATGCTCAAGGGAATAAGAATCATCCCTCAACAACCGCAGAGGCCTTCACTCAGTCCATAATAACCAAGAAAGGACGACTTGATTTATATTTTTTGCTTTTTTGTCAAAAATCGTTAGTTATTACTACGACTTTACGACTGTCCTGAGCAATTCAGCGCCAATAAATGATGATGATGATGACAGATGCCCACATATTTCTCATTCATAAACTAGCTTTTTGCTATAAAAAAAAATCAAACAATGGCCGCCAGCTGTTCATGTCAACCAACAATGCAAGTCGTACACATCATATTCCCAGTGTCATATTTCTTTTTTTTTTTTGTTTTTCGTTTTTTGTTTTTCTATGTTGTTAAATGTGTTTTCTTTCTGTGAGAGTGAGTATGATAGCAAAAGCTATTAAACTTCTTTACGCTGTCATAGCGTAGCACATGAAGGTGACCATATTTTGTAGGGTTCAAAAAAAAAAACAAAATGTGTATCATAAATGACAACAAAAGTGGAATTAGAATTTAACGATTTGACGCAAAAAGCAGTTGCAGTTGAAAAAGTGCTTTGAACTATAACTCGTATTGACCTACATATTTACCTACTATGCATGTATGTATGTACATATGTATGTATGTGCATTTACAACTTAGTAAAGCATTTACGTCCTCTATAGTTCAAGAGCCACTAGCGTGCGCAAAAAAGTCTTGTTTTTGCCTCGAAAATACTTTTCTATCCAACCGTTTTAAGATAAAAGCCCATCAAAAGCATTCAATTCGAAGGCATTTATGTACGCTATTGTTCATGAGTAGACATTAGACAGGGTCAGAAAAATCTCTTTTATACTATAAATGTTTGGAATATTAATATGGACCGTTTCTGAGGTGTATACACTTTTGACCTCAGTAGCTTTTGTAATATTTGCGGTTATATTTATGTGAAATAAAATATAAAAAATAAAATAAATAAAATGAAATAAAATAAAATAAAATAAAATAAAATGAAATAAAATAAAATAAAATAAAATAAAATAAAATAAAATGAAATAAACTAAAGTAAACTAAAATAAAATAAAATAACATAAAATAAAATGAAATAAAATAAAATAAAATGAAATAAAATAAAATAAAATAAAATAAAATAAAATAAAATAAAATAAAATAAAATGAAATAAACTAAAATAAACTAAAATAAAATAAAATAAAATAACATAAAATAAAATTAAATAAAATAAAATAAAATGAAATAAAATAAAATAAAATAAAATAAAATAAAATAAAATAAAATAAAATAAAATAAAATAAAATAAAATAAAATAAAATAAAATAAAATAAAATAAAATAAAATAAAATAAAATAAAATAATATTTGTAAGTTTTTGCAAGCTCGAGACCAAATAAACAATAATTCATATGAATTTAATTGTCAGTTTTTTGGGAAACATGTAATCCTATCCATCGCTGTTGATTTTTCCTTTGTAATTTTTCTCCAATTATCAATTTTTCCCAAAAAACTGACAATTAAATTCATATGAATTATTGTTTATTTGGTCTCGAGCTTGCAAAAACTTACAAATATGTAAACAAAATAGACCGCAAAAATCCAACAATAAAATAAAATAAAATAAAATAAAATAAAATAAACGTCGTATTTAAAAACATAATAATTCTAGGTAGAGTTACCACATAGGATTGCCTCTTATTCGCATTATATTAATTTGTTTGAAAATCAGCTGTTATTTGGACATAAATAATCAAGCAAACAATCACTTCGCTCAAACATCTGTACTTTCGCTATTATTTGTTCTGTTAGAAAAAGTGTTTTGTGAAAAACTGGACTACAAAGTTCAATCACAAACTGCTCAAATGTCATAAGAAACTAAGGTGGAGTACTAAATTAGCCACACACCCATGTAAACATAACCACAATTGTGTTTGAAGTATTTAATTTTAAATATTACAAAAAAATTGCCTTACACGCATAATTTTCATTGTGTCAACAACTCTTCGCTATGAAGGAGGTCAATGTCAAAGAGTGAATGTTATGGTCGTTGTTTTTGTATATAAACATTTTTTGTTGTTTCTTTGTGGAACTTAAAGTTGTTTGGTATAATGCGCGCCAAAATGAAAAGCTGAGAAAGCGCATGCGCCAAAATTGAGGGAAATTTCCCCTGAAGGGATGAAGATATATATATATATATATAACGGTTTGAGTATAAAACTGTTATAAGGACTTTTTGAAGGGTGCTTAAATCAAAAATTTTAAAACAATAAATATAAGATTGGATTAAGGGGCACTGTGATATGACTTTTGGGTAGCTGGGCAAGTGATTGAAGGCATACTCAGAAAATGTTTTAAAGACTTTCCGCAACATATCTTAGCAGGGGAAATTACTTTGACTCGAAACATGTTCTGTCTGATCGACAGAAAACAAAGTTCCAGCGTCATGGCCGTGATTACTCTATCAGTAGCAACTACGAGTATAATCAGCTTGTGGTAGCCAATATACTCGCTGCTTTGGGACGTATGAATGTTTCAACGTCAGGGCGTCTGCACGTCATATCGAAAATATCATTTAAAAAATTACCCCGCTCAATTCTAACGTCTGCTCTATGATGCCAATCATGTACCCAACGATGTAACCGAACAGTGGGTGTGTAATTCTAACTCACTGTCTACAGTCCCTGCGGATTTTTTGAGCCATACGAAATGAAACTGTTTTACTTGATCCTTTTGTATTCTTCTGCTTTTATCTCTTTGTTTGTTGAAGAAATGTCAACTGAATTTTGGTAAATTTTTTCAATCTCTTCTTTTTTCTATATCCTCTCCTACCTTTCGTATGTACATATGTCAATAAATGAAACCCAAATGAAATGATCAAAATAATTGTCTGAATACATAAATTTAAAAATGATTGTCTACAATTTTGATTTTATTTGAATTTAAAAATTGCCAAGTTCGGCATTCAATACCTTAGCAAATCAATAGCCGTCGTAAACAACTTGTAAGTTGCCTTGATTGCTGGCCGAATATTGGCATAAATTAAGCATTTTTTTCCACCGCAATAGCTTTTTTGTGGCATCGCATCAATATTTTTTCTTTATGTACTCGAAATGCACCAAAGGCATTTTTGCTACAGTAACTTGTTGTAGGAATTTTATCTTCTTGTTTGGCTTGTTATGAGACGGTTGTGTGGCAGATTGCGCCAAGAAAGTTAAACAGTTTGTTTTTTCCTTTCTCTTTTCATGGCTAAAAGATAAGTTTGCTAGGTCAAAGAAATTCATTGAAGCATACCTGCCTTTATCTTAGTTGCCGGCGGCGAACTTTACGCATACTAAATATGTGGCCTAAATTTAGTCGACCTTTGCGATTAACATTCTGCTTTGAGATTTTCCTTTTGAGAATAGTAAGTTTGCTTTCGCGAAACAGTGACGTTTTTAGAACGTGTGACTTGGGGATCAGTGACTTTTTGGGAACTAGTGAATTTTTGGAACTAGTGATTTTTTGGGAACCAGTGACGTTTTTAGAACAAGTGACTTTTTTGGGAACCAGTGATTTTTTGGAACTAGTTAATTTTTTGGGAAGCAGTGATTTTTTTTGGAACCAGTGACTTTTTGGGAAGAAGTGATTTTTTGGACCTTGTGATTTTTTTTGGAACCAGTGAATTTTTGGGAACCGGTGATTTTTTAGAACTAGTGATTTTTTGGGAACCAGTGATTTTTGGAACTATTGAAGTTTTGGGAACCGGTGATTTTCTAGAACTAGTGGCTTTTTGGGAACCAGTGATTTTTTTTTGGACCAGTGTCTTTTTGCGAACCAGTGATTTTTTTTGATCTTTGGATTTTTTCTTTTTGTTTTCCAACCATGGCTGTCCAACTCAAATTGCGAAATGGGTCGCTGGGAAAGAAGGAAGAAGTTTCGCAAATATTGAAATATAAAGTGATTGCTGTCTGTTACGCTTTGAATTTTAGAATCCCACAAGAAAACTTAAACTTTTGTAGCCTGTTGTTGTTTTTGCTGTAGCAATGGGAAAGTAGTTTGCTCCAATGTATTGTGCATAACGCAAGCGAGGGGACTGTTTGGGAGAAAAGTCAGCCTAAACAAGTTTTTTGAAGTTACAAACATCATTTGTGCCAGGTGTATAGAATAAAAAAAAGTAAAATAAAATAAAAGCTTTTATGCCACTCAGTCAGCTCACAAACAATATTTTGTGTTTAATAGCTTTCATTTAACCTTTTGTGCACAATCACCACCCCTGTAGTCCCTAAATGGTGTTCTTTTATTCATCGTCTGTCAACCTTTTCTCACATTTAACAATAATATATATACATACAATACTCAGCCATTCTTTGTCACTTCATTGTTTTCGAACAAAGTGTTTGGAGAAAATGTGTCGCACACGGCGTATACGCAACTTTTTAATTCAACCGTTTTCAACATGAACTAATTTAGAAATTGACAACCAATAAAGTAGAAATTGAGTTTTTATTGATATTTCTTGTCACAGGAATACATACATATGTACATACATGTTGATACAAGATTTCATTTCTATTAAGCGTACTTGGTGAATTACAAACAAAAATTTATATTGAGGAGCTTAACTGAAGAACATTACATAAATACATACATACATATATGTATAATATTTAAAGCTTTCTGATTTAACTCTGAGACAACTCGCTGCTCATAAATTCCCGAATAAAAGCGGCAGAAATGTTTGAAGTTGCTTAACAGGCTGTCAAGCTGGTGGGTAATTACTTCCACTGCATGCTGGCGTTCAGAAACGGAATTCCCGGAATTTTAGTGTATGACTTCGTGTATTTTCCTGTTTAAGATATACATAAGTGTTAATGTACATTTTTATTTCATTCATTTCAAAGTACAACATTCGTAGAATTGAAAAGCTGGCATAACTGAGTATTCCCAGAATTGTGTAATTCAATTTAATTTAATTTAATTTTATTTTATTTTATTTTATTTTATTTTATTTTATTTTATTTTATTTTATTTCATTTTATTTTTTTTTATTTTATTTTATTTTATTTTATTTTATTTTTTTTCATTTCATTTCATTTCATTTTATTTTATTTTATTTTATTTTATTTTATTTTATTTTATTTTATTTTATTTTATTTTATTTCATTTTATTTTTTTTTATTTTATTTTATTTTATTTTATTTTATTTTATTTTATTTTATTTTATTTTATTTTATTTTTTTTCATTTCATTTCATTTTATTTTATTTTAGTTTATTTTATTTTATTTTATTTTATTTTATTTTACTTTATTTTATGTGTATGTTTTGAAATGTCTATCGCATTTAGTCCTTGCTGCGCAAAATAAAGTGCTTAAATATATTGATATCCGCTTGCTTATATTTGACAAAATTTAAGGTATTTGAATTTTTCACACTTTCTATTGTTTCCTAGTAGACAAAGCAGTCAAGGGTTTTGTGTAAAAGCATCTAAATTCTTCGCAAATGCTTTCGTTTACTGCAGATTACAAATGTACGTTTGTACTTAAAGACATTCTCATGCCTAGTGAGGATTGTCAGTGTGACGTCTATTGTTATATTTACGAGCATTTCATTGCCTTCATAGCAATTGTTCACACGCCATTATTTACCTATTTCATTTCATACAATTTAGAATCCGAGTAATTTCTTTTGTTGTATTTCTCTTGTATGTAGAAAAAATATGCGTGAATTGTCAGCGAATGTACGCGTAGTAAGAGTTAAATTGCTATAAATAGATTCGAACGTATGTAGGTGTGTGTGTGTAGTTCCATAAAAGCAAAGAAATTATTCCATGAGAGTCTGGGCAAATTTTCAACAAATCTGCTTCAGTAAAGCTCAAACTCGACGCAAAAAAGCCCACGAAAAGTGATAGAATCCAATGAGAAGGAAAGTGAGTGAAAGAGAAGTGGCATATGTGGTCTACTCGACGGTACTAACAGAGAAAAAGTTATCGATCTACTGCGTGGATAATCAAATGAGAGGACACTTAGAACGACTTGATGCTGATGAAGATTTAGGGATTTTTTCTAGAACTCATTGATACCAGTATCAGTACCAGTTCGAGTTCAGTTAGGGAACACATTTCGAGATTTTTCGCGACGAGACAATATTGAGAAGGCATGATTATTCATTTAAAACCATAAATCTTCACATTTGTTTCAAATATTTTTCCAAAGCCTTACAATAGATACATTATAATAATTTATAATGCCAATGGAAGATTTTAATGTACATATGTACATACATATGTATGTATATCAATGTATTCAGGAGTAAAAAAAACTTAACAACTTTTGGAATATTTTATTGAAGTTTGAACTGGATCTCGTTGAAATACAGAAAATAAAAAATAAAAAATTGCGTGACCTTCAGCTCATGAATATCTACTTTAAAAAAAAAAATTGTACAGATCGTAAACACAATAATTCAATTGTATTGTTTGTATACAAAAAACAAAAAAAAAAAATCTGGATAAAACTTTGTGGCTAATGTAAGAAATATACTGAATGTAAAAAAAGAAAAAACGGAAGTGGAATTCTTTTTGTACAAAATAAAAAATAACAACAAGTCAAAACACAAAAATTGTATTAAAGAACAACAACTTTTCCTTACGATAGCCATATAAAATATTTCGATAAAGAATGAATCATTCATCCAGATTGTGTTAAAGTCAAGAAACAGCAAATTAATTCTATGATTATTTATGGTTTCACATAAAAATTTCTTTTATCGGCTAAAATGCAAAAATTAAAATTTATTTACGTCTCTCACGCACTTTTGTGGGCATGAGTTTATAAATAAATATGTATGTATGTACGCACTTGGAAGTAAAATTGAACATAAATGGGCATAAAAATAGAATTGTAATGTGGCAAAAATGCGCAGCAAAATGAAAGCTTGTAACTATTTATATAGGACGCCTACTTTATGTGACTGTTGACTCCAACACACTAGCCTCCTTGGTTGCTTTAATGTATTCCTCTACGACACCAACTTCATGCCCAATTAAAACGCGTTTCAGTAAATCAAAATAAAATCCACTAAGTAATTTATACAATAGCAATAAAATAGTAAAATCGAATAAACTTACGTTACATAAAGTAACGAATTAGTGTTGAGCTAGGCGAGGGTTGCAGTAATAGTAAGAATCACATACATATGTACATACATCTTCATTGTTGGCTGGCGTGTAATGATTTCAATAATATAAGAGCCACGGTACGGTACGGTAACCAACGCCACAAGGTGTTACAGCCCCACCACCAAAACTGTTACCGTAATCGCAAACGTAGCCGTAACCGTAACCATAACCGTAATCGCAAACCTATCCGTAACCGTAACCATAACCATAATCGTAACTGTACCCATAATCATTTTTCTGTGGAATTAATTACATAACTCAAGCTGTAATCGTACCATAACCGTAACCGTAGCTGTACCTACCCCACTCCAACAAAACAACATCGAATATTAAAGTTATTCTGCTCAAGACTAAGATGTGACATTCTTCTTTCCGCATTTACTCAGAATTCATTACGAAACTTTTCATTTCCTTAGTTTGTTGTTGATGAATCGACGATTGAATATAAATAGATTTCCAGTCCGTTTGTCATTGGAATAAATTTCGTGTTTAAGTTTGTTGTACATTTATCTGTTATTTCCATTCTGATTGATTTGCTTTTATTTTTGTTTATTTTAGAAAAGTTTTGATAGCCGTTGGCTTGATTGGTTATCGAAGGTGAAAGATCTTCGGCGGATATAATTGGACATCTCGTGTCACAAAGGCAGCACTTAGCTCATGCCTAGTGGTTTGAAAGCAACCTCACTTGCTCGGTGATAAAGAATTTCGTGTAACAGAGCACCAACACTAAAGGAAATCGTCTCACCATGTAGTCAAAACAGGGTGTCGATGGGTTTAGTTTCTGGGTAGCAGGATTGCAAAAAGAAATTATTTTGTATTCAAAAAGTCACCAATTTCGCAAACTAGCCTCGTATCTACCACATAATATTTCAGAATTGATTACTATTCGGCAACAAAAGTTTTATTCCGTTTAGTTTTGTTGATTTTCCTTGAGGATATAAAGTGGATATATGTACATATGTATGCATGAATATTCATATCGCATCCCTTGACAAATTTTATTTTGTGTGCGATGTGGCGAAGATTAAAGAATTAGCTTCTTATAAGTTACTTAAGCCTTTCTGTGAAACAAATAGAAAACCAATTGTGACACTTTTGCTGTGAAGTTATGGTAGTTGCTAGAAATTTGTGGTTTAGGTGCTGTCATTGACCAATTTTGACAATGCCAAGAAGTTTTAACACTTAGGCAAACAGTTTTGCGATTCTCTTTACTTTGGCATTTATCACGCAGAGAACGCAGTAAGTAGTGAGAAATAGATTTGGTGCGGAACTATATCTAAATAATGGAAGAACTAGTCCCACGGGAACTAGATATTCAGGAGTTAAAATTTGGTAGGTAAGTAAAGTAGTAATAGATTGTTCATCGTACAGGGATGGTATGGAAAAGAATACAATAAATGTACTAGAAGCAGACCAGCGTAGAGCTAGAGGAGAGAGGACTGTTGATACTAATCGATTTACCGACTAATCGATAGCTTGTTTAGTAGGTGGTTAATGGTTTTCGGCACTTCGATTAATCCAATAATCGATCGAAAATGTACAATTAAACGAAAAATCGAAAGTGAGATGTTAGTCGACAGTTTTCGACTACTCGAATATTGCTAATCGAATAACTCGATTAATAGAATTACTGATTAGCTCGCGGCCTTCTAGAGATATTCCCCACAACTTATTTACATGTATATCCACATACCTATATGTAATACCTTTCTACACAGTAAAAATAAAGTGTATGCCACCTGACAAAGTCATTTGCTCAGACCAGCTTTTAAGTTCCATAAGCTATTCTTTGCAGCACGGCGACTATTATCTTTTGTTTAGTTCACCTTTTCACTGCAAATCTGTCAAGTTTTTCCAAATTTTTTCCGTGTATGCCATAAACTTCAAAAGTGCTAAGCGCAACTAAAAGTTTAGAACTAAAACAAGCTGACAGCATTGCTATGCAAAGTTTTGACGCATTAAGTGAAAGTTTAAAAATTTACATATTTACAAGTAAATAATATACATACATACATACATATATGCACTTGTTTAATTATCTATCATAGCTGCTGTTTTTTATTTATTTTGTTGTTTAAAACTTCTCCTCTTGTTTAAAAATTTTGTCGTGGTTTTCATTTTGTAGTTAGAAGAAAGTTTAATATCTGGCTTGTTGGGAGCTTAGAGCTTTAATTTGTACAGATTTTTGAGAAGGATTGTCAATTACCGAAATATTTTCCAGTATTTATATTTAAAGGTCCTGATGGACAGTAAGCTTAAATAATTTTTATGGCAATTTATCCCAAAATTGTTTTAAAAATAGCTTGAAGTCAATTTGCTAGAATGAGAGTTATGTAAGCGTTTTAAGTAGTAAATTATTTGTAGATTTAAGTTAAACTTTCATGTTGTACAAGAAAAATATTTTATAAGTCAATGAACTTTGAAGAGGAAACGAAAATGTTTACCAAAAATTCAGCAAATTATTTCTAAAGTTTTTGCATGTTTTGTTTTGTTTTTTGGTTGAAATTTGTATAGAAGAAGAATAAATTCTTTTCTTGTTATCCTATCCAGCAACCCTTGTTAAAGAAAGTATTGTAAACATTAATATGTTGCTTTGTTTAAGAAATGTAAACTTGAAGAGGTGATTAACATAAATTCTTGGATAGCATCTTCAGCTTATAAGAGCCACGCACGTACTTCGTGTGCTCGTTGTATTAATGGTAGCACATTTTTATTGAGAAAATGAGCGGAATGGTTAAAGGGCACATATGTACGGGAATTGAGTGTACCAAAATGTGTTGACATAAATTTCAGAAGGTAATAAAATACATACATTGATATGTAAAATTTGTTTGCTAAAAATAAAATTTTAAACTCGAAAAGTGTTAATAAAAAAAAATAAGAAAAAAAATGTAAATCTAAATTTTTCCTGTTCAATTCAACAAAAACTTTTAATAATTAATAACAAAATTATTAAGAAACCCAAAAACAACAATAATTTTTAGCTGCAGAAAAAATTATTAATGGGTCTATAGCTCGTACCGAACCAGGATACTTCAAAAAATAAAATCTAAATAAAAAAATGTTAAAGTTTACTCAAAGGCCAAATGATAAAAAATAATAACAATAATATTTATTATGAAAATTTTTTTTATTTAATTTTTTTTTTGTCTTTTGTTTAAACATTACTTTTTGCCTTCGTTTGATAAATTTTTGTTTAGTAAGGGCAAGATGTATATTAACACAGAATGGGGTCCTTGACAAATTATCTTTCTTGTTTAATAATCAAGAAAAAAATATTTTCATCAGGTTTTTTGAAAAAGCACCAAAAATAGTTTGCTTTTTGAAGCATAACTCAGAACACTTGATAAAAATATTATTTTCTTAATTATTTATCAAGATTGACAATTTAACAAGAATGCAGAATCGGGAGGTAAATAGGCCTTAAAAATTGTTTTTAAAAAAGTTTAAATTTAAAAACTTTTCAGCGTAATAAAAACATTTTTAAATTATATACTATCCAAAACTGATTTAAATATCTTTCAAATGGTACAAGGATCTTCAAAATCGACATGCCACGCCCACAGTTTTTCAAAATTACAATTTCTAAAAATGTTGGTAATATGCACATCCATGCAAAATTTATCCAAAATTGGAAAGGGGCAGGTTAAAAATGTGTTTCTTTTAAAGGTTATGATATACAATTAAATATATGTAACTACATATATGTGTATATATTTTTTTCTAGATTTTTTCTTTTCGAGCCATCAACCCCCGACGCCAATCACGTGTGTGTGCATTCTAAATAGGCCCCTTACGTGCTTATTATAGGCACAATAAATTCAAATTTGTAACCTCTTAGAATTTTCAAAATGCCATAACAATTGTTGTTAGACATATGCAAACATCATTTATCAAGCAGACAACTTTAAATGATGCAGAACAAGCTAACAACTACCAAAACCCAGCTCGTTAAGTCAGCCGCAATTGTTGATGGGCTTAACAATTTATGTGTTTTTAGTGTGCGTTGGTTGCATGCGAGCTACGTTGGAAGTATGCATGAAGTATTTTTTGTAAGTTTTTCTATAAGTATAATGTTGATTTATTTGCTTTTGCACATGTTATGAACATAAAAATAATACTTTAAGGCACGTGAGCTCTCTAAACTTTTCATATTTTTAACTTTTTCCTTCCTGTGGTGTAAAAGCTTCAGATACTTGCGGAATTTAATGCGTTGAAAGCATGTGCTTAAAGCCGCTTTAAGTTGGTTAATGGCTACCTGAATTGAATGTTGAAGCTGAGTGCAAAAAGCTTAATTTTGATGCTTCGGGCAGCATAAATCCATGAAAATTAAATGGAATTGTTTTCGTATGCTTTAAGCTCAGATTATACTTCCGAACCTAGTGATGTGGCAAAGTCAAGTATTAGAATTCGGGTTCGTGCATTTTTTAAATTTCTTGAATATCTTTAGAAGAGAGACCTTGCAAATTGATATGGAAATATATTTTATTTTATTTTACTTTATTTTGTTTTGTTTTATTTTATTTTAATTTATTTTATTTTATTTTATTTTATTTTATTTTATTTTATTTTATTTTATTTTATTTTATTTTATTTTATTTTATTTTATTTCATTTTATTTCATTTTATTTTATTTTATTTTATTTTATTTTATTTTATTTTATTTTATTTTATTTTATTTCATTTTATTTCATTTTATTTCATTTTATTTTATTTCCTTTTATTTTATTTTAATTTATTTTATTTTATTTTATTTTATTTTATTTTATTTTATTTTATTTTACTTTATTTTGTTTTGTTTTATTTTATTTTATTTCATTTCATTTTTTTTTTCTTTTATTTTATTTTATTTTATTTCATTTCATTTCATTTCATTTCATTTCATTTTATTTTATTTTATTTTATTTTATTTTATTTTATTTTATTTTATTTTATTTTATTTTATTTTATTTTATTTTATTTTATTTTATTTTATTTTATTTTATTTTATTTTATTTTATTTTATTTTATTTTATTTTATTTTATTTTATTTTATTTTATTTTATTTTATTTTATTTTATTTTATTTTATTTTATTTTATTTTATTTTATTTTATTTTATTTTATTTTATTTTATTTTATTTTATTTTATTTTATTTCATTTCATTTTATTTTATTTTATTTTATTTTATTTCATTTCATTTTATTTTATTTTATTTTATTTTATTTTATTTTATTTTATTTTATTTTATTTTATTTTATTTCACTTTATTTTATTTTATTTTATTTTATTTCATTTTATTTTATTTTATTATAAACACAAAATTAGGAATAAGTTTAAATAACTCAAACTATTTAAATTAGAGTAGATTTTGTTCTCAAAATATTTTTAATTCTTTCCCGAAAAACCCACATAAATCACACTCATAATCCTGTCTGTTTTATTTCTTTATTTCAAAAATAGTATATTTTATCTAAAGGCGGTATAATACACTCGAACGATACCAATGTATTTGTACAAACAATAACACAGCATGGCCTCATACTACATGGCAAGTCAGCATTTGTTATGGCTCAGTCATCATCTGACTGGAAAATATGCCACTGAACGCTCTTCAATTTCTCGTTATGTATTTTGTGTCTGTGTGTGGCTGCCTGTGTCTGTGTGTGGCTACATGATGTGTATTCCTAGTAAGTAAAACTTCAAACAGCAATGTCATCAGTGAGACAATATGAAATGAATTTCAATAGCTGATACACAGCAATTACATGCCCACATACCAACACCAACAACACAAGTACGATGTTGCACATTACCACACTCCATGGCAGTCAAGTTGACGAGATTCGCATTTAAATCAAACAAAAGCCAACCGTTGTAGTCTCGCTGGCTTGCAGTTTTAGGTTGGATTGCTTTGGGAGCGGATAAGTACTGAACTTAACGGTTGTTGGGAAATTGTGTTGTCGATAATGATGCTGATGGTTATATACAGTATGTTGATGGCAGTGATTATGGTGGATAAAACAATGGTTGCAACAACAACAACAACCTGGATATTTATTTTCAAAAAACCACAATCTGCTCACATACTCGCTTGACATTAACATTTTGTCTGTTGCCTGAGTCTCGAAGCTGTGCTGACTAAATCTGTCTCAGACGTCTTAAAATTTGCTAATCAGTGATAATGACGTAGCGATGGATGCGGTGAGGGGGGTTTGTGTCACTTTAGGTATTTACACAGCACACGTTCCATTAACTAAACTGCTTACACTCTCTTTTGTTGCGTTAAAATGAAAATTGTTTGCTGGTGTTGACTACATTGACACTGAAGGAAGTGCAGTCTCTGTACCCCGTAAACATTGCTAGAATGGCAGCAGTTTGGGCCGTAATTGGGATTCGAGACTCTCATGTACATTCCAATCTAGCTTCCATTGATTCCCTAGAAGTATAGATAACTATGTTGCAAATCTAAAATATTTGAATAGAATGGGTATGTTCTATGATGCCGCAACTCGTCGGACTCCCCGTTTTTATTTTTTTCGTTTTGGCGGGGGAGCAGTTTCAGCTTTGGGTATGGAACCCGGTATGTGCCTTTGCAGCGAAAATATTGACTTTTTTGCTTAGACAGCAGGCGAATTGCGAGAAATCGAATTTTGAAAAAAGTTATCAATTCGCCCATTAAATATATCGATAGTAAAATCGATAGTTAAAAAGTCGATTGCTTATTTACATTTCCAGTCCGTTCGGTTGGACATACGTATTCTGCTCTGTGTTCTCTTAAAGCTGTTTCAATTCGTCGAGCTCCATTCAAAAAGAAACAAAGTTTATAAAACAGACAGAAAAGGTGTGATGACAAAACAACCAGGAGGGGGGTGTTAGTAATTTATGCCGCTTTTGACGCTATCTCTTCACCTTCTTCTCTTTCTCATTGCTGCTGTCAACTGTTTTATTTATTCGATAAGTAATTTCCACAATTTTAGCTTCAAATTGTCTTTTTCCCACTTGAATTATTTTCTTCTTTTCTAACTTGCTTGTTAGCCGCCCTTTGGTTGTCGTTAGAAGTGGACATTGTAATTATTGCAGGTAAAAAATTCGTGAATACGAGGGTAGTTCGACTATTCAGTGAGTTTTTCAAAACACAGCCTTTTTTCTTTTGTCTTTTTTCCAATGTTGCCATACAGGATGTTTTTATGGGGTTGCGACCTACCTGAATTTTTTTCAAATAAATAATATCAAACCGAATATATTTTCTGTATTTAAAATAAAAAATATTTCCTTCTAGGGTAAGTGCAACCCTAAGCTTATTATATATACTCTGTGGTAACTACTGTACGTTAGATGTCGCCACGCGAAGTCAATTGAAGCAACTTCAATCGCTTCGTAGCAGCCATAGCTAGCCAATAATGCTTCCAAAAGCCAAGCAGAGATGGTATGGAACGATGGAGTTGTGTTTGAATAATTAAAGTGTAGTTGTATGCAATATTTCGTGGAAAGCAAAGGTGGTCGGATTCAATGCATATCGGTTTAAGAAAAAACGAAAAAAATTTTCTCTCATATCATAAAAAGTACAGCCCTAATTTTCAACTAAACACTGCGATGAGAACTTGCGCAGCTGTTTTAGTTATCGGAGCTGAACAAGTCATGAACGGCATATGCCCACTCTTGGCACTCCAATTGCAGTTCCAACAACACTAGAGCAACACCTCTCTAAACCAGCGCTGACTATTTAATAAGAAAGCATAATATTTAGAAAAAAAAATTTCTTTTTTAATAACTAGTTGTGTAATTCCAAATTAAGTCATGATAGGAACTTCGAAATTCACGAGATCTGGTCGCTCTAACAATTATTTATAATTATAATCTCACTTTTTTTGTAGCAAAATAATTATACATATTAAAAATGCTGCAAGTTTTCCCACGATCTAAATTTCTTTATCACACACATTTTCATTGTGTTTGAGCCATTCACACAAGCGTAAATAAATATCAAAAACGTTGAGTGTATGCGAATTGCTTTGTTTGACCACAAAACCGCAACTGATTGAAATATGGGCTCAAATTAAATAAGTTAAACAACAATAAAATCTAAGTATGCAAAAAAAAAAAACAAAACTAAAACACGCGTAGATTAAATGTACATTTCGGATTATATGCCTAACGAGGCGCCTAAAATTATGTAATAACAATAACGAGTGGATTATATTTTATATAAAATAATTATTTGGCTCTTTAAGCATACCGAACATATTGTGTAAAGTTATTTGTATTCTGTAACTGAAAAATTTTAAAACTATTAAATTTCTACACTTATTCCCAATTTAGAAAATTTTTCAGTAACACATATTTTTAGGCGTTGCTTTTAGTCTTTAATTCTAGTCTCCCCTTGAGTACGGCCAATGTATTGCTGGTAATAACTGAATCACGCGTTAATCCGACTTTGGTTATTAGCGCCACAGATGGATGTACTCGTAAATGTAGAAGTATGGCGCCTAAAATTCTAGGAAATTCAATTGTGTTTACATTTCACGTTTCGCTGCCTAACGAGTGTGTAAATCACGGCCACAATGATTGAAGAGCTACATCAAGGATTATACGAAGAGTTAGAAGTACACACATAGATATAGTATACCTGGAAGTACAATAGACTGCCTCAGCTGAGTTAAAAGAAATATGTAGTTTTAAAAATTCGATACAAGGCGACATCTATCATTCAGTTGTTACTAAGAAATGTATTTTTCTTTTTTGTTTTGTTTGGATATATTGGCATATTTAATTTTACTTAAAAAAAAATTCAGATAAGTGGCAACCTCATAAAAGCATCCTTTGTGCCAACAACAAGGTGAAAATTCAGTACAGTACCTACATATGTACATACATACCAAATTTCATTCAAATCTGTTGAGCCGTTTTCGAGTTAAGCTTAATATATAAAAATAGCTTGGTTAAAGTTATAAATTGAGCACAAAGATTACAAACGCAAAACAAATTAGCTTCAATGTTGTTTGTTCTGAGCTCAAGTAAATTGAGCATAAATAATAATTTATTTGATTTTTGTAAACACTCTATACATGAATTTGTCTTAAACGCAGTTCATATCGTTTTTTTTTTGGCGATTGATAGCATTCATCGTGTTTAGGCACGATTACCGTATAGTGCGAATCAACAAAACACTTGCACACACACACAAATATAAGCGGAGCATCACATAGGCAAAGGCACGGGCTCATGTTACGCGTGACTTTGCTGGATTGTGCCTACCGAACACAAATATGTTTACAAACAAAGAAATAACACACACGTTGCTTAGTGCCGACCACGCTTGCGTATGAGCATGAGGTTGCATATTGAGCTGATCGCCACAAACTGCTTGAATTGGTAAAGCTCAAGCAACACATAAATAGAAAAAAAGAAATTTAAACAGCTAGAAAATAAATTAAATATGAAACAAGTAAGCAAGTCTAAGTTCGTGTGAACCGAACATTAAATATCCGGCGTTAGTTTTCAGAACGAGATACAAATACCATGACTTAGCAATGATATAGGCCCTGGAATCTTATTTGAAATTTTCTATATCAAAAAGGGGGCGTGGTTATAATTCGATTGCGATAATTTTCAACAGCAGCCTACCTTGGCCAAAAAGTAACCTGTATGCAAAATGTCATGTAAATATCTCAATTTTTACTCAAGTTATCGTGTACACGGACGGATTCCTCTTTTCAACCTAAGAACTTTCATACATGGAACTCAATATCTAACTCCATTATTTTGCACAGTTACGTAGTACCGTTATGTGGACAAAATAATAAGCCCCTTGTACTAGTACTAGTACGCTGGGTATAATAAAATAAAAGGAATTTCATGATATTAATTTATCTTGAGTTTTTAATTGGAATCAGTGGCGAATCCAGAATTTTTGGAAGGTTGCTTTCTTCAAACGAATTTTCGGTTTTTTTAAAATTTTTTTTGAAATAGGGTGATCTTCAACTCAGCAGTCAAAATTTAATTAAATAAAAAAATTTTGCCCATTTAATTATACACATAGTATGCACAAGACTAGCTTTGATCCAGGCAAAAAAATCGCGAGACTGATCTCTAAAAAGAGTGAACTGGCATCAATATCTAGCTTTCGTCTACAGTGGGTCGAATTGAGTTGATTCCTTTATGGGCATAGTAGGGATAGGTCTATTTTAATTTCTGTAGGTGTCGAAACGGAAATCTATGCGACACTACCTTTTTAGGCATGAAGGGACACAATTGGTCTCTTCTTAGGATGTGTTCAAACAAGAGGGATCACTTGAATCGATAGAAAAGAGATCAAAACTGGCATTGGTCCCATGCTTCTGCTCTCGGTTTCAGCTTAGACTAATAGCTTCTTTTCTTTTGTAAGCAGTACTTCTCTACTAACCATGCCTAACCGTGATGAAACTCTGATTTTAAAAATCCACAAAGTTTTACTTACCCCAATGAATATTGGAATTTATATGGAAAACAACAAGTGCCTAAAAGTATGCACTCGCGCGTACAATGAAAAACATTTTCAATACGGTGACTGAGTAAACCTTCGTAGAACAGAATTGCACACTTTTTCATCCACTCCTTTGGTAGGCGCGACTCATTGTTTATCCACATTTTAATCCCTTACTGGTTGGCAGTGTTGCCGTAGTCCGTCAGTCTGTTTGTGACCATGATTTACACACACTTGCTTGATCCGCCAGCGTGCAATGTAAACAAAATTTTATACTTTTTCTAGAATTTGCGTTGTTTTTTGGTGCAGTCTAGTGCACAAGCATCAGTAAACCTAGAGCTTACAAATGTGGCAGTTAATATGAATAAATGTATGTATGTACAAACATAATAGGCGTACAACGTGTCGCTACTTGCAGAACAAGTAATAAAAGTTAATGTATGTATGTATGTATGAGTGTGTGTGACTTTGAGTGTGTGAGTGGCTGCGTAGTTGCTTACTGTTACTCAACACGTGGTGGTATCTATTCGTACAATAACAAAATATTTGCAAGTTCCACTACGAGTAACCCGCCCACAAAACAAAAAAAAAACATTAAACAGCTGTTGCTCGGCAAACTGTTATACGCCTAGATGTATGCAATGAAAAATTTCCCATTCGTAAATTAGTGAATGAACAATATTTGTAGACAGTTAGGATGTGAGAGACGTAGTACTTGTGCAACAGTATAGTAAGGATGTTGAAAAAACAAAGCCGTTAGTAGCGGTAAAACTTTCAAACGAGACGTTTGTCGGCACGGAACCACTTGTGAATTTCGTTCGGTTTTTGATAAAATAGTGTTTATGTGGTGAAATGTCGTTTGAATTGTAAGAGGATATGTTGTATGTGGTGGGGTTGCTTATTATTTTTAAAGCATTTGATTTTATAGTAAAAGTACATATTTAAGTTAAAAAATTAAATTAAAAATGTTAAACATATATTTAAAAGAAAAATGCAAAAATAGTAAATAAAATTAAGACACACTTAAAAAAGAAAAATAAAAATTTGCGTTATTGAACCTTCGGGGAGTGTTTTTTTGTCGTTATAAAAACAACGACAACTTTGAATGCCCATTGTTAAAAAAATAAAAAAGTTCACTTAAAAAAATATAAAAAAAAAATCAGTGCATTCCAATAAAAGAAAGTGAAGAAAATTAGAAAATCTTTTTTTTAATTTAAAGAAATCAAAAAAGCAGCGAAACCAAATAAAAAAGGGAAGAAAGTTTAAGAAAATTATTATTACAGTGAAAAAAATACATAAGTGAGTAAGACTATTGTTGATTAATCGACCAACTTCTAACAAAAAAAAAAACACTTTAAAATGCTATTAAAAATGGCGTCCGACTAGGAGTTAATATTAAAGTGAATTTTCAAGTGACTTAAGTGATTAATCAAATATTTTGAAGTGATTATTTATCTGCATTTGATTAAATAACTAATTACCTAATAATCATTATTTAATAAAGAAAACGATTCATTTACAGATGTTTCAAACTTTGATTAATTCTAATTTATTTCATTTCATTAAACAAAAAAATGATTAACTTAAAAGTAGCTTAATCAGTGCATTGAAACATTTATTCATTTTCACATTTAGTCTCACACATTTTTTCAGTTTAGAAGAGATCTGCTCGTTTGGCTTTCTTTCTTTTTATTAAAATTTTAATTTTAACAAAGGATTACTCTGGATCTGATTAAACAGAAAAATTATTAAATAACAATTTGTTAAGGCATTTTTGAATCCAAGAATCACAAGTTTTTGTGTTAGCAAAATTTGCAATATATAACTTCTACACTTACTAACAGTTTTAATTTAATTTATTTATTATTTAGAAAATTTAATTTCATTATTAATATTTTTAAAATACAAAGCGGCAAGCAACTTTTTAAAGTTTCACAACAAAAAAGTTTGTAATTTATGCCGTGGGAGTGGCGTTTGTCTCCAACCAATTTCCTCTTACTTAACTATCGTCTTTTTATTTCTTTTGCATTTCCTTTTTATGTAATTAGTTTTACATACATATATATTTATAAGTTATGAAGGGACATAAATACTTAAACTTATAAAGTTGTATATTCGTACGTTCAAACTATTTCGTAAACAGCTTACACGAATTGCATGAAATTTGTTGTGTCGGTAAAAAGCTGCTTTCTAATTCCTAGGTAGAGCCACATAGGATATTTTTGTGGGGTTGCCACTCAGCTGAATTTTTTTTTTTAATTTAATGCGATATGCCAATATGAGTATAAAACAAAGGGTATTTTTCTGAATTAATAAAAAAAAAATTTCCATGTAGGGTTGCCACCTGAACTTAATATATGTATATGTTTTTTCACTTGCGGTAGCTACGAAACGATAGATGACGCTACGGCTAGTAAACTGAAGTAACCTCTGCTGCCTTGTAGCAGCCACTAGCCGTCTCCGTGTAATGGTATGGAAATATCAGCAATGGGCTTGCTGAGATAAACAGTTCGAACAGCTGCTCAAAGTGGGGAAATCAGATTTTGACATTTAAAATTTGTAAAGAGGTGGTGTTTGATAAAAAAGTGAGGTATTGAAGGTGTATGCAGATAGAAAAATGTCTAAAGTTAATAAATCTTCAAGTGGTGACAGTGAAGAACGGCGATCAGCACATGGCTAAAAGAGATGGTTGGAAAGTATTTCTAATACCTATCGACTTCCCATTTTCCGAAAATGAGCTGATCTATTTTTGTTGTTAATAAATGGAGTAATTTATAGCAAAAAAACTTATGTCTGGTCCGCAATAGGGGTGTGAACTCGAGGCGAAAAAATAGATAAATTAAAATCGATATATTTTCTTAAAGATAAATTGATTTTGGCGAAATGAATTTGCAAAAAGAATGTTTTTTTTTTGACTAATCAGTTCTTAAAGAAAATTTGTGATTTTTAAAAAAATGTTTGATTTTTGTTCATAAATGGATTATCAAACGAAAAATGCATATCGATGTATTAGTAGAATTATAATACCAATATTTCAATCAATACTAAATTAATAAAAAAAAAAACGAACGATTTTCAGAATTCATTAAATCAAGTTCAAGTCAAAATAAGTATTTCCACAATTGGGGTTTATCATTAATAATATCGATCTTAAAAAAATCGTTAATAAGAAACAATTATCGATTATATTAAACATCGATTTTTTATTCACAACTCTAGTGTGCGACAAAGGTCACCTAGATGATTGAGTGCTATATTTGTCTTTGGCGCATGAGTAAATGGTAAAGGGAACTAAGTTTTCAAAAACAGGAGAACGCAAAATTTAAATTCTTGAAAGAGACGAAAATTGGAAAAAGAAAATGTTGAAAATTTTTTGCCATTTCAATTACCATTTCACAATTACAATGAAAATTTAACCATAATTGGTTTGGTCCATTTTGTACTGGTTTGCGACTGGTTTACTTATTTCCAAAAACTGTCAGTGGATATCTCTTTCAAGCGCAACGTGCTAAAATACGAATTACTTAGACAGCTGACTGACTAACTAGTGAGCATGCGTACGGTATTCATACTAGTTTTGAATTAGCTAATACCAGTTAGTTTGACTGTCGGTTTCATATGTGTTGCTTGAAAAAAGAAATTCTAGGAAGACAACCTAAAGTTCAGAATTTCTATTTTAAATCTTTATTTTAACAGAATAGTTTCCATGACAATGTTTTTTTTTTTTTTGTTAAATTCTACTTCACATACAATTTGTGAGCAATTAACCCCATGAGTAAATTTTAATATGTCATATATATATCTTTTTTTGATAAAATAATAGCAGTAGCTTTTCTTAGAATATTAATGTGTATTTTTAGAGGTTTGTCATTGCTACTGAACTCAATTTTTTTTTGCAAAACTAGCAAATTGTTGTAGTAAAAAAAACAAATTTCCCACAAAAAATAAAACAGTGAAAAACTTGGTTATGTTATTATTATCATTTCAGAGTAATCAAAATTTAATAAACATTGGTTAAGTTTTATTTCGTGGTCACTTTGGAATTTTTGGAAAATACAGAAAAAATTTATATTAGATAATTCACACGAATGGCGAATAAAAACATTTCAGATTTCCAGAAGAGTTCCTGAGATCAGTTTCAAAAGAACAAACCTAGCAAAGGTAGACTGCTAAAAGTTAAATATGAGGTATGCAATTTTACCAGTAGGTATTCTTCCCGCCATAATATTAACCTAACTGAAAACAAAAAATATTACCACTCACGTAATCGTTGACTGATTGAGCTTTACCATTGCGCCGGCTAATTAATGAGTCAACATATTGATGTTAAATAATTCATTAAATTATTGTTGGATTATTAAATATTCATGTGAAACTGTTTGTCCAATTACTGATGATTGTTGGAGCATTTCAGTTATTAGGAAATGTTATTTATTCCCTTAATTACATTCGTGGTTTGACAAAGTGTTTTTCAAAACGTGTTCGCCCCCCAATTTGAGAGTGATTTGGTAAATTGTACGAGTGTAATTCTGCTTTGGAAGGCTTTTCAGAAAAAATTTTATTTAAATTTATTCGCTTTACAGATGCCGTTTGGAAGATAAAAGAAAGCTCTTTATAGGCTTCAAAATATTCCGCTTTCGTACGTGGCATGACTTGTTCAACTTCAGACCCTAGCAGATATGACTATTGTAAAGGTTTTTTTGGAAATGTCTAAGCCACAATCGGACGGATTTTTTACCATAACATTAAAATTTTTCATTCGCAGTTTTACCTAGAGTTTTGGAATGTGTAGAATTGCAATTTCTCTTTGCTTTACGACCTCTATCAAAGCTTTAGTTTTTCTCCTTTTCAAGCAATTTTATGCACTCCAACTACTCGACCTCTTCATGCGAATGAAAATGTCATAAACGTAGAAAGATGAATATGCAAATGTAGTTATATGACGAACAAAAAACGTTGCTCTTGATGTCACACATGTATACACACACACACAAACATACATGCATACAAACAATTAAGTTACATTTGTTTCATTATGGTCGTGACACACAATCGCTTGTAAATGCCAAATTTGGCGTATGAGATAACAACGAAAACTGCAAATGTCTTGCCATCTTTCATCTAGTCATGTCTATGAACATGCATACATATATATATGTATGAGGGTGATCCTTAAAGGTGGGTAGAAAATGTGTACATCAGAATTGGCAAGCTTCAACGGCTAGGTATCTACACATACATATATATCGCAAAATTTCTTAAGACTGGATGATAAGCGAAAGAGAGGGGCTAGTAATGGTCACAACTTGAAGTAAGTTTGAGATTGAGATTCTGATTACGCTCTGCATGCGCCACAACAACCCAACTTTTATGTGACGTCTACACAAGATGCCAATCCTAAGGACTGCACAATCAAAGTATGTACTCAAAATCAAGAGTTAAACTAGTCAAAAATGGGTCCTGAAAGGATACGTCCGAATAAGGGTATTTTCCTACGTGCTATTATCGCCCACTGTGAGCCTTAATTTAGATATGATAAGAGTTTCAATAATAGGCTCTTTTTTGACTCAAAAATAACTCTTTTATGAATCATTTTTAGAGTCATTTATGACTGTTACGAAATTTATAAGATGCACATTTTTTGACAAAATCTAGAGTTAAACTAGCAAAATAGCGGAGTCATAAGTAAGTCATAATTGAGTCAAAAATGAGTCCTTTCCTACTTGCTATTATCGCTCGCTGCCATATCTAATATGAGCTTGAATAAGAGTCACCTCTTGTTCTCATAATCGACTTTTTTTGACTCAAAAATAATTCTTCTTCTTCTCCATTAAAAAAATACTTCAAAATAAATTAAGTCAGTAAAAATAATATAAACGAATCATAAAACAATGCAAGTCAGGCACAAATTCGATGATGAAATCCATTTCTTTTTTTGAATAAAAAAATTTCCAAAATAAAATATGAACATTTGTGCCAAAGCTGCTTATTAAATGAATTAGTAACTTCTTAATTTGAGTCATAAAATACACATATTTGCATATTTTTGTGGCTCACATTTACAAAATATTTGGTACTAATTTTTGACTCTTAAATTATGAATGTTTCGAGCATGTTTAAGGGAGGATATAAAATAAATTTTTTATCAATTTTTTTTTTAATTTGTTACACAGTGTAAATTCTTTTGATTAATCTTCAAGGCATCCTTCAAAAAATCCTAAAACTAGTGTAAGTAACAAAATTTATTTTTTGTTATTTGAAAAGGCTTACATCCCAGCGTGCATAGCCTGGAGCTTTCGCTTTCGCTTTCGCTTTCTTTTTTTTTTTTTGTATTTTTTTTTTGCTTTTCCTTGTTTGCTCACAGTTCAAGTGAAAGCTGACGAAGAATGTAATGGAATACAGCTGATAGTTGATGCTTAGTTCAGCATGTGTGAAACCGGAGGCACTGCTAAAATGTAAGTTCTTGCATGTAATAAAGTGGTTGGCTTCAGGCCAAGTTTCGCAATGAAACACGTCTGCCCAAATCAAATTCACTGCGCTAGTGATAGTGAACAAAATTATTTTCTGCTTAAAATGTTTTATGAAACTGGCAGTGAGTGTATTCAAAAAAAAAAATTTCTGTAGAAAATTGTTGGAATCAGCCAAGTGCAGCTTTTTCTAACCTTTCGGGTGTAAAGTGGAATTTCCAAATATTTGTTTGCTGTTTTTTAATATTTTGCCAAGCTTTTTGAGAACTAACTACCAATTCAAACGCAATTTACTATTTGCTAAAAATTCTAATCGCACTTCCGCTCAGCAAAACATTTTTTTTTTTTTTTTAAATTGAACTCATTTGTAATTTACTTAAAAGTCCACACTTAAGCTGCTTCACCGCCACATAACTTAATTAAACCAATCTGGGAAATGTTGCGTATACGCCATGACATCCTAAAACTGTTGACGTTCCTCCGTGTGTGTGTGTGTGTGTAGGGGATTCAAATGATTTGTCGAAACCGCTTGTGGCTCTTTGGGCTCTCTATTCACTTTTTTGCATAATAATTTAGCCACTCCGCTCTTGTATTCTCTTCACTGACGCATACATATACACTCGTAGGTAGGTACATACATACATATAACTAATTCCCTGAACCATGTAGTATTAGCCTAGCATTTATGACGGTCTCAACCATATCAGATGCGTAGCGAATTTGAATGGCATTTTCATGATTTCCTATTTAGATAACAGTGTTGTGTAGGCATAACCGCTTAAGTCAAAATTTTTAATTTGCCAGAAAAAGCAGTTTTTGTTTTAAATTCATATTTTACAAAAACAAAAAAATTAAAATTTTATTTTAACGAGCGATTGCTAATTATGCTTATATATTTAGCATGAAATCGTTTGCATCTGCAACTCAAAATTAGCTTAAGTTGACTTAAAAGTTTATTGCAACAGACCAATTGATGAATGCAAACTAACGCCAGAGGATTATAGTGCTTTGCATTGCGTAAAATGTTTTGTTCAAGCTAAGTTTGAATTAAATTTGAACACACATCCGCACTTGCTATGTTGATTTTGTTTGGTTTTGATTAAATTTCTATGAAATGCGCATTTCGAATGCTTCATATTTTGGTGTTTTCAATGTGTGCCGACATATATATGTATGTATACAGGAGATTCTAACTATTTTGTTGATTTTCTGGAAATTGGAGACATTTCTAAACTATCCCCCTCACTCAACTTAACTCTCAAATGGTCAAAATAGTCTACACCTCCTCTTTAATTTTTTCCTTAATTTTTCTCTATCTCTTACTACTTTTCTCACCGTCAACTTTTCTTGCGCTCTTCCAGACAAATATGAATATCGGAAGGAGCTAGTAATTTTAACGATTCTCTTTTAAAGTAAAGTTCAGTTATTCTTCTCTAATGCTAGTCTCCCAATTTCAATGTCAAAGATTTCTAAAAGCTCGCAAATGTGCCGTTTATGAATTTCGTGAAAGTCATAAATGACTCTAAAAATGCTTCATAAAAGATTCAGTTTTGAGTCCAAAAAGATTCGATTATCACAAAAAAAAAAAAAATCATATAAAACTCTTATTCAAGCTCGTCTGGTACCTGTATGAAGTTAGGCTCATATCAGTCAACCATGGCACTCACAAATGCGCTCATAAATAGCATACGCGTTTCTAGGTATGACTCATTTCTGACTCGTTTATACCTCCAATGGTATGCTGGGAAATATGACGATTTATAATATTTAATCTGATTCGTAATATTATCAATTAAAACAAACATTTTTTTCTACCACTTTTAGTTTAATTTTGCACTCAGCTTGTTGGCTTCACACAGCCAAAAAGCTTTTATTCTTGAACTTAAGCTAGCATACACAGCACGCACATATGTACATACTAGTTTGAAAATATTTAGACTACTCATATTTGAGTGATAACGAAGTGCTACTAATTAAATCTCGACACTGGTATGCCAACTTGCTTATTCGCATCAACATCCACGATAACGTCAAGAATTTCTAATTATACTTGCTCTGATTCAATAAATGTACGCAAATGTGTGTTGGTGTGTGTGTGTGTAGAAATGATGCCGATATTTAACAAAGTAGTATTCAGATTTTTTGAGTTATTTTATTTACGAACGCTTGTGGAGATTAACTAAAATCAATCTTCAACTTTAATTAGGCTCAGTGGCGGTGCCAGGATCTTGGGAAGCGTGAGGCTCCAAAATTTTTTTTTTTTTTTAAATTTCGGGCACGTCTTTATGCGCAGTTTTTAAAATGTATAATGATTGATATTCCGAAGAGGGGGTGGGTGTGTTTGGACACGAACATTACCCACGTACATAGATCCATTTTTGATTCGATTTTTTAAACAAGTACTGTGAGTAATTTTTTTGAAATAAATTTTTTTCCTTTGCTTCATAACAGCAATGCTTAACAACTTGTGGCTTGTTATCTATGGCTAGAGAAGCTTCGCATAAAAATTCATTTTAATTAATGTAGAAAGCAAAAAAAAAAAAAAAAACTTAAGAAGATTATTTACTGAAAGCTTTTCAGATTTAAACATATGTACACACAAATGCACAGTTGTGGTGGAATGGGTCACAAAGCAGTTTAGATTGCTTTGTATGAATGAAATGTTGGATTAGTGAGAGATCAATCCACTTTTTTGTTTCCAAGAGACAAATCTCTTCAAAGTTTAATCGCTCTAATGCTTGCACGTTACACCAAACTAATTTCACCACACTTCCCCCAATACATACATATTAATCTAATCCTCAGTGTATATTATGATAATTACATTTGATTATACATTCGTACTAAATAGACTTGCCATTTGCCCCTTGGTAGTTCACTCAGGGCCATAAGCTTTGTACAGTTTCGTTTTAAGATGAGTAGCTACGAGACATTAAGCTACTTACTCAAGGCACATTCAGTCAGGATTTGTTGGTACGAGGATGAGTTATGTGTGTGTGTGTGTTTGCTAAGATTTATATATTCTTTAGGGAGTTATGTATATGTTTTACATATATCTGTGAGTACAAATATACAGAGCTAAACGTACTTTTAAGAGCAGCTTATGGTAAGCACAAAGCATGGGAAGGCTTGTAATAATATTAGTTTAAGCGAATCTTTTTTCGCATTTAAATAATTCTTTTGACTTGCTTTTGAAATGAAGGCTGGATTATAATGTAAGCCAGTTTTTTTTTCTCGTAAGCACTTAACGACTTATGAATAAGAGGCCATTGTGTTCTAAGCGCAATTGGGTATAAAAAAATATTGGCGCCATGTAAATACTTTAGCTTGTAAGTGTTTATGAGCAATACTTACCGCTTTACATTTTTATATATTTACGGGTCGATTCTATAGTGGTAACAACATTCGATTTACCCGGCAAACAAATATCTTGGAAACTTTTACACCCGTTTGGTATTCTGCCGGCTCAAGTTGCAGTTCAATTTCGTAACCACCGAAAGAGGTGGTAACTCCAAGTAACCGCGACAAATTGAACGTGTTTTGTAAATATTTTTTTGGACAGAAAATAGCACAAATTTTATACAAATACTAGTTCAGAAGAATTAATAAACAATATAATCACTTTTTTACGTGATGTTTCGTGCGCGTTTGCCTTTTATTCTCTTTTGCGCATTGTTTGTTTTTGACATCGTTACCATGCGCGCTAGAATCGCGGGTACATGAACCGGTTACGATTTTTGGTTAGATAATCTTCTAGGTACAAAGTTTCCGGTTACGTTCAGAATCGACACGTTAGTGCTTAATTGACTCTTTTACGCTAATGCACTATTTCATTTATTTGATGTTCTGCTACATATCCCCAGTTATCATGCAATAAATACAACACAATAAACATATAGTAAAAGTAAATAACCAATAAATAGCGACATGAAATATTTTATTTTCGTATAATCGCTTTGTTAAACTGTTATTTACAGACTATTTGTTAAGTAAGTGAATATACAATTATGTTGTTGTTGTGTAATCCATTTATACAAATAGCTAATTCGAAAATTATTTATTTATATAGAATTACACGCGCTTGCAACCGTCATTGCTGTCACTTAAACCATGTCGAGCTATTAAGCTTAAAACAATAAAAGTTACGCATACGTCATGTCATACATGCGATGCGACGTTATACTAGGGATGGACGTTTTTCAGATATGCGAGTGAGGAATACCGAAAAAATACAAAATAAATTTTTATTTATTATTACAAAAAAAAATTACTTTGACAAGCTAAATTTCAACTATAGTTCAATAATTTAAGAGTAAAAAATAATTAAAATAAAAATTTTACCTATATAGTAAATAGACCATATAGTTATGGTGTATCTAAAAATTGTTAAAGTAATTTCGGTATAAACTGATTTTCGTGACTGTTGCTGCACGGTTTAGTGATCCATACGGAGTGGTTTTCGGGTTATATTTAAATTTCTGATCAGTTTATAAACAATGCAGAAATGGTTTCGGAAAAGTGCCGAATTGGTAATAAGAAGAGTACTGAATAATCCCGACAAAAGTACTAAAAAAATCCCGGTATAAACACGAAATTGACTTAAAGTTATCCGG
Source organism: Sphenella marginata (assembly GCA_951509765.1). Lineage (NCBI taxonomy): Eukaryota > Metazoa > Arthropoda > Insecta > Diptera > Tephritidae > Sphenella > Sphenella marginata. The sequence continues at coordinate 20,308,810 of OX608082.1, forward strand.
ATACAGCACCGAAAAGATCTCTATATTGACGGGAAAACAAAGTCGTCACTGCAAAAGCTTTATTTTGAAATTTTCAGCTGCGTATCACTTTTTTTTCTTAATTCGTTGTTGTTTTTTACGGTTTGTTTGTTTTACACATTTTTGTAAGTTTTAAGTGCTCAAGGACCTTTGATAATAATTTTTATTCAATAATAATTTTGGATTTTTAATTTACTTTACTTAACTCTCTTTCGTAATTAGTCACACAATTTTTTAGGAGGTATTTTCATTTGCCGAATATTTATAGTTACGCATCTGCTTGTTTATTTACGCTGGATTTGTAATTTTTGTGGTTAAAAAGCGATACAAACTTTAGTTAATAAGTTTATTTGCATATTAACTAGTTGGTTAATTAGAAACCACCAGACAATAATGGCGCTATGCGGAGTTAATTAAATGCAACTGTGGGACAAAAAATAATTAAAATAACTTTTAAACCGCACAGTTTATATGTATCAATATGTGTTGCCAAACATATCGAGCATACATAGATGGCATAGTAAAAGTGTCCAATACAGTCTCAAAATGGCGAGTAAGCGGCCAAAAACCCTTTTTTAATTATATAAGGCATACATAAGCACATAATTTTAGTTAAATGTCTTAATAAATTCCTGCATAACTTTAAAAATGTTTTGGAAAATAATTTTTTTTAATTTTGTATGGTTTGTTTATTTTTAATAATTTTTTTTTTCCATTTTTAATAATTGTTATTACTAGAAAATTTTTAAATCAGTACTGATGTCAAATTATTAAAAACATATCTAATCTTACTTCTGTATTTATAGGTTTTTCTTTTTGTAAAAAAAATCCAAAAAGTATATCACAAAACGTGTTTCATCACTCTCAACTAATGTATTTTTGTAAGAAAACTATTATGTGGTGATTGTGTAAAACGCAGCGCGACGCACAAATTAAATTTTTCTCGTTTAAAAAAAAATTCGCATTCTATCAAAACGTTCACACTGTTCAGTAACTGTCAGTAATTGAGAGTTGCTATGCGAATTTATTTGAAATCACATAACGACGGAAGTGAATGTGAGTGACTGCTGTCACAGTGACATTACATAATCAGCACCTAAGATGTGCCACTTTACGGCTTAAACGGTAGTGCGAAATAAATCCAGCCAACACTTTTTGCGCTTTTGTAAATTGCAAAACGATTTTTAATCTCCACAGCAGGGCGACTTGCATTTTGAGTCATTTACGTACTTTTTCAGTTGTATATCTCTTTTTTGTGTAACTCTTTGATGCAACAACAATGTGTTTTCTTTGATTCTGCAAGCGGGTCGAGTTTGTAATTTAAATTCGTTTGTTGCATTTTTATACTTTTGCAAAAGTTTTAAAAGCAAATCGGCTTGCGGAAGTGGTGGTGGGGTGATAAGTCAAAATGCCAAAGAAACAAACTTTTTGAAGAATATTACTTTGTGTGTTGTCCGTTGCAGTTAAATATTTAAATTTAAATTGTTTAATATTTTGTTGCTACTGTTGTTGTTCTTTTATCTGCTTATCCAACATTCAAATTTTAAAAATAACTAGAAATAAAATATTTGTACATATGTAAGCTCGTTAGATGAACTCGAACGTAGTTGATTTAGATTTCATATACCGAAATGACTATAATGACGCTGAATGTAGCTGGAGGTATGTACGTGGCTACCCCTGCATCTGAATTTCCAGCAAAAATTTAATGACTATGCTGTTTGAGCTTCATTAGTATTAGGTATCACATGGGAAACCATAAGCGTCTTCCGATAATTTTGGCAGCACAGATAAATCGTGCAGGTACGGTCTTTAACAAAGGCGAAAAAACAAATGGGAGAAAATTTATGGTGCTTCCAGTTATGCCAGAAGCGTGTCCTTTCGATAAGTATATTCAATATATCCCTTAGACAACTCCATTCGATAAGTATATGGGATAAGTATCTTCGATAAGACTCTTGATAGTTCCCTTTGATAAGTCCACGTATTCGTAGCTTGAATTAGTACCTCGGATAAGACCTTTGTATAAATCCTTGTGATAATTCTCTTGTAAAATTTCTTTACATAAGGTCCACGGATAAGTTTATGGGATATAAAAATTGGATAGGTTCTTTGAATAAGTGTCGAAAAGTCCGTGTATTGCTCCATGCTTTATCAACGGATTTGATGCCACTCTCCTCTCATTATCAACTTTCTTCATCTTTGTGGAAGGAGAGCGAGTGGAGGTTGCACTGGTGATACCAAATTGGTAGTACAACAGTCGGACAGTAAAGCAAGGGCTGCCAATTCGAGCAAAACCATCGGGTACAACAATAAATTCCTTCCTCAAGAGAAGAGTTCCTCTTTCCATCAACCTCACATACCTTCAACACCCAACTTTAACTTTAGTTTTACTTTTATTTATTTGCTACTCTTTCTGTCAGCACACGAAGATAGATTTTATCCACACGCTCGAATTCTTTTGTTACTTAAAAATAATCTTCACTTAGACTTAAGCTCAAATACACACAAAAGAGCAAATCGTATTCTTTACGTGCAAAAGGTGACAGAAGCAGCTGATGATAAAATGATAAAAATTTGTGTATGCATCAGCAATTCAATTTGTTAATACTACGTCAACCGAAGTGCTACTTGAATACCCTGCAGGAAATTTGGTAACTGGTGACAGAATAAATATACATCGTGTTATTGCGATTAATTCGCTTTTTGCAAATAGAGTTAATATCAATCACGTTAGTTCTCATAATAATTTGACATTAAGTCGCTTTTGAAATGCGCATTAATATCAATGACATTACTTACATTGACATTATGACACATCACCTTCAGAGCTACATTTCAAGTGTCAAATAAGAAGAACTTGTACTGCAGCTAAATGTTCACGAATTCAAACCTGGTAGGTAGATTAATCATTATCATGCATTTCAAATTATATTTGAAAAAAAAAAAAAAAAATATATTTTTATTAATTCGGTTTTTTTTTTATATGTAAAAATCATAATATTTTCTTGAACTACAGAAAGTAAAGAATTACAAATTTTCCCTACTGGGTACTTACATATATTTTTGTTTGTTTGCTGTGCATTTGCGTGCGTGTTCGTGTTTAAAATAAAATGTGTCGACAACAAAAAATAACTCCTACAAACGTGACACGTCACGCTGCCGATAAAATTTATTGCTCGTTGCGGTATTTTACAGATAACTTGAATAGTCCGACACTCTCACAAACAATACAACGGTAGTGAGATTAGATAAGAAAAGAAGCTGCAAACGAAATAGCGCTAACAATGAGAAAATCTAACTGCAGCTTTTAGCTGAGGCAAAAAAAAGCAATCAAATAAATACATAGCTACGGGTACTTATTAATACGGCTCCTGAATTAATTTCAGCGATAAAAAATTTCTCTTCGCAAGATGTCGCTGCGGTCTTCGCGGAGCAAGAAAGCGAGAGCGAGTAATGTGATACTTACGGATTGGTACCGAGCGTAACCTCTAATTTTAAAATGAAGCATAATATTAAAAAAAAAATAAAAAAATCGTTGTTGTCGGTAATGCAGGTCACCGCTACTCTAGCCTCAAAAAAATTTTTTTTTCCAAAAGAAATATTATCTCATGTTTGTTTGCCATTTTCGCACTAAAATCAAGGCGGCAGTTTTTGATTGTAAGCCTAACCGGTAACTTTGGACTTGGGTGATAATGTTACAAAAAACGGTGCCAGACGGTAGTACAGTTTTTCGACACCGGGACTCCTACAAAAAAACGCTTTCAAAAATTAAATTTGACTTCAAGTTTTGCTCACAGAAGACCGAAAGCTGCAAAAGCTCGGATTACTTCTTTGCCGATAAAAATTATGTTGTTGCTACACTGGGATTATGGCGCTGGGTATGAGACCAAATTAAATATTTTGAAGAGCTTGAGACGTAAATAAATTTTTTGTTTCGTCGTTTTTCGAAGTAAAAATCTTGTCACTAGCTTTCGAAGTTACAAATTGAAAGTGTGGAACTTTTTATTTTTTAACTATTGTATTTGCATTTTCCCGATACCCTGCCACGCCTACAAATTTTTTTGAATACTAAGCTTCTAAAAATTAGGTTGTGCTTGTTTTAGTAAAATGTAGCGCCATGCAAGATTTCATCAAAATCTGATAGGGTCGGATACAAACTGTGACTTTCTCATAAGTGTTGATAAGAAATTCATCATATCTGACTTGCATACTACTTATCAGTTCTAATCTAATCTAATTTTTATACAAATTTAATTTTCTTGAATATATTATTTGGACTTTGTGTTTTAAGTTCTTTCATGCGCTAAGACTACCTTTTTGAACTTGATAGCTTTTTTAGCAGCTTCGGCAGCAGATATTTATAAAAGTTTCGTTTGTACTTCATTCTGGAATACTTAGTTTGATATTTGCAAGTTTTTTCAATCTAGCATTTTCAAATATAGGAAAATATAATTTCACATAAATTGTTATAATCTAATAAGAAAATGTTGGAATGAGAAAAAACGTCAGCCATACGTTGACAATAAAAAACTTAGCAAAGTGCTCCATTTACGTCAGAGCGAATTGACAGCATTCAGCGTGTATGCATTGGCTTATTCAAACAAGCGAAAACCATTTATACAAGTTTGAGTAAATGTATACATACATATGTATGTGTGGGTGTGGATGTGTAGGTATGCACATGTGAGAATATAAGTGGGTTAGGCAAAAGGTTTGAATAGAAGATGAGCATAAAACCGATTTTCTGTTTAATCTTGTTAAAAGTATTGTAAAGTGAGAAAGCTCAGAAATGTCATGATGGTGTGAAAACAATTGGATTTGCTTATACATATACATATGTGTGTGTATGTATGTACACACACGAGCACTTTATATACATATGGATGAGTGCTATTCGTTTTGTTAGTTCGTTAAGTAGATTTTCATTTCATCTTTTTAATAAAATAAAAGCTACTTTTAATTCAAGTGTCAGGGCTTTAGACAGAAGAAAACTATTTTTTGGAAAATCTCTAAATGTATAATAGAATCGTAAAAGGTCGCTGTCTGTAGATATTCAAAACAAGTTAGCAGTAGGGATTTTTATATATGTATGTAGCCAATAACACTCAAGAAGCCTGCTCTACTCGGAAGCGAAAAGCGATTCGAATACACATCGGTACTCTTTAGTTCGTTCGAATTTACTTTACACGATATTCCATATTAGTAGGCATCACAATCTAACAAAGTACAAACGCAAAAGCAAAAAAGCATCTCGACTACCATGCCCTACAAACTATTTTTTTTTATATTACTTTATGAAATCGTCCCGAATCACTTTATATTGCCGTCAGTTTGCCATTAACAAACTCCCATACTCTGTTTATGGAAATAATCAAATGTATGGACGCTATATCTCATACAAATACCACCGACTTAGATTATCTTCCTGATCATTTTTGCATATTTATTTATGATCCCAACTCTTCTTAAAACTTGTTTTGGCATTTCAAATTCAGTTCATTTTTGTTTATTCTAATTTGGAGAAAATCATACTCAACAAACCATATGCAAGATAATCAAATGACATCTTACCAAATCCCACCGCTGAGTGTGGTTGCTATAACTTTTCGGAAAATTTAACCATACAAAATTGCATTGCCTAGTGCTGAAATGCCAGGTTAACCGCAGATCACGTCAACCAAAAAAGTACTCTTCTCATTACAACTTGTACCACATTTGAATACGCAAAACCACCCCTTGCAGTATACCCAATGGGAATCTTAATAAATCAAGCGCCGCTTTGTTGAGCTATGCGGATTTACTACACTGACTGCCACTCAAAATGGCACAGTTGGCACTTGTAACATATTACAAAAAGTTCTACAGCCAAAAACCATTTAACATGCTAGTGAAAAAATTCTAAAAATCTTATATATTTTGAAATTTGAGGCAAAAATAAAAAAAAATGTTTTTGAGCATGCAGTGTTTTAGCTTATCGAATTCTAGCCTCATGAAGAGAAAGTAAATTAAAATTTTAAAAAAAATTTTTTTGTAATATAAATACTTTCAAAGGTGCATCTAGAATTTTCAAAAAATTAAAAGAAAAATTTTCAACAAAAAAAAAAAAAAAAAAATTTTTTTTGTAATATATGTACAGTACCTTTAAGTCCAAAATTTAATGGGAAAATTTAACACATACGAATTTGAAAAATTTCAAATTTTTTAAAAATAATTTTTTTTTTTAATAGGTAGTAGTATATATCTTGAAAGTGACAAATTTTTCTATTTTTCAAGATTATTTTCAAATAAACCAATGAAGTTTTCGTAACGTATTAGAATAACCAAGTGAGCCATTTTCAGTGGCAATCACTGTACCTAGTTTCTAGTCTGTATCCGTTTAGCGCTTATGATTTATCAAATAAGAAAGTTTTCTTGTATTGCGTTAGCTTAACTACAAATAAATATTTACACATCTACTACATCTGTATGTATGTATGCATGTGTGTATGTTTTGTGTGAGTACATCAAGCTTATGGCATGCTGCGGATCTTTTTTAATATCTTTCCAGAACGAACAAAACCAAAATGCAAAATATTTACACTAAATGCGATAACAATTTATCATCATCACCGACCTTTTTATATCTTCACAGACTTTTTAATAGACTTTTAATTGTTGCTACTTTCGGCAGCTGCTGTTGTGGGCTATGGTGCTTTCAAATTATTTTCGCATAGCCAGTACTTGAATGGATATCTTTATGTGCTAGTACACAAAGTAGCAACTAAAAAATATTAATTAAAATTTTAACTACTTTAATATGTATCTTTAGCTAATGCAAGTGCTGTAAAAAGTTTTGTGCGTTGAAATTTTATCCAAGCGAAAAGTCGATTTATCCAGTCTTGCGATAAAGTGACACAATATTAAGTGCTACAATTCTCATATGCGGGCGTTATGACACCAAATAACTAATTTAAAAACGAGTTGAAAAGTCAATTTTTTGTTGTAACGATTGAATTGCGTGCCGTTATTAATTCTCGTTGTATCAATATGTGTAAGCGAGCATTCAAGTATGGATGAACTTGTTGATGTGTGGCCAATTTGAGGGTTTTTTCATGCTCTTCATTTATATCAATATTGCACGAGTTTCATAGAAAGTGCTACACTATTGAGGGCATTGAGTAGTGGTTTTCTCAGTTGAACGAGTGTTAAGTGCCGTGTTATGAGTGGACTAATTGACCAAACAGTGCGGTCAAGTGCAAATGTTGCGTAACTAAAAAATAGTATGTTGCAAACGAAATGTATGGAAAAATGTTTTGTTGTTTTTGGCTGAAAAATATCGAAAGCATAACAACAACTATTTGGAAGTTGTAACAAAGTTTGCATAGATGCAGTGCTGAAAGCAGAAAAACAACAGAACAACAGTTGACCAAAACAATTTTATAGAAATTCAACAGTTTTTAGAATAAAATAAAGTTAAATAAAATTAAATAAAATAAAATAAAATAAAATAAAGTAAAGTTAAATAAAATAAAATAAAATAAAATAAAATAAAATAAAATAAAATAAAATAAAATAAAATAAAATAAAATAAAATAAAATAAAATAATATAATATAAAATAAAATAAAATAAAATAAAATAAAATAAAATAAAATAAAATAAAATAAAATAAAATAAAATAAAATAAAATAAAATAAAACAAAATAAAATAAAATAAAATAAAATAAAGTAAAATAAAATAAAATAAAATAAAATAATATAAAATAAAATAAAATAAAATAAAATAAAATAAAATAAAATAAAATAAAATAAAATAAAATAAAATAAAATAAAATAAAATAAAATAAAATAAAATAAAATAAAATAAAATAAAATAAAATAAAATAAAATAAAATAAAACAAAATAAAATAAAATAAAATAAAATAAAGTAAAATAAAATAAAATAAAATAAAATAAAATAAAATAAAATAAAATAAAACAAAATAAAATAAAATAAAATAAAGTAAAATAAATTAAAATACAATAAAATAAAATAAAATAAAATAAAATAAAATAAAATAAACTATAAAATCAGGCAGTGCTTTGTTTCCGTTGCGGAGGTCAGGGATAAACAACGATACCTTAGGGTTTGTTCTCACCTTGTCAGAATACATATAAGTCTATGCATCCAGTTACCTGATCAGTCACGTTTTGTATAAAGTAATTTTCTTAAAGTTTTCATTCTGAATTATCTACCCAAAATAACAAAAAAATCTCTATTTAATATTTTTTAAAACTTTAACTCATTATTAAGGTGGTTTATCTTGTTTAAAAAGCATTGTAAATAAAATTAGAGCAACATTTTTATAGCTTATTACTCACTCAGAACAACAAATACAGAACTTAATGCAGAAAAATAAAATAAAAACTAAGAAAAGTGTAATAGTGATAAACGTAGCTACATAAATATCACCGTGGGAGTATAAAACTTGACAGTGTAAACATTATTTGAGATAAGAAAATGAAACACCATATCAAAATTTAATAACCAAGCAAATGATTACTTGAAAAAAAAAACACATTCGAAATGAATCTGTTTGTGCCAACATTAAATTTAACCACCGAACTGCTCTCCGCTACGTCAGCCAATGAGAGCAGCTATGCAGGCGCGACGAATTTATTGAACGAAAATTTGAACCACAACAACAACAGCCTATTTATAGGCAATTCCCTGCTCGAACAAAATTACACAAATACGACGAATATCAACAATTTCGATAATTACTACATAAACAATAATTCAAATGAGAATGCAATCAACGAATTAATCACAAATATCAGCACCATTGTCTATGACTTTGGTAAACAAATATTGACCACAATCATCGATGCTAATACAAATCAAACAAACAGTATACCCACCGTCACAACACCCATCCCACCAGCAATAACAGGATTATCAATACAAACAACAACAACCATAGAAACAGAAACATTTCAAAATGTTAGTAAAAGTTATGAAAATAGTTTATATAACCAGAATCGTTCATTACCGTTGAGTTCATGGCTCACAGTGGTGAATAGCACAAATACAATATTAGCAACAACAGAGCGGGTGGCGCCAGAACAGCATGGAGGGGTGTTGGGCATTCATAAAGATGAAAATACGAATGGTGATAGTTGGAATCCAAATACACAAACAATTTTTAGTCATTTCGATTTGGATGATGAAGAAGATGAGATACAGCCATGTCATCCAAATAATACAAATTTTAATTGCTCACAATCAGAGTTTGTGAAATTCATATTGGGACCACAAACGCTACCACTTTACAAAGCTTTATTGGTGAGTAAATTTTTTTTTTTATCTATTTTTATATATTTTCACGGGATTTTTGTAATCTGGGCATGTACTTCGTAGTTCTATTCGAATAAAATTTTTCCTTTTTCTAATGATTCGTACTCTACAAGAAGTTTTCGAGTAGCAGCCATTCGTTGTTCGAATTCCGTTCTGTTCCTTCATCGTTTAAGAAACTATCTTAACATATTGGATTGCAGAATTTTTGGTTTTTGTTTTAAAGGGGTTTGGTTTATATATCTTTCAATTTACAAGTTAAGGCGCAGGTTTTACTCCCACACGGACAACAACCAGCCGGCCAATGGCACGCTCCTCTCAAATCATAACTTCGTATCCTCGTCAAAAAAACAAAAACAGAGTTGTCTATATACTTGCCACCAATCAAGCTTACAACCCTCTGACACTCTTTACTTCAATTCTGAGCAAAGCATTGAGTATTAACCTGCACTTCCGCACTTTCTTGTGTTTAGGCAAGTTTACTCAACCAAACTACTCCTTGTTACATTTACAAGCCTTTTTAGATTATTTTTGAAAAGTGTGCAACTAACTGTTTACAGATGATAATTAGGAAGGTTATTTGGTATGCAAATTATGTTGGTAGCATTATTTATGTAGCCAAAATAAATACGGATGAAACTTCGCCTAAATCAACATTGCAAATATTTACTCACTCATTTTTGCTGATTCAATAATTTTCTAGCTCACTGTTTGTGGGTAGCCTTTTTTTGCTTGCCAAGTGTGCCCACATACATACATATGTATGTACACTCGTGCTCATAGAATTAAGCCACAAATTGAAATTGACTTTATTCGTAACGTATATTTACTTATGTATTTTTTATAATTTTCAAAGTTTGACCCATTGTCCTGAATTCTGCTTAAATCATAGAGATTTTAATTATTCAGTTTCTACTAAACATTGCGCTATATTTTAAATGAAAATTATAAAAAATACATAAGTAAATATACGTTACGAATAAAGTCAGTTTCAATTTGTGGCTTAATTCTATGAGCACGAGTGTATATATATATGGAATGTGATTCTATTGTGAGAATGCTATACATAGTAACCCTATGGTACTAGTTGTACACTAGTTTAACCGCTTCCAATTAAAAAAAAAAAAAAAAATTAAAAATTTTTGAAATAAGTTGGCATCCCTGGCTAGTAAGACGAAAGTTTATTGCTCGTGAATTTAAAAATATTATTTGTTGGTTTGGAGTGTCAGACAATTGTTAAAACTGTTAAATATATGTTCATGCACTCTGTGTTCATCGTAAGTTGTTGAAATCTTCCTCAGCTGGCGTGTTTTTTGTGAAGACGTACAAAATTTAAAAAATTTTTATTTGCATTGCAACAACAACTAGCCCGTAAACAAGTGAATTTGCTTTGCGCCATTTTCCACAAACTTATTTGTATTTGACACTTGTTCTACGGTCAAGAGCGCCATCTGTGTGTGAAGTTTTTCTGGTGGTCAGATTATATTAAGGTGACCAGACGTACACAGTTGACTCAAAAAGTACTCTACGAAAGAAGGTATACATATACACATATTGCGATGTCTTTTACTGCCCCCTCATCTGCTGCACCTAAACGTAGGCTAAGTAAGGGTTCTCCAACTGCCAAATTGGCTAAATTAGATGAAAGTGTCACTCTGGCGACTGTTTTTGCCAAACTTAAAGACCTAGAAGAAAGGATTCAGCAGCATACTGAACAACTACGGCCTCTAATAGAAACCTTAGCGGATAAAGTGGCTGAGGTTGAAAATAAGCTTTCAAAGCGTATAGAGGAAGAAATATCTGCGCTTGCTGCTACGGTTGCCGACTCATCTGCTCGAGTTACTGTCTTGGAAACTAATGCTGTGAAAATTGAAGAAGAAATGGCTTCCATGAAAAACCTTATAGCGGGTGTTATGGAACATAGTACCGCGCCTGATATTTCCGCAGATGCGGTTGCGTTCGGCGTTCCATATGAGGAAGGAGAAAATTTAAAAAGCATTTTTAATCGGGTGTGCATGTCTATAGACTTTCTGGCTCCTCAGATAAGGGATATTTTCCGCACCAGAGCCCCAACGACTACACCAAATAGTGCAATTATTATAAAATTTTACTCGCCTCTTGACCGCAATCGTACCCTGCGAGCTTTTGGCGAACAGCGCAGAAAAATCAAATCGGCCATTCCTCTGCATCCTCTTGGTATCGAGGGGTTCTTCCATATATATGAAAGCCTTTCGAAAGAAAACAGGACTCTTCTGCAAGAAGCCATCAAACTGCGTCGAAATGGGAAGGTGAAGTCGGTATTTACGATAAGAGGCGTCGTTTATGTTAGAAGCGATAGCGACAGCACTGGAAGTAACCCTCCCACAAATATAAGCTGTGTGGAAGATCTGCATCAGTTTCGTTAGCTTAGTCTTAAGTTTATGTCCTAGTCGTAGTAAAATATTTATTGTGAAGGTAGTCAAACTCATATATTGCTTCTTATCTTTACTTTTTTATCTTCTTAAAGTTGCTTTTAACTTATGCTGTCCTATTGATGGTGGGTAATGAAACGTATAGCATTGGCGATAATAGCATTTCACTTATAAATATTTTATGCAGCCGGCAAAAGGGTTTCAATGTAGTGCATTTTAATGCCAGGAGCTTAAATGACGAGAAAATGGATCAGGTTAGGAGAACATTTGAGCAGTCTTCGGTTGATGTTATATGTGTATCAGAGACATGGTTCAGGCAGGAGATAAAGGATGCACATTTTGAATTAGAGGGTTATAATTTGTATCGGAATGATAGAATAAATAAAAAGGGTGGAGGGGTAGCAATTTACTGCAAAAAATATCTGAAGTCGAGCATAGTGTCCCATGGAGGTGGGGGCTCAACGGAGTACCTGCTGATAGAGGTGTCCAATCAGCTGTCTAAGGTTCTGTTGTCTTGCGTTTATAACCCCAATAGATGTCTTAGTGTAAGTGATTTCTTTAATACGTTGTCTGTCTTAGCTGTTGATTTTGACGAAATAATTGTCTGTGGTGATTTTAATGTAGATATGTTACATCGTGATACGTACAGCTCCCGTTTTCTAGATGATGTGGCAAGTGTTGGCCTTTCTGTTGTCAACTCCTCTGTACCGACAAGATATGGTAATAATTGTTGTCCTAGTCTACTAGATTATTTTATTGTGTCTGATATGTCTTCTGTCCAAAAATTTGACCAGATTTCTTTTGTTTCTGACCATGATTTAATATTTTGTTCTTTTGACATTACTTTTGACCATGATAATTTAGCTACTAGTCCTTATAGTTTTCCTGACTATCGCTCTATTAATTTTAATGACTTGACCTCTGATATATCTTGTGTTGACTGGACTATTTGCTGGAGCTTACCAACCGTGAATGACAAGCTTAACTATCTTAATAATATATTGCTATCTCTTTTTAACACTCATGTACCGTTGCGGACCGCTCGAAAAAAATCACCATCCTGTCCATGGTTCAACAAAACTGCTCGTGACATAATTAAAAAGCGTAACAAAGCCTATTCAGTATGGAAAATAAATCGAACTGATATTAACTGGCGCGCATATAAAAATATTCGAAATGAAGCTACTGCTACCATAAGACATGAGAAGCGGGCATACTTTGCTAAAATGTTAAACTCTGAACTTCCTAATAATGTCTTGTGGCGAAACTTGAAGAATTTGCGTGTGAATGTTAAGGACAATCGAGATTGCTCGCTCGACCCTGAGGAACTGAATGCTGCATTTGTAAATAGTGCGCCCTCATCCTACGTACCGAACACTCCGATGCTCTCTACTCCTGTGTCTCTCTCTCAGAAATTCGAATTCCGTGCTGTGTCGGAGCATGATGTTGTGCGATCTATTTACAAAATACGCTCGAATGCGATTGGTGCTGATGGAATTCCTGTGAAATTTATAAAAATTATTCTCCAACAAATACTTCCGATCCTAACCCATATAATCAACCACTGTATCACAACCTCGTGCTTCCCTGACGTGTGGAAGGTTGCAACTGTTCTTCCTGTAGCTAAAACCAAGGCTGCAAATTGTCCAGGCGATTTTCGTCCCATAAGTATTCTTCCTGCTCTTTCAAAGGCCTTTGAAACCTTGTTATCAGAACAGATTCATGCACACCTCGATATGTTCAAACTACTCTCTCCATTCCAGTCGGGCTTTAGAGCTAAGCATAGCTGCTCAACGGCCATAGTTAAAATCTTGGATGACATACGTGTCCCCTATGACAGCAATCAGATAACATTGTTGTGCTTGCTTGACTTTTCCAAAGCATTTGACTCAGTGAACCATAAGTTGTTATGCATGAAGTTGAAGTCTTATTTTGGTTTCGAGGACTCATCCTTGAAACTTATGACGAGCTACTTGGGTGACAGAACACAACGAGTCAAGGTGGGATCGAAACTGTCTGAACTTAGGCGGCTATCAACTGGTGTACCTCAAGGCTCAATACTTGGACCGCTATTATTCAGCCTATTTATTAATGACATATTTAGTACCTGTATGTATGCTAAAATGCATGCTTATGCGGATGATATACAACTGTATATGTCGGGAACACACGGACAAACTTCCGAACTTTGTGCCAAGTTTAATAGTGACTTGTCATCTATCTCATCTTGGGCACTAAGTAATTGTCTCTCTCTAAATTGTGATAAGTCATATGTGTTACCAATATCAAAAAGGCAGATTAACTTTTTAGATCTTCCAGCCTTAAATGTCAACAATAAAAGTCTTAAATATGTATCAAAAGTAACGAATCTGGGGTTCGTTATTAACTCTAATCTCTCATGCGCTGATCATATTAACACCGTTGTTAGTAAAGTTTACTACACCCTACGTAATTTAAGAATGTCTGCGGCCTACACTCCGCTTGTTATTAGAAGACGACTTGCTATACAACTAATATTACCAATTATTTGCTATTCGGAATGTGTATATAGCAAGTTAGATTCCAACTCTGCACATAAGATTGATGTCGTCTTCAATCACGTCACGCGGTATGTCTTCGGGTTAGCAAAGTTTGATCATATTTCTGCATGGAGAACGCGTCTCTTGGGTTGCGAAATATCTGACTATCTTAAAGCAAGAAATTGTATTTTTCTGTGTCGTGTGATTTCTGATAGAATGCCCAATTACCTGTATACCAAACTAACATTTTCCAGATCAGCTCGAATAAGTGACTTGATTGTGCCCAACTACAATTATATAAACTCTACAAGGCTATTTTTCGTCAATGCTATCCGCCTATGGAACTCTATCCCAAATTCGGTTCGCAACAGTCTAGGTAAAAGCAACTTTAAGAATGTTATACATTCGTTCTTCAGTAGCGTATACACCAATCAGTAACTGAGTTTAACTACCTATAGTCTAGTCTTTTTTTTTTTTTTTTTTTTTTGTTGTTCTGTTATATTTGTAAATAATTTTTTATTCTTGCTAACCCTATGTTTTCACTTTATTCCGTTATTGTTGTTGTATTAATATTGTACCTGAGATTAACAAATTTCTGTAATTTTAAGTTATGAAGATTATGTGCACTTTTATGTAAATTTTTTGTTGTACTATAAAAGGCCATTAAGGATCTTATTGTACTAATATTTTTTGTTAATAAATGAAATGAAATGAAATGAAATCGTAACCGATTAAAGCGAATTCATTTTTCGGAATCGAAAGTGTATTCGATTCATTTTTCGAAACCAGAACCTTCACCAGTTAAAATCGATTAATTTTTCGAAATCGAAATCGTGACCGTTTAACTCCGATTAGTTTTTCAAAACCAAAATTGATACCAGTTAAACTCGTTAAATTTTTCTAAAAATCGTAACCGTTTAAAACGAATGAATTTTACTGGACCGAAGGTGTATTAGATACTTTTTTCGAAACCGGGACCGTAACCAGTAAAAATCGATACATTTTCCGAAACCGAAGTCGTAACCGTTTAAAACCTTTTTCATTTTTCGAAACCGTAATAGAATAAAACGAATTAATTTTTCGAAACCGAAATCGTGACCGTTTAGCTCCGATTAGTTTTTCAAAACCAAAATCGATACCGTAACTGTATTAATCAAATTCTTTTTATATTTCGAAACCGAAATCGTAACGGTTTAAGTTTTCGAAAACGAAGACATAACCAATTAAAATTGATTCATTTTTCCAAATATCGTGACCGTTTAACACCGACTTGTTTCTCGAAACCGAAATTGTAACCGATTAAACTCGATTAATTGGCCTTTTTGCACTAATTCAAATTTCTATTGGAGCCCGACAAAATTACGCAAGTAGACGTCACAATTTTGCCGGATATGTCACTGTACGTACGCACACCAAACCTCGGGGTGTTGATTTTCTTCAAAAACTTTAAACAAATCATTTCGTTAACTTTCATAATCAACACAAATTTCTAGTTTGGTGAGTTGGTTTTCGTTTTTTTATTTTAACAAAATGGCTTGTTTGTACAAAATTTGATAAATGGAATGTAATTCGATATCGAAGTAGTGTGCGAATCAATTAGTACGATAGCTAGTAGATATGGGGTGTGGTTGACCAACTACAAAAATGTTGGAAAAATTATTTCATCGCTAAATGTATGTATATTGTTTCAATCTTATTAATTTTCACTAAACACATTACATAAAAATATAAATACAAAAAGCAGCAACATTTTAAACGCAGATTTGGCACGTTGCTACTGAATTTTTACACTAACACACCTAATGCTGTGTTCGTTTTACAGTCAACTTTTTAATTACTACGTCAAATTCATGAGATTAATTTCGTTTAAAAGTTATGAACATAATTCAAGCTACATGTGCATACCCTAAGCTCATTTTGGTTCTTTTCATTGGAAACATCGATTTACTGCGCAAATTGCATGGGGAATATTTCATTTTTTTTCAATAAGATTTTTTAGTTGAAGGGTGTACCACTTGGCAGTATTCAACATTTTTTGTTGTTGTTGTGTTACGTGCAAAATATTCACATTTCAATGGAACACTCGAGGGCATGTTTAGTGTGTCATAAGTATGTGCTTGCTAAAGATGGGTTTTTTTTTGTGTAACTACATTTTCACAATTTATGCAAACATGAAATTTTAACTAACTTTTAATTGAAACCGGAACAACATGTGTACTATTTCAATAGCAGGAGTCCCTTAGTATAATTTTTTTTTGTGCTTAGAAGCTGAAATAATTGGATTTAATTGATATTAATCGAGTTAAAAATAAGTTAGCCAACTGATAAACTATTTGTTATAAATTTGAATTATAAAAGTTTTATAAATTTTTTTTTTTTTTGAATAGGAGGCTTATACTACAACTTCAACTTTCAAAGCGCTCTACGGAAATTTTCATGAAAAATATTTTACTACACCTTTTTCAAGTGTACTTCAGAAACTGTAAAATGTATTTCAGAAAAGTAAATTGTGCGCTTTCTGAAGTACACTTGGAAAAGGTGTAGTTTTCCCTAATTGTCACAGAAATAAAAAAATAACCGTGGAAGAGGTGCAGTTTAAATTTTTTACAACACTTTTACAGCTCAAGTAAGGTCTAGAATCGGTAAACCAGTACACGGGATCCACTGTCCGCCACAACATCCTCAGCAGTATAACCAGAAATTAAAAAATCATTAATAAGATAATCAGCTTATTATAACTACCATGCATGCCCTGTTATCCTAATTCGTTCACCGACTACCGACTTGCTCAATTTCCGTCTCTACATCTATAATAAAAATAATAGGAAAATTGATGTAACTGCTTGATTATATACATACATATCAGTCAGTGAGAGATAAACAGTTGAAGGGCGAGAGTGCAAAAGGGCCTAACCCACACTTTTTTCGAAATTGAGTTTTTAATGGTTTTCAGTTGCCAAAACACGTCTTGTCACGTAGGCGTTGACCAAAAAATTGTAAATTTTTTTTTGAATTTTTTATGAATTTTCAAAGTTGGCCGAGGTCCTAACCCGCGGGGTAGCGAGAGTGCAAAAGGGCCTAAGCCCTCATTGCGCCTTATGGGGAAACCGTGTTTTTGTTCATATCGCTCAAGTTTAAACAAAAACCATAAGTCTGCGACGACATCTAGGGTGTTTAGCGTTAATGAGAAGCTTCAAGTAATTATCCTACGACAGTGTTTTTTGATTGTGTTTTCCTAGGTTATGTTGTGACAGTTCAAAGTGCGATCGGTATGTTGACGTTTATGTAAATCGTTTTGTATTGGCAATTTTTAATCAAAATTTCAAAAAACCGCAATCAAGGCGTTGTGGAGTAATCCCCACTAATCATTTTCCACTTTATTTCATTTCTCTAGATTGAAAACTAGCGGAGAAATGCCAAGACAACGAGACTCTCGTCGCGAATCGCGACGCCAGGGTCACGCGTATACGACAGCCAAGGGTCTAACAATCGTATTTTCAAACTCAAAGTAAATGTTTATTATTGGTTTCATAAATTTGATTCATAAAAAACAGGAAATGAACAATAGCTGACGCCGGCAAAGTGAAAGGCACCTTCGGGTTAGGCCCTTTTGCACTCTCGGCACCCCTTGGGTTAGGCCCATGAGAAATTCGAAGTCTCGTAATTCCGAAACTACTGCACCGAATCGCATGAAATTTGAACCCCTAAGAAATTCTATCAAGATATAAAAGTGATTTCACTTTCAGATCAATACATTGAAAATTCGAAAAATGCGAACGTTTTTCTCGCGCCTTGAAAAATTTTGAAATTGTGGGTTAGGCCCTTTTGCACTCTCACCCTTCAGTTGAGTATTTCCACCTCTTTTCTAAAGACCTTTTATGAAAAATTCTGCGTGGTCGAAAACCGATTTCGCTTAATTGCTATTTGTGTGCGTAATATAAAAAATAGTTTAACTCCTACCAAATTTCGTTATTCTAGCATGAAGTTATTAACAGTAAAACTTTTAAAATTTGTACGCTCATAGGTGGGCGGTGTTACACCCCTTTTTCAAAAATTTTAGAAAATAATAAATCTACCTAATTTCATTGCAGTAGCTGCTTTTATTATTGAATCATCTTAGTTTAAATGTTTTTAGAAATTTTCGATGTCGAAAACAGGGGCATGGTCATGATTCGAGTTCGCCCATTTTAAATAGCAGCCTAACCTGAATGGAAGGCAACGTGTAGGATTTCTGTTATAGAATTAAACAATTTTTGCAATTTTCTAGGTTGAGTAGAAAAAATACAAATTTCAAATAATTACAGCAACAAGTTTACATAACCTACACAAAAAATCAAAAGTACCTACCGTAATATGGGGTAAATCAACAAAACCAATTTGAAAGCAAAATATTTTTTTATTTTCACATTGCCGCCTTTCGGACATTACACCAAACAGCAATAAAAGTTGAAAATGTTAATGGCCAATAATAGCTTTTTGCTGCGCCATTAAAGAGGAGGCATTTCTAACGTTCGCTGATATCATGGCATGCCATTAGCTCCTCACCCAAGGCAACATTTTGTAATAAGGTGAATAGTTTCACGATATTCATGAATTTATACCTTTCTTATGTGAATTAAATCACTTGAAATTTCTGCTTGAGTGGCGTAGAGGAAGTGTGCGCAAGTAAACTTACGTTTGAATGGTGAAACGGACAGGAAATGTGGATGTTTCGTTTTATCAAACACGCATTTCCATGCAAATAAATCTCTGTTTTCCTGAAGAATTGTGTTAAAATCACATGATGGAATCATGGAAAATACGAGCATTTATTTATAACATTTTAATATTTGCTACTCTCGAGGTTGCGCTAATTTATTGAACTTTCCCAGCCTACCAGAAATCCATTCGGTGTTATGTACTTTAAAACATCATTACAACTTGACACAAAGAATGTTAAATTATTTCGCTTTAGGACTCTCAACACATAAAAGGGAGCAAAATTTTATTATATCTTTAATAGCATTGAAGAGATGAAAATGAAATTTATTTTAATTCCTGTGTTGCTGCAAGCATTTTTGTAAGCCATTGCGCATTTATATATAACAAATTGAAAACTTTTATAGCAACACCCAGCACCAAGTACAAGGAGTACAACCGAAATAGGAACCATTTGAGACCCTTACGGTTTTCGCCATGGAAACGAATATTGTAACCCTTATTTTGCTAAGGCAATGAAGGAAGTCGAAAGCGTTTCAATTCGAAGTGTTGACCTCAAGCGGGTTTATAAAATCTAAGGGGCTTGCTATGTATGTAGATCACCGCTACACTAACCATTTACTTTATCACGCTTAATGAGGTTTAATAATAATGTGAAAAAGCTAACTAATCTATATTTCATAGCAAATGAATCAGGCCTCTTAAGTTTGATCAGTAATTAGTAATGAATTGATTAAACGAATTTTTTAATTGGTGATGATTATTTTAATGGTGTTAAAAAAAAACATGATTTTTCACGATTATTAGAATTAATTAAAAATAATCAAAAAAAAAAATCAATAAAAATAAGAATAAAATTTTTTTAAATTAAAAATGACAAAAACCACTTTTTTAATTACTCTTGATTATTTTTGATTCTTTATAATAATCGTGAAAAATCATGACTTTTTTGATTTTTGTTTATTAATTACGAATTGTTTAGGATCAAAACAGATATGATTTTTCACGATTATTAGAAGTAATCAAAAATAATAAAAAACAAAAAATGTATGAAAATTAAAATAATTTTTTTTTTAATTAAATACTTAAAAAAAAACACTTTTTTGTTTACTTTAAATACTTTTGATCATTTTTGATTATTTCTTATAATCGTGAGAAACCATGAAATTGTTTGATTATTTTTTAATGAATTGGCAAATAATCATTAAAACTTTAAAGCAGTGGTGGCCAAACGACCCCAGGCGCAATTATGCTTGTATGTGTGCCAGAGAGAGCTCAGCGCTATGCTTACTTGATAAAAGTAAGGAAGATTGATCGGCCACTCTCCCGAACTTCGGCACACGACTTCATTGATACTATGCGTGTGATGGCATCGACGTCGGCAGCTAAAGGTAGCCTATGCACGCGTGCATTGATATTTTAATTCTGGCCATCACTGCTTTAAAGTAATGGGCATTAATCATTGAGTGGATTGTCAGGAGAATAATTATTTTAAAAAAATAAACAAACAAAAAATTTATATAATCAAAAAAACCACTTTTTTATTACTGCTGATTACCTTTGCATAAAATGGCGTATAGCTAGTAATCGTGAACAATAATGACTTTTTTGATTACTTTAAAGTAATGGTTATCAATCATTGACTGGATTTTTAGGAAAATAATCAGCCAAACCGGCAATCATTACGATTATAATTATTAAACAGTATTTAACAGGTCCGAAATTATTCAAAGAATAAATTTTATCGAATCATCAAAACGATTAATTTAGCCGTAATAAAATTTTTATTTTAAATTATAATACTAACATAACCTCAAATTTCTGTATTAAAAATCAAGCGAGGAAGAAAAAGAATTAAAGCTATCTGTCTTTACCAACTTTGGTCATTGTTTAGTATTTCATTTTCTAGTCGAAGTTTTTTCGTTCCGAAATATTTTTAGAGCACCACAATCTTTAACTGTACCAAGAGCAGAACCTTATTTTCTATCGGTGTCACTCCCTGCTTATACAAGTGTACATACATACATACATAAATTTTCTGCACTTGATTTCATCCAAAGCGTTGGAGTGTACACAGATAGTTGAAACGATTAATGGAATGGCGAGGCATTTTTAAAGCAGAAAATTGAATTGAATGCGCAAATGTGTTCAATTGATTGTGTTAATGTGAAGAAAGTCAACTTGGGCATTGAAGTCTGAATACCATTTTGGTTGTCTAATTCAAGAAAGAAAATTGAATAGCTTTGCTTAACTTTATTGCGCTACTTTGATTTCCTGTGTAATGTGATTGGTAACGATTAACATGGTTTTATTACTTCTAGTGAAAGGAATAAACTTCACACTGATAGTATTAATTTAGATGAATATTTTAGAAGTGAAACTTTTAAGTACACGGGCACTCCACAGCCAGCTTCTTACATAATCAACAATAAGGTGCAGTTTAGTATTCTTTAAGCGATGGCCAAAGGAATTCAACATACCCGTGCGTAACTAAGGGTTTCTACTAGAAAACGACTCAATTATTTGGGATCCTAGGTACCAGGCTCACGTAGATGGGTTCAAAAATAGTAGAACGCGTTTAATGCGTCGATCTCTAGCCCTTTTCTGCTATTGAAATTAGCTTAAACATTATCTTTCCGCCATCAATATATTTTAAACCTCTCTTTTTGAAACTTATGTATTTAGGTTGACAATGTAAATAACTACTGAAGGTTAGGGATGTGAAAAAAGTCGATTACTCGTTAATAAATTTTTTTGGTGGAGATAAAGTGATTAGCTCAAACTCGATTTTGGTCTTGGTCATTTAAAATTTCTTTCTTAAAACCTGATGTTTACCATTAGTAAAGCTTACTAAAACATCGATAACTAAAATAGTCGATTACAGCAAAATATCGATTATTCAATCACAAACATTCTATAAAAATCGTAAAAATTGACAATTAAAAATAGTAACATTATTAAAAAATCGACAACTAAAATAATCGATTACCACAAAAATCGATTATTCAATAACAAATTACTATAAAAATCTGTTAAATTGATGTTCAGCATTAGTAAAACTTACTAAAAAACCGATAGCTAAAATAATCGATTTCAGCAAAAATCGATTATCTATTCAATAACAAACTTACTATAAAAATCGTTAAAATTGATGTTTACCTAAAGTAAAATTTACTAAAAAATCGATAACTAAAATAATCGATTACCACAAAAATCGATTATTCAATAAAAAACTTACTATAAAAATCGTTAAAATTGATGTTTAGTAAAATTTACTAAAAAATCGGTAACTAAAATAGTCGATTACAGCAAAAATCGATGATTCAATAAAAAACTTACTATAAAAATCGTTAAAATTGATGTTTAGTAAAATTTACTAAAAAAAATCGGTAACTAAAATAGTCGATTACGGCAAAAATCGATTATTCATTCAGAAATTTACTATAAAAATCATAAAATTGATAGTTACCATTAGTAAAATATATTAAAAAATCGATTACTATTTCACAAGCTATAAAAATATATATCTACCAAAGAATGTAAAAAGGAATATTGTTAAAAATTAAGATCGCTTAGTTAGAGGATATCAAAGCAGCATCTTTAATATATTTACATCCCATTGTACATACAGTTTGACTTCGAAAAAAATCCCAACCACTAATCATCTAAACAAAAAAAAAGTTCAAAAAAGTTTTACACAAATTTATTAGTTTATTAACGCTGAAGATATCGCAGAGGATCAAAAGTTTCCAACCAATGTTAAAGTGCCTAGTTTCAATTTAAGCTTCAAGCTAAAACGATTATCTATAAGCGTGGCCCCACCCCTAATCAAATTAATCGCGGAAGGTCAAAGTTAGCACAAAAAATTGAGCATTCATAAAGTTAGTCTACATAGCATCTCGCGTCAAGTTCACAAAATACATTCAGATCGTAATGCTTCTCAGAATTACAAATACATTCATATGCATGCAGGACATACAATTTGTTTTTGTTGTATACATTTTAGTAGCTTGAAAAAACGTAAATAAATATTTTCATCGTTATAGTAATTTATCATTTTAATTGCAGGAATTGCCCACAATTTGCGGCTTCCCTTCATTTTATGTACAAAGTTTCCGTTTGAATGCTCCATTTAAGTATTTCTAAGTACATATTATAATAAATATCTCGACCTACTTTTAGTTGCGCTCTTAAGCTAACATGATATTTAAGTAGTGCTGAACATTAGACTGTGCCAACAAAAGTTACATTTTTTTTTTCTGAAAATTATATTCATATTATTTTTCAGAAAGTTTAAGAACTTAATCATGGTTTTTTGACTAATCTCTTTTTAAACCACCCTCTGTTATTTTTACAGTCGCTTTCTTGCATTACAAAAAAATATTTTGATAAAATTTAAAAAAAAAATAAAAAAAATATATGCTTTCTGCCTTTTAAAATAATAAATAATTTAGGTATATTATTAAAATTGTACTTCTTTTATGTTATTTTATGTTATTTTATTTTATTTAGGTTTTCACACAAATTTTGAAAATTTCGAAGTTATAAACTTCGAAATACCATATTAGAATTGTCGAACTTCAATACGTCTAGTAAATAGGTCATTTTTTATCTTGTGCTGCTATTTAAATATATTTGGTAATTGATCTTACTAATTTAGAATGACAAAAGCATTCACAATTGATAACAGCAGAGTTGCTTTTTTCGCAGGGTTGCGTTTTGTATTTCGCAAAATCTAATTCTGTATGCCAAATTGTTAAATTAATTTTATTCACGGAAAAATATAATTATGGTTACATTGGAAAGATTTAAAAATCCGATGGTCCTTTTGCCTTATAAAAATATTGAAATCGAAAGCAGATGAAATATTTTTAAATTTTGCGACACAAATTTTTTCTAGAAAATTTGCCACTCATACGACAAGTCCTTATTCATTTCGTAACAAACCATCGGTATACCAACACAATGAATTATAACTGGTGCTAAGTATTTCTAAATTCAATACAAAATAATTTAAGAGAAAAAAAAAAAAATTTTAAATAAAATTCGCAATAAAATTCTTCTGCTTCAGCAATTCCCGTTAAACAGAATTTCTTTTCACTTGAAATTGCAAATTGAAATAAATTACTTCTATAAGTTCAAAAATGCTGCAATGTGAATGTGTTGTAAGTAAACAATGGCTTGACAAATGTCTTTGTGCTGCGAAGAAGCAATGGAGTTTATTTTTGTTTGTCGTGCTATAGTATATAGAATTGAGTAGTTATAACAATGAATCAAATACTTTTGTATTATGAATTGTGCGAATAGTCTTAAAATATTGAGTAGTTTCTTCAAATTATCATACAGACTTACAGGCGTATGATTCAATTGATATTTAGATTTATTTTAAGGGCTTTAATGTGTAGACCGCTCCATCTGCCACGCTTTTTTTGTGCCGCACTATGAGGCATTTTGAAAAAAATGTCATCAAAATTAAATTACTCAGCAAGCAAAACTAATAAATTTTCCATCAAACCTTTTTAGTAAAACATTGTCTCAGTTCAAGCTTCAAAACTTTTACTAAAATTTTGACTTTTTTCCATAAATTTTTTTTGGCAAATTTCTGAAAATTTAATTATTTTTATTAATATCACATATTGACAACATTCGACATATTTATATAAAAAAATTTTTTGGTAAACAAAATATTTATGTCAGCTTTTACTAGCTTCCCTACACAGTTCACCTCTAAGCCAGGGACCCCCCGTAACGATTATTTTTGTATTTTTAGCATCAAAAATGGAAGACTTCCCAATATCGCAGATACGTTTCAAGTATATGAATATGCACGACTCTTCATGCTCAACAAAAAGCTTCTATAAACTAAAAAAATTTGAGGGAAATCCATATAAATTACAAATAATCATTATTTTTGATTTTTATTTTTTTGGTCAAACATAAAAGTTATTTTTTGATTTTTATTTTTTCGATCAAACATAAAAGTTATTTTTTGATTTTTATTTTTTTGATCAAACATAATAGTTATTTTTTATTTTTATTTTTTTGATCAAAAATAAAAGTTATTTCTTGAGCGATATTTTATTCCTCAAGAATAAAAATTAAGTTTTGAGTTTTAACTTTTTTCGCGGATTGAAAAACTCAAAACGCCGCTGTGCCTTTTTGGCAAGTAATAAATCATAATTATTGGGTGGTATATCCTCATCAACATAGTTTATATTTAGGTACATACATTTTTTCACCTGGTACACTTGGCGAATTTTGCCCCATACATACAATATCAATGTGTATACATATAAATATGTTTCAAATTATTGAGCACTTATGCTGACAAGGATATATCATCTAATAATTATGATCAACAACCTGTCAGAAAGGCGCTGCGGTTATTTGAGTTTTTCAATCCGCGAAAAAAGTTAAAACTCAAAACTTAATTTTTATTCTTGAGGGATAAAATATCGCTCAAGAAATAACTTTTATTTTTGATCAAAAAAATTAAAATCAAAAATAACTATTATGTTTGATCAAAAAAATAAAAATCAAAAAATAACTTTTATGTTTGATCAAAAAAATAAAAATCAAAAACTAACTTTTATTTTTGATCAAAAAAATAAAAATTTAAAATAACTGCTATTGTTGATTTTTATGAAAAAAATCGGAAAATAATGATTAAATGTGGATTTTTATATTAAAACTCATAACAGTTACGGTCCCTGCTCTAAGCTTCTCGAAGCCGAGAATTTATTTTCATAGAATTTTTCAATGCGAACTTAAACAAATTTTTTTGGGTTGCCTCATATTTTTTTTTTTTTGAAATTTTTAGCGTTACAACTTTTGTATGAAAAATATATTTCTTCGTTACAGCCAACACATAATCTTGTACAGAATTCAACTAATTTGTATGGGGTTGCCACTTAAATTTTTTATGGAAAACCCTTTTTTTCATTTAAGCTAATTTTGTCAACCCAGCACCTCTTTTTATGTATTAAAAACGCTTTTATTCTATCTTTATTAAATAGCTCACATTTATTTTTGAATATAAAAAGACTGGGTGGGTCTGTTAGGTTTGTCCACATAAAATAAGGTTCGAGAAATAATTTTATTTTTTTTAAGAGGAATTTAAGTTCTGTTTCCTATTGTTAATCCAAACGTATAATGACAAACTTTTTTATAATAAATTTCAACTATCTTCTCTATTCTTTCCAGTTCACAATAGTCTTTGGCGGCATATTCATTACGAGCATGCTGGGAAATATACTCGTCTGTATTGTTATTATACGACATCCCACAATGCACACGGCCACTAATTATTATTTATTCAGTCTGGCGGTTTCGGATTTAATTTATCTGCTTTTTGGTAAGTTTGAAATCATACCGCTATCATAATCATAAATAGATGAATTTGAAAATGGATGGTAGAAATCAAAAGAATTAGGAAATAAAAAAAAACAGCGCTCTGATAAATTGGTTAACAGAAGGTGCCAGCTTACGGAGGTATCTAAATTTTTATTTTCTTTTCATTTCAACAGAAACTTTAAAAAATATTCAATTTAAACAGTTTCTAAATTTTCTTGATTTTTTCTACACTCCCATTTTAACCAAATTGTATTCAAACGTATTTCTCACTAAATATCTCCACAGTAAAAATAAAAAGAAAAAAAAATCTGTTAAAATCTGCACAACATCACATTGACCCTAACATAATTTCTTCTATCATAGCTCACTGACTTATTTACTACAAAGTCGCCTGTGCCTACTGACACATATCCGTAAGAGTCATTAGTCACATTCGTAAACATAAATAATTAAGATTAATGCATACCTAGACAAAATATTTGAAGCAAATTCCATATGCTCCCTAGGAATTGTATGAGCAATTTATGCAAACACAACAACAATGTAAATATGTCAGTAAACAGAGTAAATAAATGAAATAACAGAATTCTTTTTTTTTTTTAATTAATTTGATTAGTATATCAGACGTCAAGGCCATGTGTAATGAAGCATGAACCTTTAAGCATCACAAACGAGGGAAAGATTCATCAAAAGGCAGCTCAGACTAGGGTAGCTTTTAGAGACTGAAATTAGAGACTGTTAACTTAAATTTCTTGATGTAAATAAAACAAATAAAATGGGAAGAATGGAGGAGGATGACTTGTAGTCCCTTGGTGTTTCCAACTGGCGTGTTTGTAATTTCGATTAATCGACCGGTTACTTAGTTATCGACTAATACAATATGGATAATGAGTGCTACTTTAAGTTATGTGATTTATGTTTCTAGCTATTATATAAAGAAATCCTTTCAAGAAGTAGTAACAACCTTCCAACCTATGTATTTCGGTCCTCCTCCCATACGAATTTAATTTTTCACCGTTTTTATATTTCGGATTAAAACAAACGCAAATAATTTTATTTAAACTCCCGCATTACGTTTGTTGCAGTGTACACTAGGGTGGATCGACAAAAAAAGTTTTCCCTAGGATTAAAGATATTTTGAAGGCGATCGCAAAAAAAAATTTTTTTCCACGCCCCCCGATGGGAATTACCTTTTTTGACACTACGTTGCCATTTTGAGTCCGATTTTAATGAGCGGCACAGCGTTGTTCATGTCTTGGAAGCCGCATACTCACTCTCCCTTCAAAATATCTTAAGTCCTAGGGGTGGACTGGAAAAACTTTTTTTTTTGTATGGGGACCGATCCGCACTAGTGTAGACTAAAAATTCGAGTAAAAAGTAATTATTTTAATTCCATGCCCACTAAAAGAAATCCGCTTGCTGTTCATATACACTCCAATGGACAAAGCGTTTATTCCTTTATTAAGACAAATAGTTTTGTTAGTCTTTCGCCTTTTGTGAAGTAAGGATTGTAATGTATTAAGTGGATTTGTCGTTTGAAAAGCGTGGACATTCTGAATAAATCTAAAAAAAGCATTAAGAACTTTTACGATACGCATTCACTGAGCTAAGCTAATAATAATAAAGTTAAAGGGCTTTACTATGCCGCAGTAGAAGGCGGTCCTACTTCGCGAATACGTTCCTTTCCCAGAATTCGTTGAGCGCGATATGAAAAGAATAGGTTGGCGAGAGAATATTCCATTTAATTTATTATTTATGCTCTATTTGTGGGAGACAGATTTTGTCTAAACTGGATTGTAGTAGGTGAATTCAAAATTTGCATTCAATGGTTCAGAATTGCCACACAAAATAGTGGGTTTTTGTTGTCTAAGTCTAATTATAATAGCGACCGTAAAGAATAAGTAAAACAAGAAAAGTATAAATTAGTGAATACTTAAATTAAGCATATCGTGAGTCGAATGACGGAAGAACCATCTGAGACTTACTCGCATCAACAGAAAAATGCTTGAATGGACGAAAGGTTTGCGACTTCGATAAGTAAACGCTATAGGGTTTAACGCTTCTTAACATATTAACGCAAATATCATCAGCTAATGGATCCCACAGTTTATTAATTGCGGTGTCGTCCATTTGTGGCTATGAGTTGTTGACGCTATTCATTTTCGCTGTGAAAAATCCGCTTTTGTGATTCAAAACCATAAACTATATCTTTGTAATATTTCATAAGCTGTTTGCGAATTACAATAGCATGTGGGGCAAATAAAATCAATGAAAAAAATAATTACAGCTTATCTCTCTCGAACAACATTCAATATCATGATGAACACACTCACCTCGCATGTCTTCAACAAGTTGCATATTGATTTTGTTCGCAGTTTAACCGATTTAAAAAACGAATTCTCCTCTTATCATGCCCACAGTATTTATCTATTTACCAGCAAAATGGCGAATAAAAATATCAATTTTTAATAATTTTTTTTTTTTTGATTTTTCATTCTTTCAAACATCTAGGTTTACCAGCGGAAATATTTTTATATTGGCATCAGTATCCCTACTTATTCGGATTGCCTTTCTGCAAGATACGTGCTTTCATTTCAGAAGCGTAAGTATATTAGGTGTAAAAAATTATTAAAACTTTGTATGGATGTTACGGAATTGCGATTTCGGTTGATAAAGATTGGAACTTTCTATTAACTTAGTATGGTTGATATCGTGTTCGGTCCTATGAAAGTCGGATTCTGCAAATTTTTTGGGAGGGTTTATAGACAAATTTTAAGTATGTGGTTGATAGCCCAATTAAATAATTTTAAATTTTCTTCCAGACAAAAATAAATTTTTTTCATGAGCTCTACGGAAGAAATCACTTAAGACCCGTGACGAAAAAAAATCTGAAAATCGAAGAAAATTTTCTAACTTACATATCATTATACTTAAATTGATTGTGCTATAAAACTGTACATTCAGAAATTATCTAGTAATTCTAACAAAAATTTTGTGTGAACTTTGAAATTTTTTTTTCATGTGGATACTGTTCTCAAAATTCTCAACATTCCTTTTCTTATTTGTTTGTTTGATATCCAATTTAATCTCCCCATTATTATATTCATTCAATAAGCTGCTCATTATAATTCCAGTTCGGCTTAGCTACACGTGTTGTAGCAAACCGCATTTTATTTTGAGTTTTTCACAAACTTTTTTTTTTCATGCTTTTACCAACACACCTTAATTTACATTTTTCAGTTCGACGTACGTCTCCGTACTTACCATTGTCGCTTTCTCCATGGAACGTTTCCTTGCCATTTGCCATCCATTGCATTTGTATGCAATGAGCGGTTTTAAGCGTGCCGTACGCATAATTGCTGCCCTTTGGATTGTCAGTTTGATAAGCGCCATACCATTTGGACTACTCACGGATATAATTTACTTGGAATATCCACTGAGTGAGTATTTTTTTAAATGTTATTGTTACATATGTATGTATGTTTATATTTTCTATGGTCAGATACTGAACAGAGTAAATATTTATTTCCGTTTCCAAGCTATATAAAAATTTAATAATACAAACTTGTGTATGCGCTGATGAGCATCGAATAGTGATGGCATTTTTTTTTTAATGTGAACAATACTGAGATTTTCGGGCGCCTGATTGAAAACTACCAAGTTTTCGGGACTAGTATTTTTATTTATTTATTTATTTAAGTTATATGGAATGGAAAAAATAATATGGTAGATGACGTCATGACATGCTATGGATGATGATTTCTAAATTATTTTGCTGTTGTAAGAAATATATTTTTTTTCTTTTCTGAGGAACAAATTTAATTTTTTTTGGGGAAAAAACCTTTATATCCAGGACCGTAAATTCAAAACTGATATATAAAAATGGCACTTTAAAAAAAAAAATTAAAATACTCAGAAAAATCACATTTAATTTTACTCGTAAGCAACACATTTTTAATCCCCAAAATGTCAAAAGAAATAAATCTCGGGATTGTCATTCTGAGTACTGAGTTTCACATACCTACATACATTGTTATAGTATCTACATATATGTATTAACAGTTTGATGTTTTTTTTGTCTCGTTTTTTTTTCTATTTTACTCTCCCTTAAATAGCTGACAAAATTATACCGGAATCCGCCTTCTGTAGCATGATTCATTATCCCGATAATTTTCCATTGTTTGAAGTATCATTTTGTGTATTCTTTGTTGTGCCGATGTTCATCATATTTATTTTGTATGGCAAGATGGGCGCACAAATACGTTTCAGCACGACTCTACAGTTGGGTAAGTACACAGAAAAGTCAATTATAATTTATTCTTAGAACCATAATTTGATGTTATACAATCACAACATGCTTTGTTGGTAATCAATCTTCGCGAAATTTCATAAATCTCTTCTAAAGCAAGCCCCAGACTGTTTCAACAGCATATTAATGATATGCGCTTGCTTTAAAAGTTTGTCGGATATGCTTTGAGCTTCACTCAAATTATAGCCCAAGGTACATATTTACTGATAAGAGAATAGAGCAAGTAGCAATGGAGGATGAGCCCGCTCCCCATGGTGTATTAAATTGAAGTCAGTCGTTACTAATTTAATAAAACAAAATCGAAACATAATATAAAATCATTGAGCGTTAATTTACAAAAAAAAAAACCATTTATGTACCATGTCATGTCATATGCTATTTAATATATTTTTTACATTACAGGTGTTCAACGCTGCTCAATGCATCGTGAATCTCGACATCAGCAATCTCGTAAAGCTGTAATACGGATGCTGGGTATGTATGTAATGATTATAACTACCTATGTATGTATGTATGTATGTGTAAAAAGTTATTTGGTGTGAGTTATTTATGGAGAGGAAGGTAGATAAGTAGAGGTAGGCAAAACGGCATAGGTAGAGGAGTGATAAAGAGAAGGAAGAGAAAAAGAATGTGCTGGCGGACACGTTGAAATCCAATTGTACCTCTATTGGCGAATCAACCCAGTCTCCAGTTCAGCCACACATGCTTTATAATTAAATAATTTGCTCAAGTTGAATACGAACATCAATCTCTAATTTGATTTGAATGCAAAAACAAAAAGAAAAAAACAGCAAAGCAAAAACCCACCTAACCTCACTATTAAGTGTTTGCCTCTATGCAATTCAATAGTATCAAAATTGATATAATTCTTTTTTATTTGATTGTATAAAAGCACATGGACACATTTTAAATTCAATTTTATATTAATTAATATTGTGTAGTTCCTTGAAATTTGTTTGATAATTCACCTTTTCACTGCTCTGAACTTCATGTGCTTTTCAATTTATGGACATATGATTGGCCAGCATTGCCATAGCTACTCGTTAAAGGTGTATAAAATGCTTGAATTCGTTAACAAAAAAGAAAAAAAAAATGTGTCCCCATATATGTAACTCGTATGACAAACACTCGAACTTGTTAGCTCACAAGCACTCGCATACATATACAAAATAATACTCAATATTATGACTGGAGCGTAAAAGACCTATCAAAACTAAATCATACTTTTGACACCTTTCATTTCACTTTATCAACATAATGTACAAAGGTGCGCAAAATATATGCGATAATCTTTCGAAAGCTAAGAAGCTTTATGTTGATGGGAGTCTGAAATGGCTGGAAGTCTGTCAAAACGTGACTAACAGGTTGTCAATTTTCATGAATGGCTTAATGCTGCTTGTGTTGGAAAATTAGTGCAAATGACTTGGCATATATATATGTGCATACAAACACGACATCAAGCTAAACATGTTTCGCGATTGGGATATAGCGATAAGAAAGGTGGTGCAAAATAAACTAAATACACTGTAAGAAGTTTGGGTGTATGCAAAAAAGCTGCTACTTTTCTATAAGGCTGTTTTAAAAGTAGTGCCTAATAAAATTTTAAGCACAAAAAAAAAAAAAACTGAAAACAATTTAAGAAAATTTTTTCAATAAAAATTTTTAAACTTTTATAATAATAATTATTATTTTTTTTTAATTTCTTACAGCCGCTGTTGTCATAACATTTTTCATCTGTTGGCTTCCATTTCATATGCAGCGACTATGGTTTCTTTATGCCAAAGAGCACAATAGTTTCCAGGAGATAAACGAATGGATGTTCTCTATAGCCGGATTCACGTATTATGTGTCGTGGTAAGTATTTACAGAGAAACTGATATTTATACATAAGTTATTTGTTTTTTTAAACCAACAATTTCTTGATTTTACGTCCTGTAAATTTTCAAGTACCCGATTTTTGTAGTGAAAATAATCTTATTTCTTTTGAATTTTTTATTTTTTAATTGACTACCTACATCCCAAAACAAACAAAAAACTATTTTTAAAATAAGAGTTATACACACGGTAAATTCATATAAGTGAAACATTTATGATAGTCTGACCATCAACAATTTTTACAGCGTAGCTGCTTATAAGTCAGTTGAATCAGTTGAGCACACTTACAATTTGTTGTTTTATTTTAGTTAGCTTAATTACTTTCGTACTTAATACTATTACACGCATGTGGAAAACCTTTTTATTTCTTAAGTTAGCAGTGAGCTTTAATCTACAACAGCCAAACTCAAGATTAGTCGATAGTGAGATAGTACCAGCATTGTATTCTCTATAGGGTTGTGCGATTAATTGATTAATCAATTTTTGATTAATCATAATTTCGATTACTCATTTAATTGAGGGTGTTTACTCGATTAATCAAGATTTTGATTAATCCCTAATTGATTAATCAAAAAGAAAACTAATTGATTAATCGACTTTTTGATTAACAGTTTTTTGAATAAAATGATTAATCATAAATTAAAACGGCACAAATTTAGAAGTTCCTTGATACTTCAACCATCTGCTACATCTTCGACATTTTGCCCATTCGCGTTCGGACAACACCTCACAATCTTCTAAAATTATTTAATTTTTTAATATTTTGAAGCATGTTTGGTTTTTATTTTATTTTTATTTTCAGCTATTTCAAGGCAAACTTTCACATATGTAAGAAAATGAGTAAATTAATCAGTTATTGATTAACCATTTTTGAAAATACTCGAGGTTCGCTCGTTTTGATTACTCATAATTTTGATTAATCAAGTAATCGATTACCTGAAAATTTAATTAAACAACTTACTCGAATAATCGATTAAAGGCGCAGCCCTAATTCTCATTTTAACGGCTTTTGCTCAAAATTTTGGTATTTTATGAACAAAAACACATATGTACATACATACCTCAATTCCAAACATTTACACTACAATTTCATCTTTCAAAGCGCTCTACTGAAAAATTACAACAAAATTGTTTTGGGTTTTGTTTACCCTTACGGCAACAGATATGTATTTGCTAAGTTTTTGCAATGTTTACTTAGTTGATAAAACTATTTTAAACTCTTTATCTTACAGACATGTATGCAATGAAAATAAAAATAAAATAAAAAAAAATAATGTAGCGTCAATGTTATGCAAATATTTACATACATATTTTCAGTAACCCATTTTGCTGTTATAATATTGTCAAACCAAAGTTTCCTTTGCTTTATCTTATTTACTAAACTTCAAAGAGTACAAAGGCTTTAGAGCGGTAGTGCGGGGAGAGAAGAGTTAGTAAACGCCACAGGCTAGTTTCGTAAGGCGGCTCAAATTTCCATACACATACATACATACATCACTTTATCACACATCATTTACTTTCAATCTAAAAATTTAATATTGAAAACATTAATTAAAACATATTAAATAATTAATTATCTGCGATAAATTTTGCATAATTTCAGCACAATAAATCCCATTCTATACAATGTGATGTCACATCGTTACAGAGTTGCTTTCAAGGATATACTTTGGGGCAAAAGGCGTAGTGTTTATTACAACAACGGTTTTGCTAGAGATCAGTCGAGTTTCAGAGAAACAACAATTGCCTCCACTCTTGGTGGTGGTGGCAATAACAGTACATACGATCGTGTGCATTCGGTAAGTGTATACAAATATGTATGATGTATGTATGTATATCTATTAGTGCTGCAAATGCTTTGATTTTCACAACAATAACATGCTTCGATTATGTTTAATTCGGTTTCAACTTGAAAAAACTGAACACGACAGTTTCGCTGAAGCATAGACGTTATCAATAAAAGCAGGAATTTCCCTTGAAAGAATCTTCAGCAATGACGCCTATCTAAGCAATTTAATGATGAGTCAGCGCCCCAGCTGGCTGAGCCATTTCAAGTGTGTGAACTAAGTTATTTTGGCCTAGAAGGTGTTCCTACCAGCATCAGAGTTAGAGTGACTAATGATAGGCCATGCCATTGTTTATTGCTGACCATATTTGAAATAAATAATTGAAGTTATTCCTCTTTTTTTTTTTTGGTAGATGCGTGTGCGCTCAATGCGTCATCATGGCAATAATAATAAAGATCGAAATTCAATTAAGGTCAATTCAACACTCTGGGCAAAAGATTTGGATTATAAGGTTCCTCTAAGAAAGGTAAGCAACAAAAATTAATCGAAATATGTCGACGTTTATTCGTTTCGGTTCTGGTCTTGGTTTGAAATATTTTTCGAAGGCTTCAGTTTGGTTCTACAACATACCGAAATAATAGTCTCGTTTAGCTATTTATTTTGGGCGACTCAAATCCTTCAGTCGATTAAGCGCTATATAAAGAAAGAAGAAGATAATTTAGTTGGGTAGAAAATTTTGTACATAAGTCGCCTCTAATAGAGAATTAATTATTTTATTCATGCGCCTAAAAGTATGCTGCAAAGGGATTTTATTTTAGTAAATACCATTTGATTGGAGACTAATATGTATTATCTCTTTTCTAAATAATCAGTTCGTATTAAGAAGTCATTCATACACTTTTTCATTCTAAATATATATTTCCTTTGTATATTTCTTAATTTTATCTTAAAGGATATATCCGAAAATTCCATGAAATTTGGCACAAATGTTGTTGTTATGGTGGACAATGGCGGCATTAATGGACGACCAAAAGTATACACTGAAAATGAGGCTGAAGCATCTTCATTGATGAATAAGAATAATGAGACAAGCATTTAGAGTAATTGAATACAAAAACAAAAAAAAATTGTAATGACATACGAAAATAGACACATGTGTGTCTGGGATGAACATGTTAAATTTGTAGCCACGGGCAAAACATTTGTAAGTGGAAAGTATTAAAGTAGGAAAAATGGACTTGAGCGATGAACTTGTAAGCCAGCTGAAAGTGAGTGCTTAAGAAAAAGGGAAGATAATATATTGTATGCTTGAATGAGGTTTCATTAATATTAACAAACAGTAAGCCAGGAGTTTATTTATTTTTTCTATAAGATGAATACATATATATGTTTGTACATATACAGTGCGTTTCATAACTATAGCACTACCAACGTTAAACTTTTTAGAGATATGTTTGGGATACAGATTTAAGCTACTTTTAAATGAAAATGGTATTGAATCCAAATGCAAGTGAATAAATGGCTTTAATTCTAAGTGTGCTATAGTTATAAAGCAAGGTAGACAATGCCAGTTAAAATTATTGTTATTATTTCTTCATTATTAAAATCGTTTTAACAAACCCTATAAAAAAGCATGTGCCAGCATGTCATACAAGCTTTATAAATTTTGTTTTAAAATGCTGGCAAAAGTCGTGAAAATTCGAAGATATTTAAAAAAATTTTAAATTTTTTTTACAAATCTTTTAAAATTTTTGGAGTATTCATTTTTCGAGTGCGTTAAATTTTAGCATAATGAAGTGTTAGTCTAAAGTTCGTAGCACATTTTGCTGACTTTTGGCAATTTTTTTTTGTGTTTTCCTCCATAAAAGTTTATGAAAGCAATTTATTTTATATTAAAAAAAAAAACATTTTAGCTCGTCGATAAAAAATTGCCAAAAATCATCAGTAAAACAAACTGCATATTTATTTTAAGAACTTGTCTGAAAACACAGTTTTGTAGCCCTGCAGGTTTTGGTATAATATACTAAATAATTTTTTTTTTTATTATCTCTGCTCCTTATATTAATCGATAACTCATAGACCAGTGAAGAGTAGTAGAAAAAAGAGGTACCTCATATTATATGCTAGATATCTAGCAATACAACGGTCAACGAAACACTAAATTATATTCAGCACTTTTCGAGTGATGCGCGTACAAACAGGCTGATGAAAATTCTAAAAATTGTTGCTTTGATAACTTTTCGCTCAGCAATGCACCGTACTACAAATTTTATAATTTCACCATTTCTAGAGAAAACCAGTGTTCAAACTTCTTCCAGTAAAGTGGAATTTACGTATTCTACCACTTCACCACGGAAGCTAAAAATCTACCACCTTGTTCGTTAGACAATTTTCAAAGACA
The DNA here is from genome assembly GCA_951509765.1 of Sphenella marginata. Lineage (NCBI taxonomy): Eukaryota > Metazoa > Arthropoda > Insecta > Diptera > Tephritidae > Sphenella > Sphenella marginata. The sequence goes on from OX608082.1 coordinate 20,345,497, forward strand.
CTGTTGTTCAGTTCAGTTCCATGTAAAGCTCTTATTTGATGGGACCGCATTTGACAAATTTGTTTTAAAGCAGAGAATATCATATGGCAATCTTTCAGCTTTTGGCCCATCTGTGGATTTTTACAGGAGGGGCTTCACCTTGACTGGGCCCAGGGTGGTTTTGCTGGAGCGAATGAAAGGATTGTGATACCACAAAAGTTCTTAACATTTTCGACCCAAATATTTCTTAATCCTAGACCTTAATCCGCCACCTTTAATAAATTTTAGGAACTAACTAACTTCCCTTTTTGACTATAAAATATTTTACTTGCAACCAAAAGCTAACACATTCTTCACAAATTCCACCAAAAATTTCATTCCCAGGCTACCACTTATCAAAATTAGCGATTGCGAACACTGAAGATGGGAAAAGTTGATAAAAAAAAAAATTTCAAAAATTCTAATCTCTTTTGTTTTACTGAAAATTTTATATACACGATTCGCTGGATTAAAGACTACATTTTCGGTTTAACTGATTTTTAAGTTTTCGGAAAAGTTCTCTAATTTTTTTTTTAAATTTTTTTAAGATGTGTTGAGAATACTGATTTATGCAATTCTTCAATTACCATTGTCTGATAAAATTTTTTAAATTCAAAGTGTTTAAAAAATGTAAATTTCGAGTGTGTTTTAACAATGAGACTCACTATATGTTTAGTTATTTAAGTACATTTATTTATGTGATAGGCTTTACGTGGTTGAACAAACACAACAAACCCGAAAGCCGTAAGTATTAGTTGGCAAAATGATAATCATTAATTTAAAGTACATTTGCATACATTTAGGGGTCAGTTTTGCTGTGGCATCTTTGATTCTTTAGACAACTTCAACTTGATAGACCAAATAAAAAAGGTTCAAATGGCTTAGGTGCAATTTATTTCAATTGACTGCTTCGGCCACAAATTGAAAATTTACTTTGCTGAAATTGTGCAAATAAATATTTTGAAAGTGACTAAGTCAAACGAAGGTTACTACAAACTTTTTATATTGCTTCAATCAATTTGCATACTTTTGGGCTCACTTTGATAGTTAGATTTTGCGTGAAGAGTGAACTTTGAGCGTTCAATGGCGCGAAAACTGAATTCATGAGCGCACTTTGTATGGCTGTAGATTTATTGGTGAATAGCTTACAACGGATAATGACTAAGAAAAATAAAGAGTATTTTGGGAGAGATTGCTTCATTCCCCAAAACTAGCGTGGAGTTTGGCACTTTGTGTTCGTAGAGAGAATTTTATTTTAATGGAGCGCTTTAATGCAATGACCTTGAGTGACTTTTGCTAATTTTTGGAACTTAAATCAAAACATTTTTTGTGAAAATATTTCTAGTTTACCAGGTTGACATTCATTTCTCTCTCTCATTATACACACGTTTGCAGATTTTTTTTTTTTTTTCAAACTAAACTAGCATTTTGGTAGGAATCGAAATTGTTGACATATGCCAAACAGTTCACAACTTTCCCAAAAATGTTACAACACAAAGTTAATGACAAGCAGGCAATATTTTTTTTAAATTTTGTTATTTTAGTTTATTTTTGCTTTGCTGAACAACTTATCTATCTTACAACTTATCTCGTTATTTTATTCACAGCTCGCTAAGTGCTAACGAAAGAAAAAAACTGTTAATGAGCCAATGTTAAAAGTTGCGTATACGCCATGGCTACCATTCGCTTACTTATGTATGTACATGAAAGCGAAAACATGCAAAATTCACGAAACTTCTAACAAAACATATTTTAAGCCATAAGGACTTTTATGCACTTACATATATATTCCACTTACATATGTATGTATGTATGTATATACAGCTGCATTTATATACGTGTATGTATGTATGTTTGTTTCTTATATCCATATTAATTAAGACAATTTTGTAAACTTTCGTTGTAAATAAACTTTACTTATTAGTATAATGTATGTATGTGTATGTAAAAAGATCTCTTCAAATTGTAAACCTAATTTTCAAAAATTTTTAGAAATAAGTTTTAGTTAGTAAAAGGTTGAGTTGATGTGCTAAATAATAACTTCAAATCGAATGGTTTTTTGTTCGGTTATATTTTGAAATTGTAATATAAATGTGATTAAGGGTGATGTAATGCTTCTAACTTTATAAGCATGTAAATATGTAGGCGTGAAAGCAGCAGCAACGAAAATTTTAACTTCAAGTATTTTGAAAAAATAAAAAAAAATAAAAATTTACTCATAACAATGCTATTTACATACATTTGCAAGCATAATTATCCACCGTAAAATACAATATATTTATACGGTTTATATGTTTTGTAAATATGTTTTAATTATAGCAATTAAGCCGAAACACATGTTATTTATCATGAGTATTAGTACTTTAAGGGAAAAAATTATTTCATATATGTATGTACATACAAATAAAATTTAAAAAAAAGTTTAATAGAAAAATAAAGTATTTTCAATGGATAAATAATGTTGGGAGTCAGTATGCGAAATCGCAAAATACTAAATACCTTAATACAGATTTCTACCACCGAATGCAAGTATCGATATCCGGTGATCAAACAATTGACACTGAAAAATGTTCCATCACATGGAATTGTGGGACTCCATTCACGAGGTGATGTGACATTCTGCTCACAATTGCTATGCTCACAATTGCCGCATCAGCTCGAAATTGATCTGCTCACAAATGTAGCATCACTTGTTGAGTATTTGTATTTGTACGGTAGTGATGTGACATCGCATTCAAGCGGTGATGTGACATCTTATTTACACATCATGTGACATACAGATCACCTGCTGTGTTTTATGGTGATCTCGAGCATAGAAATTCTTTCTAGCTAAATTATTTGGAGAAATGTAAGATGTCGTTTAGCCGCGCTTATCTAGTATGCAACTGATGTGACATTGCATTCAAGCGGTGATATGACATCTTGGTCAGCAGATGATATATCCTTGAATGCCTGTTGCATATGATTTATTACTGTTCAAATTATGGTACAGCGACTTGGTGGCCAGTTGATGTGATATCTTACTCAAGAGGCGATGTGACGACATCGTGATCAGCATTTGGTGCGAGACCTGCTAATTTTGATATGTGTCTGTTGCGATGGATTTGTTTTTAAGGAAATCATGCTATATATATTGTTGTGATATGATGTGATATCACTGCCTGAAGCGATTGACATGGCATAGTTGAAATAAAAATAATATCTCGCAAACATTTTCAAAATTGTTGGTAAATTTTTCGATTGTGAATGCTTCGTAGGTCCTGATGGAAGTCGCAACTACATATCCACTTAAATTGTGTAAAATTGTGAAACGTTTTAATTTTCACACGGTTGCACTTTAACATTTTTTATTTCATCAAAATTCATATTTCGATACAGAATTCAATTTTGTATTTGATATTAAAAGAGTGCTAACATACATACAAGCATACATACTTTATCCATATCACCAGTTTAACCCTTTGATGGCATTGCTTCATTCTATTTTAGTTGTTTCACTGCTTCGCATACAGCAGTCTGTACATATGTATGTATGTATGGATATGACAAAAATAAAATGAAATGTGCTCTCAATTTCAAAATAACTGTAAATGAATTTCGCTATAAGGCAAAAACGCTGCAATGCCAAATCAGATTAAAGAGTAACCAACCAAAAAACATTAAACTTGATTTTTGGAAAGGCTACTACCCATGCTATAAATTTTGGTAAATTTTTCAAATTGACAAATCCTCGGATGTTTATACATGCTATAAATTTTGGTCAATTTTTCAAATTGACAAATCCTCGGATGTTTATACATTTTTGGAAATCATATTACCCCAGCTATCCAAAAATGTATAAACTATGGTAATGCTAGCAAAATTGTAGAAGTTATGGCCATTTGAACATTGAAAATCTTTAAACTTGATTTTTGGAAAGGCTACTACCCATGCTATAAATTTTGGTCAATTTTTCAAATTGACAAATCCTCGGATGTTTATACATTTTTGGAAAGGATATTACCCGAGCTATCCAAAACTGTATAAACTATGGTAATGCTACCAAAATTGTAGAAGTTATGCCCATTTGAATTGAATTGTCAAATCCTCGGATGTTTACACATTTTTGGAAAGGCTATTACCCATGCTATAAATTTTGGTCAATTTTTCAAATTGACAAATCCTCGGATGTTTATACATTTTTGGAAATCATATTACCCGAGCTATCCAAAACTGTATAAACTATGGTAATGCTACCAAAATTGTAGAAGTTATGGCCATTTGAATTGAATTGTCAAATCCTCGGATGTTTATACATTTTTGGAAATCATATTACCCCAGCTATCCAAAAATGTATAAACTATGGTAATGCTAGCAAAATTGTAGAAGTTATGGCCATTTGAATTGAATTGTCAAATCCTCGGATGTTTACACATTTTTGGAAAGGCTATAAATTTTGGTCAATTTTTCAAATTGACAAATCCTCGGATGTTTATACATTTTTGGAAATCATATTACCCGAGCTATCCAAAACTGTATAAACTATGGTAATGCTACCAAAATTGTAGAAGTTATGGCCATTTGAATTGAATTGTCAAATCCTCGGATGTTTATACATTTTTGGAAATCATATTACCCCAGCTATCCAAAAATGTATAAACTATGGTAATGCTAGCAAAATTGTAGAAGTTATGGCCATTTGAATTGAATTGTCAAATCCTCGGATGTTTACACATTTTTGGAAAGGCTATAAATTTTGGTCAATTTTTCAAATTGACAAATCCTCGGATGTTTATACATTTTTGGAAATCATATTACCCGAGCTATCCAAAACTGTATAAACTATGGTAATGCTACCAAAATTGTAGAAGTTATGGCCATTTGAATTGAATTGTCAAATCCTCGGATGTTTATACATTTTTGGAAATCATATTACCCGAGCTATCCAAAACTGTATAAACTATGGTAATGCTAGCAAAATTGTAGAAGTTATGGCCATTTGAATTGAATTGTCAAATCCTCGGATGTTTACACATTTTTGGAAAGGCTATAAATTTTGGTCAATTTTTCAAATTGACAAATCCTCGGATGTTTATACATTTTTGGAAATCATATTACCCGAGCTATCCAAAACTGTATAAACTATGGTAATGCTACCAAAATTGTAGAAGTTATGGCCATTTGAATTGAATTGTCAAATCCTCGGATGTTTATACATTTTTGGAAATCATATTACCCCAGCTATCCAAAAATGTATAAACTATGGTAATGCTAGCAAAATTGTAGAAGTTATGGCCATTTGAACATTGAAAATCTTTAAACTTGATTTTTGGAAAGGCTACTACCCATGCTATAAATTTTGGTCAATTTTTCAAATTGACAAATCCTCGGATGTTTATACATTTTTGGAAAGGATATTACCCGAGCTATCCAAAACTGTATAAACTATGGTAATGCTACCAAAATTGTAGAAGTTATGCCCATTTGAATTGAATTGTCAAATCCTCGGATGTTTACACATTTTTGGAAAGGCTATTACCCATGCTATAAATTTTGGTCAATTTTTCAAATTGACAAATCCTCGGATGTTTATACATTTTTGGAAATCATATTACCCGAGCTATCCAAAACTGTATAAACTATGGTAATGCTACCAAAATTGTAGAAGTTATGGCCATTTGAATTGAATTGTCAAATCCTCGGATGTTTATACATTTTTGGAAATCATATTACCCCAGCTATCCAAAAATGTATAAACTATGGTAATGCTAGCAAAATTGTAGAAGTTATGGCCATTTGAACATTGAAAATCTTTAAACTTGATTTTTGGAAAGGCTACTACCCATGCTATAAATTTTGGTCAATTTTTCAAATTGACAAATCCTCGGATGTTTATACATTTTTGGAAATCATATTACCCGAGCTATCCAAAACTGTATAAACTATGGTAATGCTACCAAAATTGTAGAAGTTATGGCCATTTGAATTGAATTGTCAAATCCTCGGATGTTTACACATTTTTGGAAAGGCTATTACCCATGCTATAAATTTTGGTCAATTTTTCAAATTGACAAATCCTCGGATGTTTATACATTTTTGGAAATCATATTACCCGAGCTATCCAAAACTGTATAAACTGTGGTAATGCTAGCAAAATTGTAGAAGTTATGGCCATTTGAATTGAATTGTCAAATCCTCGGATATTTACACATTTTTGGAAAGGCTATTACCCATGCTATAAATTTTGGTCAATTTTTCAAATTGACAAATCCTCGGATGTTTATACATTTTTGGAAATCATATTACCCGAGCTATCCAAAACTGTATAAACTGTGGTAATGCTAGCAAAATTGTAGAAGTTATGGCCATTTGAATTGAATTGTCAAATCCTCGGATATTTACACATTTTTGGAAAGGCTATTACCCATGCTATAAATTTTGGTCAATTTTTCAAATTGACAAATCCTCGGATGTTTATACATTTTTGGAAATCATATTACCCGAGCTATCCAAAACTGTATAAACTGTGGTAATGCTAGCAAAATTGTAGAAGTTATGGCCATTTGAATTGAATTGTCAAATCCTCGGATATTTACACATTTTTGGAAATCATATTACCCGAGCTATCCAAAACTGTATAAACTGTGGTAATGCTAGCAAAATTGTAGAAGTTATGGCCATTTGAATTGAATTGTCAAATCCTCGGATATTTACACATTTTTGGAAAGGCTATTACCCATGCTATAAATTTTGGTCAATTTTTCAAATTGACAAATCCTCGGATGTTTATACATTTTTGGAAAGGATATTACCCGAGCTATCCAAAACTGTATAAACTATGGTAATGCTAGCAAAATTGTAGAAGTTATGGCCATTTGAACATTGAAAATCTTTAAACTTGATTTTTGGAAAGGCTACTACCCATGCTAAAAAAGTCGACACTTTTTCAAATTGACAAATCCTCGGATGTTTATACATTTTTGGAAATCATATTACCCCAGCTATCCAAAAATGTATAAACTATGGTAATGCTAGCAAAATTGTAGAAGTTATGGCCATTTGAATTGAATTGTCAAATCCTCGGATGTTTACACATTTTTGGAAAGGCTATTACCCATGCTATAAATTTTGGTAAATTTTTCAAATTGACAAATCCTCGGATGTTTATACATTTTTGGAAATCATATTACCCGAGCTATCCAAAACTGTATAAACTATGGTAATGCTACCAAAATTGTAGAAGTTATGGCCATTTGAATTGAATTGTCAAATCCTCGGATGTTTACACATTTTTGGAAAGGCTATTACCCATGCTATAAATTTTGGTCAATTTTTCAAATTGACAAATCCTCGGATGTTTATACATTTTTGGAAATCATATTACCCGAGCTATCCAAAACTGTATAAACTATGGTAATGCTACCAAAATTGTAGAAGTTATGGCCATTTGAATTGAATTGTCAAATCCTCGGATGTTTACACATTTTTGGAAAGGCTATTACCCATGCTATAAATTTTGGTCAATTTTTCAAATTGACAAATCCTCGGATGTTTATACATTTTTGGAAAGGATATTACCCGAGCTATCCAAAACTGTATAAACTATGGTAATGCTACCAAAATTGTAGAAGTTATGGCCATTTGAATTGAATTGTCAAATCCTCGGATGTTTACACATTTTTGGAAAGGCTATTACCCATGCTATAAATTTTGGTCAATTTTTCAAATTGACAAATCCTCGGATGTTTATACATTTTTGGAAATCATATTACCCGAGCTATCCAAAACTGTATAAACTATGGTAATGCTACCAAAATTGTAGAAGTTATGGCCATTTGAATTGAATTGTCAAATCCTCGGATGTTTACACATTTTTGGAAAGGCTATTACCCATGCTATAAATTTTGGTCAATTTTTCAAATTGACAAATCCTCGGATGTTTATACATTTTTGGAAATCATATTACCCGAGCTATCCAAAACTGTATAAACTATGGTAATGCTACCAAAATTGTAGAAGTTATGGCCATTTGAATTGAATTGTCAAATCCTCGGATGTTTACACATTTTTGGAAAGGCTATTACCCATGCTATAAATTTTGGTCAATTTTTCAAATTGACAAATCCTCGGATGTTTATACATTTTTGGAAATCATATTACCCCAGCTATCCAAAAATGTATAAACTATGGTAATGCTAGCAAAATTGTAGAAGTTATGGCCATTTGAATTGAATTGTCAAATCCTCGGATGTTTACACATTTTTGGAAAGGCTATTACCCATGCTATGAATTTTGGTCAATTTTTCAAATTGACAAATCCTCGGATGTTTATACATTTTTGGAAATCATATTACCCGAGCTATCCAAAACTGTATAAACTGTGGTAATGCTAGCAAAATTGTAGAAGTTATGGCCATTTGAATTGAATTGTCAAATCCTCGGATGTTTACACATTTTTGGAAAGGCTATTACCCATGCTATGAATTTTGGTCAATTTTTCAAATTGACAAATCCTCGGATGTTTATACATTTTTGGAAATCATATTACCCGAGCTATCCAAAACTGTATAAACTGTGGTAATGCTAGCAAAATTGTAGAAGTTATGGCCATTTGAATTGAATTGTCAAATCCTCGGATATTTACACATTTTTGGAAAAGCTATTACCCATGCTATAAATTTTGGTCAATTTTTCAAATTGACAAATCCTCGGATGTTTATACATTTTTGGAAAGGATATTACCCGAGCTATCCAAAACTGTATAAACTGTGGTAATGCTAGCAAAATTGTAGAAGTTATGGCCATTTGAATTGAATTGTCAAATCCTCGGATGTTTACACATATTATATATGTATATAGATATTATTTTAAAATTTTATTTTTAATAAAGAAATATGAATACCAAACTCAATACAAAAATATCAATCATCAAAAATTGTCAAAAATAAAATATATACAATTATTTTAAATTTTTTCTAAAAATTCAAAGTTGTTATAAAAACAAAGTACATTAACAAACAACCCTACAGCTATTACCCATGCTATGAATTTTGGTCAATTTTTCAAATTGACAAATCCTCGGATGTTTATACATTTTTGGAAAGGATATTACCCGAGCTATCCAAAACTGTATAAACTGTGGTAATGCTAGCAAAATTGTAGAAGTTATGGCCATTTGAATTGAATTGTCAAATCCTCGGATGTTTACACATTTTTGGAAAGGCTATTACCCATGCTATAAATTTTGGTCAATTTTTCAAATTGACAAATCCTCGGATGTTTATACATTTTTGGAAAGGATATTACCCGAGCTATCCAAAACTGTATAAACTGTGGTAATGCTAGCAAAATTGTAGAAGTTATGCCCATTTGAATTGAATTGTCAAATCCTCGGATGTTTACACATTTTTGGAAAGGCTATTACCCATGCTATAAATTTTGGTCAATTTTTCAAATTGACAAATCCTCGGATGTTTATACATTTTTGGAAAGGATATTACCCGAGCTATCCAAAACTGTATAAACTGTGGTAATGCTAGCAAAATTGTAGAAGTTATGGCCATTTGAATTGAATTGTCAAATCCTCGGATGTTTACACATTTTTGGAAAGGCTATTACCCATGCTATAAATTTTGGTCAATTTTTCAAATTGACAAATCCTCGGATGTTTATACATTTTTGGAAAGGATATTACCCGAGCTATCCAAAACTGTATAAACTATGGTAATGCTAGCAAAATTGTAGAAGTTGTGGCCATTTGAATTGAATTGTCAAATCCTCGGATGTTTACACATTTTTGGAAAGGCTATTACCCATGCTATAAATTTTGGTCAATTTTTCAAATTGACAAATCCTCGGATGTTTATACATTTTTGGAAAGGATATTACCCGAGCTATCCAAAACTGTATAAACTATGGTAATGCTAGCAAAATTGTAGAAGTTATGGCCATTTGAATTGAATTGTCAAATCCTCGGATGTTTACACATTTTTGGAAAGGCTATTACCCATGCTATAAATTTTGGTCAATTTTTCAAATTGACAAATCCTCGGATGTTTATACATTTTTGGAAAGGATATTACCCGAGCTATCCAAAACTGTATAAACTGTGGTAATGCTAGCAAAATTGTAGAAGTTATGGCCATTTGAATTGAATTGTCAAATCCTCGGATGTTTACACATTTTTGGAAAGGCTATTACCCATGCTATAAATTTTGGTCAATTTTTCAAATTGACAAATCCTCGGATGTTTATACATTTTTGGAAAGGATATTACCCGAGCTATCCAAAACTGTATAAACTGTGGTAATGCTACCAAAATTGTAGAAGTTATGGCCATTTGAACATTAAAAATCTTTAAACTTGATTTTTGGAAATGCTACTACCCATGCTATAAAAGTCGGCACTTTTTCAAATTGACAAATCCTCGGATGTTTATACATTTTTGGAAAGGCTATTACCCCAGCTATCCAAAAATGTATAAACTATGGTAATGCTAGCAAAATTGTAGAAGTTATGGCCATTTGAATTGAATTGTCAAATCCTCGGATGTTTACACATTTTTGGAAAGGCTATTACCCATGCTATAAATTTTGGTCAATTTTTCAAATTGACAAATCCTCGGATGTTTATACATTTTTGGAAATCATATTACCCCAGCTATCCAAAAATGTATAAACTATGGTAATGCTACCAAAATTGTAGAAGTTATGGCCATTTGAACATTAAAAATCTTTAAACTTGATTTTTGGAAATGCTACTACCCATGCTATAAAAGTCGGCACTTTTTCAAATTGACAAATCCTCGGATGTTTATACATTTTTGGAAAGGCTATTACCCCAGCTATCCAAAAATGTATAAACTATGGTAATGCTAGCAAAATTGTAGAAGTTATGGCCATTTGAATTGAATTGTCAAATCCTCGGATGTTTACACATTTTTGGAAAGGCTATTACCCATGCTATAAATTTTGGTCAATTTTTCAAATTGACAAATCCTCGGATGTTTATACATTTTTGGAAATCATATTACCCCAGCTATCCAAAAATGTATAAACTATGGTAATGCTAGCAAAATTGTAGAAGTTATGGCCATTTGAATTGAATTGTCAAATCCTCGGATGTTTACACATTTTTGGAAAGGCTATTACCCATGCTATGAATTTTGGTCAATTTTTCAAATTGACAAATCCTCGGATGTTTATACATTTTTGGAAATCATATTACCCGAGCTATCCAAAACTGTATAAACTGTGGTAATGCTAGCAAAATTGTAGAAGTTATGGCCATTTGAATTGAATTGTCAAATCCTCGGATGTTTACACATTTTTGGAAAGGCTATTACCCATGCTATGAATTTTGGTCAATTTTTCAAATTGACAAATCCTCGGATGTTTATACATTTTTGGAAATCATATTACCCGAGCTATCCAAAACTGTATAAACTGTGGTAATGCTAGCAAAATTGTAGAAGTTATGGCCATTTGAATTGAATTGTCAAATCCTCGGATATTTACACATTTTTGGAAAAGCTATTACCCATGCTATAAATTTTGGTCAATTTTTCAAATTGACAAATCCTCGGATGTTTATACATTTTTGGAAAGGATATTACCCGAGCTATCCAAAACTGTATAAACTGTGGTAATGCTAGCAAAATTGTAGAAGTTATGGCCATTTGAATTGAATTGTCAAATCCTCGGATGTTTACACATATTATATATGTATATAGATATTATTTTAAAATTTTATTTTTAATAAAGAAATATGAATACCAAACTCAATACAAAAATATCAATCATCAAAAATTGTCAAAAATAAAATATATACAATTATTTTAAATTTTTTCTAAAAATTCAAAGTTGTTATAAAAACAAAGTACATTAACAAACAACCCTACAGCTATTACCCATGCTATGAATTTTGGTCAATTTTTCAAATTGACAAATCCTCGGATGTTTATACATTTTTGGAAAGGATATTACCCGAGCTATCCAAAACTGTATAAACTGTGGTAATGCTAGCAAAATTGTAGAAGTTATGGCCATTTGAATTGAATTGTCAAATCCTCGGATGTTTACACATTTTTGGAAAGGCTATTACCCATGCTATAAATTTTGGTCAATTTTTCAAATTGACAAATCCTCGGATGTTTATACATTTTTGGAAAGGATATTACCCGAGCTATCCAAAACTGTATAAACTGTGGTAATGCTAGCAAAATTGTAGAAGTTATGCCCATTTGAATTGAATTGTCAAATCCTCGGATGTTTACACATTTTTGGAAAGGCTATTACCCATGCTATAAATTTTGGTCAATTTTTCAAATTGACAAATCCTCGGATGTTTATACATTTTTGGAAAGGATATTACCCGAGCTATCCAAAACTGTATAAACTGTGGTAATGCTAGCAAAATTGTAGAAGTTATGGCCATTTGAATTGAATTGTCAAATCCTCGGATGTTTACACATTTTTGGAAAGGCTATTACCCATGCTATAAATTTTGGTCAATTTTTCAAATTGACAAATCCTCGGATGTTTATACATTTTTGGAAAGGATATTACCCGAGCTATCCAAAACTGTATAAACTATGGTAATGCTAGCAAAATTGTAGAAGTTGTGGCCATTTGAATTGAATTGTCAAATCCTCGGATGTTTACACATTTTTGGAAAGGCTATTACCCATGCTATGAATTTTGGTCAATTTTTCAAATTGACAAATCCTCGGATGTTTATACATTTTTGGAAAGGATATTACCCGAGCTATCCAAAACTGTATAAACTGTGGTAATGCTAGCAAAATTGTAGAAGTTATGGCCATTTGAATTGAATTGTCAAATCCTCGGATGTTTACACATTTTTGGAAAGGATATTACCCGAGCTATCCAAAACTGTATAAACTGTGGTAATGCTAGCAAAATTGTAGAAGTTATGCCCATTTGAATTGAATTGTCAAATCCTCGGATGTTTACACATTTTTGGAAAGGCTATTACCCATGCTATAAATTTTGGTCAATTTTTCAAATTGACAAATCCTCGGATGTTTATACATTTTTGGAAAGGATATTACCCGAGCTATCCAAAACTGTATAAACTGTGGTAATGCTAGCAAAATTGTAGAAGTTATGGCCATTTGAATTGAATTGTCAAATCCTCGGATGTTTACACATTTTTGGAAAGGCTATTACCCATGCTATAAATTTTGGTCAATTTTTCAAATTGACAAATCCTCGGATGTTTATACATTTTTGGAAAGGATATTACCCGAGCTATCCAAAACTGTATAAACTATGGTAATGCTAGCAAAATTGTAGAAGTTGTGGCCATTTGAATTGAATTGTCAAATCCTCGGATGTTTACACATTTTTGGAAAGGCTATTACCCATGCTATAAATTTTGGTCAATTTTTCAAATTGACAAATCCTCGGATGTTTATACATTTTTGGAAAGGATATTACCCGAGCTATCCAAAACTGTATAAACTATGGTAATGCTAGCAAAATTGTAGAAGTTATGGCCATTTGAATTGAATTGTCAAATCCTCGGATGTTTACACATTTTTGGAAAGGCTATTACCCATGCTATAAATTTTGGTCAATTTTTCAAATTGACAAATCCTCGGATGTTTATACATTTTTGGAAAGGATATTACCCGAGCTATCCAAAACTGTATAAACTGTGGTAATGCTAGCAAAATTGTAGAAGTTATGGCCATTTGAATTGAATTGTCAAATCCTCGGATGTTTACACATTTTTGGAAAGGCTATTACCCATGCTATAAATTTTGGTCAATTTTTCAAATTGACAAATCCTCGGATGTTTATACATTTTTGGAAAGGATATTACCCGAGCTATCCAAAACTGTATAAACTGTGGTAATGCTACCAAAATTGTAGAAGTTATGGCCATTTGAACATTAAAAATCTTTAAACTTGATTTTTGGAAATGCTACTACCCATGCTATAAAAGTCGGCACTTTTTCAAATTGACAAATCCTCGGATGTTTATACATTTTTGGAAAGGCTATTACCCCAGCTATCCAAAAATGTATAAACTATGGTAATGCTAGCAAAATTGTAGAAGTTATGGCCATTTGAATTGAATTGTCAAATCCTCGGATGTTTACACATTTTTGGAAAGGCTATTACCCATGCTATAAATTTTGGTCAATTTTTCAAATTGACAAATCCTCGGATGTTTATACATTTTTGGAAATCATATTACCCCAGCTATCCAAAAATGTATAAACTATGGTAATGCTAGCAAAATTGTAGAAGTTATGGCCATTTGAACATTAAAAATCTTTAAACTTGATTTTTGGAAATGCTACTACCCATGCTATAAAAGTCGGCACTTTTTCAAATTGACAAATCCTCGGATGTTTATACATTTTTGGAAAGGCTATTACCCCAGCTATCCAAAAATGTATAAACTATGGTAATGCTAGCAAAATTGTAGAAGTTATGGCCATTTGAACATTAAAAATCTTTAAACTTGATTTTTGGAAATGCTACTACCCATGCTATAAAAGTCGGCACTTTTTCAAATTGACAAATCCTCGGATGTTTATACATTTTTGGAAAGGCTATTACCCCAGCTATCCAAAACTGTATAAACTATGGTAATGCTAGCAAAATTGTAGAAGTTATGGCCATTTGAACATTGAAAATCTTTAAACTTGATTTTTGGAAATGCTGCTACCCATGCTATAAAAGTCGGCACTTTTTCAAATTGACAAATCCTCGGATGTTTATACATTTTTGGAAAGGCTACTACCCATGCTATAAAAGTCGGCACTTTTTCAAATTGACAAATCCTCGGATGTTTATACATTTTTGGAAAGGCTATTACCAAAATTGTAGAAGTTATGGCCATTTGAACATTGAAAATCTTTAAACTTGATTTTTGGAAATGCTACTACCCATGCTATAAAAGTCGGCACTTTTTCAAATTGACAAATCCTCGGATGTTTATACATTTTTGGAAAGGCTATTACCCCAGCTATCCAAAAATGTATAAACTATGGTAATGCTAGCAAAATTGTAGAAGTTATGGCCATTTGAACATTGAAAATCTTTAAACTTGATTTTTGGAAATGCTACTACCCATGCTATAAAAGTCGGCACTTTTTCAAATTGACAAATCCTCGGATGTTTATACATTTTTGGAAAGGATATTACCCGAGCTATCCAAAACTGTATAAACTATGGTAATGCTACCAAAATTGTAGAAGTTATGGCCATTTGAATTGAATTGTCAAATCCTCGGATGTTTACACATTTTTGGAAAGGCTATTACCCATGCTATAAATTTTGGTCAATTCTTCAAATTGACAAATCCTCGGATGTTTATACATTTTTGGAAATCATATTACCCGAGCTATCCAAAACTGTATAAACTATGGTAATGCTACCAAAATTGTAGAAGTTATGGCCATTTGAATTGAATTGTCAAATCCTCGGATGTTTACACATTTTTGGAAAGGCTATTACCCATGCTATAAATTTTGGTCAATTTTTCAAATTGACAAATCCTCGGATGTTTATACATTTTTGGAAAGGATATTACCCGAGCTATCCAAAACTGTATAAACTATGGTAATGCTACCAAAATTGTAGAAGTTATGGCCATTTGAATTGAATTGTCAAATCCTCGGATGTTTACACATTTTTGGAAAGGCTATTACCCATGCTATAAATTTTGGTCAATTCTTCAAATTGACAAATCCTCGGATGTTTATACATTTTTGGAAATCATATTACCCGAGCTATCCAAAACTGTATAAACTATGGTAATGCTACCAAAATTGTAGAAGTTATGGCCATTTGAATTGAATTGTCAAATCCTCGGATGTTTACACATTTTTGGAAAGGCTATTACCCATGCTATAAATTTTGGTCAATTCTTCAAATTGACAAATCCTCGGATGTTTATACATTTTTGGAAATCATATTACCCGAGCTATCCAAAACTGTATAAACTATGGTAATGCTACCAAAATTGTAGAAGTTATGGCCATTTGAATTGAATTGTCAAATCCTCGGATGTTTACACATTTTTGGAAAGGCTATTACCCATGCTATAAATTTTGGTCAATTTTTCAAATTGACAAATCCTCGGATGTTTATACATTTTTGGAAAGGATATTACCCGAGCTATCCAAAACTGTATAAACTATGGTAATGCTACCAAAATTGTAGAAGTTATGGCCATTTGAATTGAATTGTCAAATCCTCGGATGTTTACACATTTTTGGAAAGGCTATTACCCATGCTATAAATTTTGGTCAATTTTTCAAATTGACAAATCCTCGGATGTTTATACATTTTTGGAAAGGATATTACCCGAGCTATCCAAAACTGTATAAACTATGGTAATGCTACCAAAATTGTAGAAGTTATGGCCATTTGAATTGAATTGTCAAATCCTCGGATGTTTACACATTTTTGGAAAGGCTATTACCCATGCTATAAATTTTGGTCAATTTTTCAAATTGACAAATCCTCGGATGTTTATACATTTTTGGAAAGGATATTACCCGAGCTATCCAAAACTGTATAAACTATGGTAATGCTACCAAAATTGTAGAAGTTATGGCCATTTGAATTGAATTGTCAAATCCTCGGATGTTTACACATTTTTGGAAAGGCTATTACCCATGCTATAAATTTTGGTCAATTCTTCAAATTGACAAATCCTCGGATGTTTATACATTTTTGGAAATCATATTACCCGAGCTATCCAAAACTGTATAAACTATGGTAATGCTACCAAAATTGTAGAAGTTATGGCCATTTGAATTGAATTGTCAAATCCTCGGATGTTTACACATTTTTGGAAAGGCTATTACCCATGCTATAAATTTTGGTCAATTCTTCAAATTGACAAATCCTCGGATGTTTATACATTTTTGGAAATCATATTACCCGAGCTATCCAAAACTGTATAAACTATGGTAATGCTACCAAAATTGTAGAAGTTATGGCCATTTGAATTGAATTGTCAAATCCTCGGATGTTTACACATTTTTGGAAAGGCTATTACCCATGCTATAAATTTTGGTCAATTTTTCAAATTGACAAATCCTCGGATGTTTATACATTTTTGGAAAGGATATTACCCGAGCTATCCAAAACTGTATAAACTATGGTAATGCTACCAAAATTGTAGAAGTTATGGCCATTTGAATTGAATTGTCAAATCCTCGGATGTTTACACATTTTTGGAAAGGCTATTACCCATGCTATAAATTTTGGTCAATTTTTCAAATTGACAAATCCTCGGATGTTTATACATTTTTGGAAAGGCTATTACCCATGCTATAAATTTTGGTCAATTTTTCAAATTGACAAATCCTCGGATGTTTACACATTTTTGGAAAGGCTATTACCCATGCTATAAATTTTGGTCAATTTTTCAAATTGACAAATCCTCGGATGTTTACACATTTTTGGAAAGGCTATTACCCATGCTATAAATTTTGGTCAATTTTTCAAATTGACAAATCCTCGGATGTTTACACATTTTTGGAAAGGCTATTACCCATGCTATAAATTTTGGTCAATTTTTCAAATTGACAAATCCTCGGATGTTTATACATTTTTGGAAAGGCTATTACCCATGCTATAAATTTTGGTCAATTTTTCAAATTGACAAATCCTCGGATGTTTACACATTTTTGGAAAGGCTATTACCCATGCTATAAATTTTGGTCAATTTTTCAAATTGACAAATCCTCGGATGTTTATACATTTTTGGAAAGGATATTACCCGAGCTATCCAAAACTGTATAAACTATGGTAATGCTACCAAAATTGTAGAAGTTATGGCCATTTGAATTGAATTGTCAAATCCTCGGATGTTTACACATTTTTGGAAAGGCTATTACCCATGCTATAAATTTTGGTCAATTCTTCAAATTGACAAATCCTCGGATGTTTATACATTTTTGGAAATCATATTACCCGAGCTATCCAAAACTGTATAAACTATGGTAATGCTACCAAAATTGTAGAAGTTATGGCCATTTGAATTGAATTGTCAAATCCTCGGATGTTTACACATTTTTGGAAAGGCTATTACCCATGCTATAAATTTTGGTCAATTTTTCAAATTGACAAATCCTCGGATGTTTATACATTTTTGGAAAGGATATTACCCGAGCTATCCAAAACTGTATAAACTATGGTAATGCTACCAAAATTGTAGAAGTTATGGCCATTTGAATTGAATTGTCAAATCCTCGGATGTTTACACATTTTTGGAAAGGCTATTACCCATGCTATAAATTTTGGTCAATTTTTCAAATTGACAAATCCTCGGATGTTTATACATTTTTGGAAAGGATATTACCCGAGCTATCCAAAACTGTATAAACTATGGTAATGCTACCAAAATTGTAGAAGTTATGGCCATTTGAATTGAATTGTCAAATCCTCGGATGTTTACACATTTTTGGAAAGGCTATTACCCATGCTATAAATTTTGGTCAATTCTTCAAATTGACAAATCCTCGGATGTTTATACATTTTTGGAAAGGATATTACCCGAGCTATCCAAAACTGTATAAACTATGGTAATGCTACCAAAATTGTAGAAGTTATGGCCATTTGAATTGAATTGTCAAATCCTCGGATGTTTACACATTTTTGGAAAGGCTATTACCCATGCTATAAATTTTGGTCAATTCTTCAAATTGACAAATCCTCGGATGTTTATACATTTTTGGAAAGGATATTACCCGAGCTATCCAAAACTGTATAAACTATGGTAATGCTACCAAAATTGTAGAAGTTATGGCCATTTGAATTGAATTGTCAAATCCTCGGATGTTTACACATTTTTGGAAAGGCTATTACCCATGCTATAAATTTTGGTCAATTCTTCAAATTGACAAATCCTCGGATGTTTATACATTTTTGGAAAGGATATTACCCGAGCTATCCAAAACTGTATAAACTATGGTAATGCTACCAAAATTGTAGAAGTTATGGCCATTTGAATTGAATTGTCAAATCCTCGGATGTTTACACATTTTTGGAAAGGCTATTACCCATGCTATAAATTTTGGTCAATTCTTCAAATTGACAAATCCTCGGATGTTTATACATTTTTGGAAAGGATATTACCCGAGCTATCCAAAACTGTATAAACTATGGTAATGCTACCAAAATTGTAGAAGTTATGGCCATTTGAATTGAATTGTCAAATCCTCGGATGTTTACACATTTTTGGAAAGGCTATTACCCATGCTATAAATTTTGGTCAATTCTTCAAATTGACAAATCCTCGGATGTTTATACATTTTTGGAAAGGATATTACCCGAGCTATCCAAAACTGTATAAACTATGGTAATGCTACCAAAATTGTAGAAGTTATGGCCATTTGAATTGAATTGTCAAATCCTCGGATATTTACACATTTTTGGAAAGGCTATTACCCATGCTATAAATTTTGGTCAATTCTTCAAATTGACAAATCCTCGGATGTTTATACATTTTTGGAAAGGATATTACCCGAGCTATCCAAAACTGTATAAACTATGGTAATGCTACCAAAATTGTAGAAGTTATGGCCATTTGAATTGAATTGTCAAATCCTCGGATGTTTACACATTTTTGGAAAGGCTATTACCCATGCTATAAATTTTGGTCAATTCTTCAAATTGACAAATCCTCGGATGTTTATACATTTTTGGAAAGGATATTACCCGAGCTATCCAAAACTGTATAAACTATGGTAATGCTACCAAAATTGTAGAAGTTATGGCCATTTGAATTGAATTGTCAAATCCTCGGATGTTTACACATTTTTGGAAAGGCTATTACCCATGCTATAAATTTTGGTCAATTCTTCAAATTGACAAATCCTCGGATGTTTATACATTTTTGGAAAGGATATTACCCGAGCTATCCAAAACTGTATAAACTATGGTAATGCTACCAAAATTGTAGAAGTTATGGCCATTTGAATTGAATTGTCAAATCCTCGGATGTTTACACATTTTTGGAAAGGCTATTACCCATGCTATAAATTTTGGTCAATTTTTCAAATTGACAAATCCTCGGATGTTTATACATTTTTGGAGAGGATATTACCCGAGCTATCCAAAACTGTATAAACTATGGTAATGCTACCAAAATTGTAGAAGTTATGGCCATTTGAATTGAATTGTCAAATCCTCGGATGTTTACACATTTTTGGAAAGGCTATTACCCATGCTATAAATTTTGGTCAATTTTTCAAATTGACAAATCCTCGGATGTTTATACATTTTTGGAAAGGATATTACCCGAGCTATCCAAAACTGTATAAACTATGGTAATGCTACCAAAATTGTAGAAGTTATGGCCATTTGAATTGAATTGTCAAATCCTCGGATGTTTACACATTTTTGGAAAGGCTATTACCCATGCTATAAATTTTGGTCAATTCTTCAAATTGACAAATCCTCGGATGTTTATACATTTTTGGAAATCATATTACCCGAGCTATCCAAAACTGTATAAACTATGGTAATGCTACCAAAATTGTAGAAGTTATGGCCATTTGAATTGAATTGTCAAATCCTCGGATGTTTACACATTTTTGGAAAGGCTATTACCCATGCTATAAATTTTGGTCAATTCTTCAAATTGACAAATCCTCGGATGTTTATACATTTTTGGAAATCATATTACCCCAGCTATCCAAAAATGTATAAACTATGGTAATGCTAGCAAAATTGTAGAAGTTATGGCCATTTGAACATTGAAAATCTTTAAACTTGATTTTTGGAAATGCTACTACCCATGCTATAAAAGTCGGCACTTTTTCAAATTGACAAATCCTCGGATGTTTATACATTTTTGGAAAGGCTATTACCCCAGCTATCCAAAAATGTATAAACTATGGTAATGCTAGCAAAATTGTAGAAGTTATGGCCATTTGAACATTGAAAATCTTTAAACTTGATTTTTGGAAATGCTACTACCCATGCTATAAAAGTCGGCACTTTTTCAAATTGACAAATCCTCGGATGTTTATACATTTTTGGAAAGGATATTACCCGAGCTATCCAAAACTGTATAAACTATGGTAATGCTACCAAAATTGTAGAAGTTATGGCCATTTGAATTGAATTGTCAAATCCTCGGATGTTTACACATTTTTGGAAAGGCTATTACCCATGCTATAAATTTTGGTCAATTTTTCAAATTGACAAATCCTCGGATGTTTATACATTTGTGGAAAGGATATTACCCGAGCTATCCAAAAATGTATAAACTATGGTAATGCTAGCAAAATTGTAGAAGTTATGGCCATTTGAACATTGAAAATCTTTAAACTTGATTTTTGGAAATGCTACTACCCATGCTATAAAAGTCGGCACTTTTTCAAATTGACAAATCCTCGGATGTTTATACATTTTTGGAAAGGCTACTACCCATGCTATAAAAGTCGGCACTTTTTCAAATTGACAAATCCTCGGATGTTTATACATTTTTGGAAAGGCTATTACCCCAGCTATCCAAAAATGTATAAACTATGGTAATGCTAGCAAAATTGTAGAAGTTATGGCCATTTGAACATTGAAAATCTTTAAGTCAGAATATATTTTGAGCACTATCTTGCAGTCGATATAGTGGGGGTGCCTTTGATGAATTGTATCATATTGATTTATTACAATCCAAACATATCTTGACTGTCTCTCTTTTAAAGCAAGCGCTGATTGTTGCTGTAAACACATAAATGGAGTTCGGGAAGTAAAAAAGTCCTTATTTTTATTTCAAATTACTGCCTGTGTTGTTTTATTTAAATAATTTAGAAATTGAAAAAATGTCAGTTAGCTTTATTTCCATTTGCTATGCGAAATAAAGTCAATTGATGTTATTTCCATTGACTTTTTTACCTGTCATCAATAGATCACTTCTAGGTACATATATAATATTCTTTGGAAAGCTCATTATTTTATCTAAAATCTAGAATTTAGATTTGATGTGATTATACAAAAATTCTGCTACTTTTATTGTATGTGGTTTTTAGGAACTCTAAAGAATTTTTATGCTATAAAAAAGATGCCGAAAGCGAACTTTTGAAAACAAATTCCAGTAACACTTTCAAGTTTGTAAAGTTAAAAGATATGTAAACATATTCATATGAAAGATAAACATTTTACATAAATTTTTGTTATATTTCATAAACAAAGCTAGAGAGATACTGCGAACACATGGTGAAGGATGTACATAAATACCTACCCTGTAGGAAATACGATAATGAATGAGACAGTTTTTATTTTATTTTATTTTGTTTTATTTTGTTTTGTTTTATTTTATTTCATTTTATTTTATTTTATTTTATTTTATTTCATTTTATTTTATATTATTTTTATTTCATCCAGATTTTTTCTCAGTCTATAGTCCATACGCATATATGTAAATGCTATCGTGTTCAAAATCTGATAACTATTTTTCATTTATATGTAAATTAGATTTGTAAAGCACATTGCAAGCTATGTCCATATTTATGTATGTATGTAGGTAAATCCATTAAATATGCAAATAAGTAATTGAAGACCAGCATCGGTGACAATTTGGTTTAATCCATATTTTATTTAAAGACGTGTTCATGAAATTTGTACTAAATGTTAACCTGAAGTGTACTTAAATATTCGGTTGTTCTTGTTCCGTAATTTTTTTTTTTTCGCGGTACAAAATAGAAAACAAAAACTAGGTGAGGTAGAGGTGGAAGAAAAACACGGAAATCATAATGATGATTGTAAAAATAAATACATGGGCAAAGAGGCTATTGCTGATACAAATTTGAAGTTGTGAAGCACTTCCTCTATGACAGAAACGAAGCAGGGAAATATTACCAGCCAAGTAGGGGAAGCAGAAGAAGCACTCTTGTTTTTACTGGATGATTTTCACTGTGAGCCACTGTACATGCAGGTTCCGAAGCTGAGTGTATCATGAATATTTCCCATCACCTTACAAATTGTCCTAAATCACCCTCACCTCAGTGCAAACATCTCGTCAAGTCTTCAATTACTTTTGCTTTCAAAGTGGTTGCAGGAAATTTTCGACATTTTTT
Organism: Sphenella marginata; assembly: GCA_951509765.1. Classification (NCBI taxonomy): domain Eukaryota; kingdom Metazoa; phylum Arthropoda; class Insecta; order Diptera; family Tephritidae; genus Sphenella; species Sphenella marginata. The sequence goes on from OX608082.1 coordinate 20,368,568, forward strand.
AAGAAGTTCAGTTTTTTTATTGACATTTTTCTTTTGCTGAATTGGGGATGAATAATTTGTAAGTACGTATGAATGTATGTATGTATAAGCAGTACTGTTGAACAGCAGCTTCTTCAGATGCTTTCAAGTTGAGTGAACATCGTATTCTCATATTACCCATAACAGCAATTAAATTAATTGGGCTGCCTACTATTCTTATGTTACACATTCTCTAAAAAATTTCAGCCGTGTAATAACACTTTATTCATTTCAGTCACACCTACCTGTCTACTATTCTTATGTTACACAATCTAGTTCAAAATGGAAGTGCGTTTAGTGCTGCCAATTTGATAGTTAATTCACTTCTTTTTTTAATTTTTTTCTTTATTTTTTCTTCTTAAGGTATTCAGTAACGGCTGTTTAAGGGCATTGTTAAATTAAATACGAAAATTCAGAAGCTGTATCCAGTGGCTTCACAATTGTCCCCAAACTGTCAATGTCAGCTGTGCTTATCCAGTGTCCTCCAAACGCTCTTGTCTTTACTTTTGCTATTCATATAGTTTTTTTTATTTGATATATGTACATTTCTTCACTATTCAGAGGGTTCCATGTCATTTTAAAATTGAAACTTTGCCTCAAACAAACATTTTATTTTAAGTCGCCTATGACGATATAAAATTATGTAGATTTTTTAATCATGCTTGAGTAGATAAAGCTCTATTTTAATTTGACTATGACTAAGGTTCATAATTTTCAAAAATAATTGTATTTCTTTAAGGCTAATATACATTCAAGTTTTATGAATGGAAATTTCTTTTCTCTCGCTCTGCAACACTTTTCCTTTCACAAAGTTTTATATACAAAGTTTACTTTACCACAAAAATATGTGTTATGGTTTCAATAATAAATAAAAATTCTCAGAAAGTTATGCATTCCAGATAATTGCTGTTCAGTTTTTTTGCTGGAGTTTGTTTTGCTTACCACAATTTATTATGCTTGGGTGAGTATAGCCCTATTGTGCTATAGGGTTGAATCATACTTCACCACGCAATTACAAAGCAATATAAATAGGACAAATTTTGCTTTAGAAATCTCGGAAATGTTTTCTCATATCGGGCAATCAGGCACACCATAATTTTCTCATAAAGTTTGTTTGGTTTTAACTTGCTTCGTTGGCTTTTCAATAATGCTTTTCTGCTTATAATTACCATCATCTCATCAATGCCGCCTATTCCATATTCCTTTTATCTATTTTATCATACAAATTTTGCGTTGTCCTGTAAACAATATTGTATAGACGAAATTTCTTTCATAACCAACTTGACGTATTTCCATGGTTTCGTGCGTGATTTATTTCTGTTTAGGTGTGTGTGCAATGTTTGTTTGTTTTTACCTTGTTTGTCCTTGCTCTATTCAATAATATTGAGTTTTGCTTTAACATTTTGTTGATTGACACCAGAAAATGTTCTCATCTGCTTTAGCTGCGTTGACCTTCTTCAAATTTGATGCGTTCTAAGCCTATACTGATCCGTTTGTCTGTTGCCTTGACTACCTTGGAATTAGCTTTGTGCAAGATTTCAAAGGCAATATTTGTGTATCCCATGGCCCAAAAAGTAATTAAGCCATGGTGTATCCCAACATGTATTCACAGCATTACAAATAAGAAGCTAAACAATTTTTAAGGTTGGGAGTTCCACATACAGAGTATTGTCAAAGCAAAAATTGACTAAGTCTGTAGAGACTTATTGATTATGGAACTTTGTTCAGTGGCCGTAAATGAGGTGATTTAGTAAAAAAAAATTTTGAACAGATTTTGGTTAATTAATTAAAATTCCACTTTGACTTTTAAAGTCAAAAATAATTGTTTAAATTTTTTAAATACTGAAATTTTGCTTTAACTTAAATTTTACTGAATTTTACGTTGACTTTAGAAGGAAAAAAAAAATTGTTTTAATTTGACTTTTTAAAATAATTTTTTAAATTTTTAAAATATTAAAGTTTTACTCTGACTTCCGGGGTGGAAAAAAATAGTTTAAATTTTTTAGTGCTAAAATTTAGCTTTGACTTTTGGTGTGAAAAATAATAATTTAAATTTTAAAATGCAAAAATTTAACTTTGACTGCTGGGGTGAAAAATAATAATTTAAATTTTAAAATGCAAAAATTTGACTTTGACTTTCGAAGTCAAAAATAATTCTGCAATTGTCACTTTCACTGCCGAAACCAAAAAAAAAGCAATGAAAAAAAATTAATTACCATTTGACTTATGAATAAATAATAAATTTGGCTGTAATTTTTATAGGATAAAAGTTAAACTTGCTACTATAATAAATTCAAAAAACTTACTATTTTTCTCAAAAATAAATGTCAAAATATTTAATGAATTGACTTGATTTGGTTTTTGGCATGTTCTCAGGCACGAAGTTCCCCTTTATGCCCATTACAAACAAAAATTATTCTACTTCACTTTAATATGTACTTTTTATTATTTCAATCGTTGCAGTTCCATAATTTTTGATCCTCATGAAATTGTATTAAAACCAATTCATATGTAACAATGGTCCCAGCTACCTGAAAAGTAAGATTTCATTTAAAAATGTTTGCAATCAAGAGTAGATATCAAACGTCAATAATCTTACACTCAACACCAAACTACGGGTAACACTAAAATATTTTAATCCCGTCAATGACACCTTATGCGTAGATATTTCGTGCGCAAATCGTTCAATTTCATCGTAATAAGTGCCTTCGGGTACACGTTTGATAACTGTTAATGGTTCACGCGAACGATCGTTAACCTCAGCGAGATACAGCGATACGGCCAGTGTGCGTGCCAAAAGGAAACATAACGATGCATAAAAGTAGACGAAATGGGCTACCGAAGGCATGGTACTGAAAGAAATTTATAAATACGGAAAGTTTAGTAGCGCACGAAAGGAAATCGGTTAAAATATATACATATGTATATATAGATCCTAGAAGGGAATAGCCGATACCACTCAACGTACGAACAGCTGTTTTCCTTCTATCGCTTTTCTTATCTCAAATATGTCTTGTTATTATTTGGTCGCAATTTGTAATACTTCTTTTTAGCTTTGGAGAGACTGAGCTTTACCTTAGCCTTAGTCGTATAACTGGCCACTCTCGGCAAACAAATCTCTCTTTGTGTAACATAAAGTCTAAAGCTAAAAAATTGTACTCACTTCATACTTTTAAGTAGCTGAATGCAGACGAAATACAGATTATTAGCAAAGGAAAGCATCGTTATACCAGAAACAGCATCATCCACTTCCTCAATCAAATCACAGATGAGTCGATATTGCAGACGTGTGTTAATCCAATATGATTCGGGCATTGCCTGGAATGTATTAAAAATAATGCTCGTTTAGGTACATATGTATACTAGGGTGCTCCTTAATATAATAAATAATCAGTTAAATGGTTTAAGAGGACAAAGTTCAGTTTTGGTCGCAGTTGGAGTGCCGTCATAGAAAAGAAAACTGTCGACTATTTTATTAAAAATTAAAATTAATGTTTTTTTTTTATCTAAAATAAAAACAGTAAACAAACGAAACAAACATCAATTCTTTGCCGATTGAGGACTATTTATGTGTGTCGTAAATACCTTTCCTTTATAACGATTTAAATTATCTTGCACTTGCTCAAATAATGATGAGAGTCCAATGCCAATTATCATTAGAAACACATCCATGTAACTCCAACCGAACGTCATCAGCACATTTAGTATTTTTCCAAACCATGCCAAAAATGTAGAATATTCAAAAACGTAAAATATTTGTGAAACAACTGAATTAAAATATGACTCGATAGGATCTTTACGTGACGGACAATAATTGGCAAAATGAATAGCAGATATGGTACTCAACAGATGTTCAGCTGAAAAAAAGGAAATTAAATAAATAAGAAAAACATACCTACACACAATATGAGCCAGTCGAGGTAGATGTTGCAAACAAATGGTGAAAGAACAGTTTTCGATAGATTTTATCATTACCGAAATAATTAGAAAAAACGAAGGTCCGAATGACTTCAAGAAAAAAAATATATATCGACTGGGGAAAAGGCACTCTTCAAATAATCCGTCGTTCTTTCTCTAGCAACCACGTTTTTTTTTAAGAAATTTGTGATTTTGGCAAACTGTGTTTGGGAAAAAATATCAACTTAATTCGAAAAAGAGGTGTACATAACAATCGAATAATGACCGAATATTGAACCTGGATCTTTACTCTGTAATTCTATTTGAAAGAAAAGTTCGTTACTTTCAAATGATTCGTGCTATGTAAAAAATTTTCGAGCAGAACGCTTTCGTTGTTCGATGCCATTCTGTTCCATTCGGATTTGATTTATTCCTCTTTCGATTGTAGAAAATTTGATACTCACCATTTCGAAATCGTATGTGACAAAAGGAAAATTCTATTCGGCAACAATTTAGCTAACGGAAAATATATTTTCGTACGATTATAAAAAACAAATAGCACTTTCTTTTCATCAAGAAATAATTTTTAACGCAGAAAGATAATTGAAGAATGCTCCATAAAAATTTTAAAAATTCAACAACAACAAATTTTTGTATATTTAGTATATTTCCAAAAATAAAAGCCGCACAGTCTAATACTTCACTTAAAATGTATGCAACGTGTTTTTGTATTTTGCCTTGCATTTGAAATTTGTGAAATAGTGATGCCTAATATTTGGCCATCTGGGGCAAATTGGAACGAACTATAGAGTACCGATGAGTATTTGAATCAGTTTTTTCTTTCGAGTAGAACTACAAAGTAAGCGCTCGCGTTTAACAACTGGCAAAATGTCAAGTAAATCGACCATTTTGTTTTGAGCTATCGGGATAGGACTCGTATATAACGTTTTTGAGAGCTCGTTTGGATTTATTTTACGTCGTGCAGTTATGCTTAATTCCCGCCATGGATCGTTGAGAAAAAGAAAAATTTTTTATTATGGGATAAGTTTCCACTACCTTTGCGTTCATATTACAAATAAATACATGAGTTAACAGTTCAGAAATCATGTTGATCTGTATCTCTTTATTCTACTCTGTTTTTTTTTTTTTTTGTTTATATACTTACTTAGCGACAATGATATCAACACAAATGTTACACGATGAATGCGTCCCGCTAATGCCTCACGTTTACGCCATGTCTGATGTGGTGGCAGTTGCCGTTCGACACGTTCCCATTTACGCATTAACTCTGGCCACTTGCCAGCTAAACTCAAAAACCCAATCGATGCCAACAGAATATTGGCATGAAATATTAAAGGTTCTACAATGATTTATGAGAAAAATAAAGGAAAATTAATAATTTAAGTGTAAAGGGATTTGTGCAAATGAGAGTCACTATTGTTATATGTAGATATTTGTGTCGGAGATCCTCCTCTTTGAACACCATTGCACTTCATAAGAAATCAAAACATGCATTCCGAAGGAGAGTTGAAAATCCCAATATTGCTATGTCATTGATTTTATATTTTTTGCAATGTATCTTAAATACTTTTGCCATTTCTTGTTAACCATCAATAAGGATTTGCAAAAAAGGCAAACAAATTACTTCAACTTACCAATTTCTCTCACATCGAGTACACCTTTTCTAACCATATTTAGTGTTAATCCGGTATCACCTATGGTCATAATCGTATATAATATGCAATACCAAGTGCGAAAACTTTTCCAATGAAAGGACAACCCTTTTGGTGAGTGAGCGAGTATGCCACGCACCGGCATCAAGCAAAAGCATTGAGCAATAACGAGCACTGCAATCAAATAAATTTATTATTTATACCTACATAAATATCGCCATGAACTTGTTTTATTATAAACTTATATTCAAGGTTTTCATATAATTACACTTTAAAGTTAACAGGCAGCAAAAGTTATGTACTAAAAACTTTTTATGCAACTAAAACATTCGCTTTTAGCAGCTAAACAAGAAAAATAAAATTTGAAAAGGTCAGCGCCCTTGCGGTGTAGTTCTATTCGAAAGAAAATTTGTTCGCTTTCGAGTGATTTGTGCTCTCTAAGAAATTTTCGAGTCGAACACATTCGACTTTCGAGTTTCATTGCCCCCTTCGATTGTAAAAAATATGGTACTCACCATTTCGAAAGTATATGCCGAAATATTCGAAAACTGGAAAATTCTATCTGACAACAATTTGGCAAACGGAAAACCACTAAAAACTATATTCTTATGACCTAATATATACATATATGTAATAAAAATTTAATTTTCTGAAAAAAAAAACTTTTTTTTAAACATTAATTGTGAGAGGACCCGCGCTACTGCATCATGTAAAGCAGCGCTGTCTATAAAACCTTGATCTACTATTGTGAAATATCTTTTAAAGATAATTCGAACGAACTATAGAGTGCCGATGTGTATTAGAATCGCTTTTTGTTTTCGATTAGAGAGTAAGGTCCCAGTCAAAAGAAATTTCGTTTTGAGTGTTGGATTTTAATAACTGTGAATACATAAAAATGGCGAATGTGTGAAAACAACATTCACAATAGATTCGCAGAGTTGCTCTTCTCAGAAAGCTTTGATTAATACTATTAAAATCTATATTTAGATTAGGCAAATATCTAGTTATCTAAGAAAATAAAATCCAAGTTTTATCAAAACTCCAGAAAAAAATTTAAAAACGATTATTATTTGGCTCGAGATCATTTAAAGTATTGACTACTTATGGACAAAATATTTTTAAAATATATTTAATTGAAATTTGCTACATTACTATTTTAAAAAAAGTCATATTTCAAAAATTTTTAATTCTGGTAAATTGATTTCCTATGAAATTTGATACCACCTTAAATTTGGATTTTTCACCGGGTCTTCTTCTTTAATGCTAGATATTGATTCGTTTTTATTGCTAAGAATTTATGTTATGCAGCAGGCCTGACACATGTATTCCCATAGATAAATTCTTAGCGAAATTTCTGCGCAAATAAATCAAAATGTGTAGACAGTCAGTAATATTGTTCGAATGCTTTCTAGTAAATGAAATCTATCAGCTCATAAAAAATTTATTTCCTTAAAGGCTATTATCAATTGTGATTTATGGCATACGAGTATAGCTGAGACATGTCAATTCCATATATATTTACCATAGTAGAATGGCGCTTGCAACAAAACCATCTGCCTTGTGAAGTGACGTAAGTAATAATACAAGTAAAGAATAATGCCATCGGCTGCATACCTACTTACAAACGTACATACATAAATATCTACAAATGCTAGACGTAATATAATACTTCGTGTGCACTCACAACAAAATTAATAACTGGAATTTCTCACTCACCCGGTCCAACAGCTTCATGGAAGCTGCCATTGTGTATGAAGGCGCTTCGTGTAGCACGGCGGATGCCACCTACAAATACAAGCAATAAATAAAATACATTAAAGTTAGATAGTGAGGTCAAAGTTCAGCATCAAAAATGTGTCAAAATGAAAGCAAAAACGCCGAAATTCAGACGTAATGTAAACATTTTTGTGTGCGTTCATTAAGGTGGACTTAGTGACAGTGTGCGCTAGGGTTGCCGATTTGTTTTATTTTTACAATTTCGAGATTTGGGTTTTCTCTTTTATAAAATGTTTAAATTGAAAATCTTTAAATAATTAACAAATACAAAGTGATCAGTACTGACATTGGTCGCATTCTCTTTTGCGACTCATCTCTGCATCCCAGACTAATTGAAATTTTTTTTTTGTTTACTCACGTAATTTTGCACCTCTATGTCTTTTTAACCCATCCACCTCATTTCTGCATCGTTGTGTTTGCCTTTTCTCGGTTGCATGATTTAGAAAGATTTTGATGTTTTGTAAATCGTCATATTGAAGAGTTCGTAGCAATGTACATAAATAGAAGGAGAACAAAAACGATTTCAATTTATCTAATTAATTTCAGTAGGTAATTATAAAGTTTTTCAACATTTTTATTCCTTAGTCAAATCTCACTACCCGTTGTACCCAAAAAATTTTAATCATATTTTTCTTTTGCAAGAAAAACGAAAGCAAATTCCGGTAGGTAGCTCAGGGATACAGATATTTAGAATTTTTTTTTTTAATTTGGGATTCAATATCGCATATATAAAAAAAAAATATATACATATGTATATAAATTAAGTTAGCCTACTTACTGAAGGGAAATGTACCCAAGTGTTCCAGTTTTTTATTTGATTAAGAAGTATCACTTTGCTCTTAATGAATCGAAATCAAAACTCATAATGACTAAGCTTTAATACAACTAAGTAATTGTCTAATACCGTTTGTTAATAACAAGAAAAATATTCAAAAAAAAAAAAGTGGGAACTTTTTGCCAAAGCTGCTTTTTATCTTATTTAATATTTTATAGCTTAATCTCAATGAAAGACTCTAAAGGAATAATAGACAACCACCCAATGAGTAATCACTCTACATACATACAGACAAGTGATGGCATTCTAGGGATTTGGGAAAAAAAATATTGTTCCGCTACTTAGATTAAGCAGAAATTTCTTTAATGAAGAAGTTTAACAGTTTCGAAAATGAACCTACAAGGATAGCTTTACATTTCGTAACAAGAAAGGGTTGACTAAAAGTGTATCGAAATGATTGCACTATTTAAAAAAATTAATTTAAAATGTAATCTAATCTCCTTTTAGCGCCATTACTATATAAGATATTTACCTGTTTTCAACATCTGCTTCTATCTTATTTAATTTTTTTGCTTGAAAATAACTCAGCAAATAACTTAAGAGCTTTAATTTGACCATCCATTTACGCATGCTGACATTTTAAATTCGCAATAGGACACTACATTGAATAAATATTTTGTGTTACATTTTTCTTTAATTCAAACACTTTTTTGACATTGCATTGTGTGACCAGTGTTGCCGTTTAGAAACGATTTTATTATATTTTATACTTTTTTGTGCGAAAATACATTTGATACCGTTTTCAAGATAAACGAAATTTTCGAAAAGCGAATATTCCCACATTTGTGGATTTGTAGGACATACACTGGTGGGTTTTAATTTTGTGTTCCTAGTAAAACCAAAAAGGATTCATTACAATTTCGAAGCTTTGTCTGACAAATTAAAAGTTTGCGCTTCCAAAAAGGTCAGACGATTCAGAGGCCTTTCGAGTGCAAGTTTCTCGCACAACACAACAATAAAGTCGATTTAATACGCTTTGATACTATTTTAGTTACAAAATGCTACACTTTTTTTCTAAGCACGCGGCAATACTGTTAATGTGACCCAGTTTTGTTTGTTACTCGAATTAAAGTATTTCCGATTTGCATTAAAATTCACTTTGTTTTTGCTAAATCACACTTTCACAACTTAGCTTTCGACAAACACTGAAAACACTTTGCCCATCGATACGGTTCGGTTGGTTTTTATATAGCGCTTTGACTATTGAAATACTTACAAAAAAAATTTTCTCTTACCATGATTGACTTGAAAAAGTTTGCACATTAAGCGGAACAGGAACAATATAACAACAACATTTATCAACATCATTTATCTTACAATTATCATTACTTGGGTTTTCGCTCGTTCAACACTACAACCATTCAGCGGTAATGATTTTGCATTTTTCAATGTTATTTTTTATTTTTTATTTTTTTTTTCTTTGTTTTATGTTTTGCTATTTGCTATTTCTAAGTGACAGCACAATAATAATATTTTTTTTTTACATTAGGGAGTTTCTGCAGAACAAATAATTGATGTTCTGTTAAAAGTGGTCCCTCGATTTAGTCAAATGAATATTTCAATTGATAATATCTGAGGTACAGAAAAAAGAATCCATTAAATGATACTCGATACTTGGTACTTCCGAGGATCAAATTAGCGTGTGAGTCCAACTTTTTGTAAGCACTTCATATTTCACTAAAAAAATTTATTTTCAAGCGGGAGTATTTTTTTCTGAAACCCTCTAATGTACACTCTGACACATAAATAAGAATGCAACTCTTTTTTGCCAGCTCTAGCCATTTTTGGCTTCAACAAATTTATTTTAACCAATTTCTTTTAAGACAATTTCTCATGATCTAACACATAAACTTTAATTTATATTTCAAAAATATGTGAAAAATTCGCAAAATTTCGATGAATTTTCATGGAAATTTTCAAATTTTTTCTCAGAATTTTTTTGAGTATGCAGATTTATAGGGCGTTCAATTTCAGACCATAGACCATAGTGGAAATTTTCAAATTTTTTCTCAGAATTTTTAGAATTTTTTTGAGTATGCAGATTTATAGGGCGTTCAATTTCAGTATAATAAGGTGTAAGTCTTAAGTCCGTGCCAAATTCTGCTGAAGAGCTTCATTGTCTTTTTCCATATAAAAAAAATTACGTTCATAAATGTATATGGAGGAAAATCCTAAATTGTCTATCAAAGATTTCATTTAACATTCGCACATACTTACAAGTAGTAATAAAGGAATTATAATTAATGAAAATTTGACACAAATGTTAAGTTACCACCCCCCTTTGTACTTTGTCTTCAATGTTGAATGTAATTAGCGTTGTATTTGCATTCGGCGCTGTCTGCTTCTTTTATGCTGTGATGAGCTTTTAATTGCGAATTATGCGTTTAACTGCTATTGACAGTTGAGTGAAACTTGTAGAATGAGTCAAAGGATAAGCGCCACCTCGTCTGATGGTGGCATTCGCCAAATAGATGACAATGTCTCAAATAATTTATTTCATCAGCTGTTGCAGCAAGCAGAATAAGAAAATGATCTCTCTCGAATTTCAGAGTATCTCAAGATGAATTAGTATGAAATCAATAATCTTAGTTATCTATGACTTTAACGGCATAGTGGGTAATTTAGAGAGAAATGCAGTTACTCTAAGATGTGTATGGGATGAGTTCCAAATGAGGTTGAAAGTAACGTAAATGTACCGCCGTTTTTAAAACAAATTCATTCACTTGAACAATTAAAACAAAGGCTGAACTTCAGTTTTTACCTATGTTTTAAAACTTTTCTAAAAAAAAAATTCCAAAAAACCTTTTAAAAACGTATAAATATTCACAGTTTAGGTAAATTTAAATTTGTATGAAAAAAAAAAAAATGTTCAGTGTGATATAAAATTTTTACAGTGTACATTTTCCAAAGCCAATTTAAATAGATTTCTAATGGTTCAAAGATTTTTGAAATCAGTGGAGCCGGTCCGTAATAATCAAAGCACATCACCGCCATTTCTAAAATGAGGTTGTGTTTGTATTGAATAGAATAATCCAAAGGAAACAACGACGTGGCAGAATGGACGCTAAGCACTATCAATTCGAGGTCACTCCACGAAACCTGCGGGTTCCGTCCTAGTACATATCTACATATACGAGTATAAAAAAAATATTTTCTTTAATCTTGAATTTCATTTATTTAATCTACATTTTCCGTATCATGAGTCATGACATTTATGTAATTTGTAATAATCAACTTAATATAGCTAAGTGCTGACCTTCCATATTTGCCATCACACCTTCACATCAATTTGCTCTTATATTATTACCCGACGCCACCGAACGATGATTAGTTGCACATTCGCCCAATATAGGATCCTGATGAAATTGTATAAGCACCAGCTCATATGTCACAATTGTACCAGCAACCTGCAAAGCACAAAATAAACAAAAACCAAAAGCAATAATTAATAAACTAGAGCATGCGAAGAAGGAGTGTGGAGAAGCCGGGGACTCATTTAAAGTTGCATAAGATATTGGAGATTCTCTATGGAAAAGATGTAATGAATAAAATACGTAATGAATATAATGAATATAAGAAACACACATAACAAACTAATAATAAAAAGTAAAAAGAAGAAGTGTAAAAGTAGCGTAAATACTGCATCATATGATGACATCCTATGATGTGGTGATGTAAAGATATGATAAGGTGATGACGTGACGACATGATGGTATGCGTGATTGCTCAAGAACAATTAACTGTGATTTAAAAACAATGTTGCCATCACACTTACGCTCAATACCAATGTACGTGTTAGATAAAAAAATTTCATGCCACTCAATGCAACCAAATCACTGTTAATATCCTCTGAGAAACGTTTCACCTCAGTACACCATGATTCCTTGGGCACACAGCGTAGGACACGCAATGGTTTGCGTGATTCATCATTAATTGCAGCCGAATACAATGAGACAGCCAAAGTGCGTCCAATGAGAAAGAAGAGTGAATAATAAAAGTAGGCAGCGTGGGCGAACGAAGGCATTTTGCTACAGAGAAACGGATGAAAGTAGTCAAAATCAAGAGCAAGGATGACAAGGAAATTGGATAGCAAGGAAAAACTTATATGAGTATATATAAAAAAAAACAGTAAATGCACAGCAAAGATGCTCACAGTCAAAATGGTATACATGGGACGAAAGCAGACTTGTTAAATTTGATTAGTAATTAGTAATTCAATGATTAGACGGATTTTTTAATCGATAATGATTAGTTTAGTTGTTTTCAAGAAAAGACAATCATTAATTGACTACGATTAAAAAAATATGTTTTTTTTTCACAATTATTGAATATAATCCAAAAGTTTAAGAATAAGCACAAGTAATAAAAAACAATTTTTTTTTGATTATTTTTAATTTTTTTTTTGAGTATTTTTATAATCGTTAAAGAATCAGGATTTAATTTTTTTTTTTTTTTGATTACTTCTAATGTTTTTTTCAGCTTCTTATTTTTTTGGCCTTTTTTTTGATCATTTTTGATAATTTTTTATTTTTTCCAGTATTATTTTTTGATTATTTTTTGATTTCTAATTTTTTTTTTTAGTTTTTTATTATTTCTGATAATTTTGAAATTTTTTTCAGTATTATTTTTTGATTACTTCTAATTACTTTTGATTATTTCTGATTTTTTTTGAGTATTTTATAATCGTTAAAGAATCATGATTTTTTTTTTGATTATTTTGATTTAATTGAAAAATAATCATTAAAAATTTAAACTAATTGGTAAACAATTATTCAATGGATTCTCAAAAAAGTAATCAACCAATGCGGTAATCATAACGACTAGTAGTAATTATTTAACAGGTCTGTACCAAAGTAAATTATTAAACTATAACAAAATAGTGTTTTAATAAAGTACGGTTGTTCAAGTATTTTATCGATTATTCAATTCTAGTGTTATCGAGTAAAAGCTCTAATTAACACTGACCCTCTTTGACTATGACCCACTGTATTCTTTCACCAATATGCAACTTAGTATATACTCACTTAAGGCTACGCAACAATTGCACACAAATAAAATATAAATTATTTGAGAAGGATATCATCGTTATGACCGATATGGCGCCATCGACACGCACACAAAGCTCACATAAATTTCGATATTGTTTGCGTCTTGTAGACCAGAAAGACTCTGGCATTTGCTGTAACCCAAAAGGTCAAGTGTAGTCGCAAGGCAGTTTGCAAGCCAATTAAAATAAGTAAAAGTTGATAATGAAAAATAAAATCTTCATATTTGTACAGAAAAAAAAAACCAACAACAACACAACTCACCATGCCTTTGAATTTGAATAAATTGTCATTGAGTTGTTCGAATTTCGCCGCCAAGCCAAGGCTTACAATCATTACAAAAACATCCATATAACTCCAGATGAAGGTACATACAACATTTTGTAATTTACCCCAAATGGCTAAATATACCGACCAAGGGAAAATTGTAAAAAGATGCTCGTTTGTTAGCAGAAAATAATCCTTAAGCGGATCATTGGTTTGAGGACAATAATTTGAGTAATGTATATTGGAGATGATGTTTAGCAAATGTTCGCCTAAAAAAATAAAAAGTTAATTAAGATATTATAATCAAATTAGCAAATTAGTAAGTTATGACTAAAGGATCGTGGCTATTTATTTTAGCAGCACATTGCACAGGCCTGGAGGCGAAATTGTTATTTAAGTTACTACGGACTTCAAAAGCTTCACATGCTTCAGGTAGCATGAATTGAACGATAACTTCGAATGATTTTATTGATCATTTTTTTAGCACTTTAAATTAGGGCTGTGCGCTGTGCCTTTATTCGATTAATCGAGTAAGTTATTAATCAAATTTTCAGTTTATCGATTACTTGATTAATCCATAATTAATTATGAGTAATCAAAACGAGCATTATTCGAGTATTTTCAAAAATGGGTAATCAAAAACTGATTAATTTACTCATTTTCTTATGTGAAAGTTTGCCTTGAAAAAGCTGGAAATAAAAAAAATTAAAAAATTTAACAAATCTTTGAGATGCTGACCGATCGCGAATGAACAAAATGTTGAAGATGCAACAAATGGTTGAAGTCTCAAGGAAGTTTTAAATTTGTACCGTTTTAATATGTATATGATTTATAATTATTCAAAAAACGATTAATCGAAAAGGCGATTATTCAATTTATTTTATTTTTGATTAATCAAATTCTTGAATCAAAAATCATAATTAATCGATTAATTGAGTAATAAAAATTATGACTAATCAAAATTTCGATTCATCAATTAATCGCACAGCCCTACTTTAAATACCAGATTTCGGCTCACTGGTATATATATTCGGAATATGCGAAAATCCGCGGCATATTTAAAAGTCTTAAAAGCAAACATGTTTTCATACTAATATCACAAAACTTCTCTGTCAACTTTTAAGCTACACAATAAATAACTTTTCATAATCCTCCACACACATATACAGATATATATTTCCATAGAAAATACACTATAAAAAGTTTTCAACAACTTACCAAGTGACAACATCATAGCCACAACGGCGACCATTTTAATTTTATGCGCTTGCCGACCTTTGTCCATTTCAGTTAAATACACTGGCAAATCCGACTCAATCTCATACCAATACAACATCAATGTTGGCCATTTGCGAGCCAAACCGATTGCATTGATGCAAACAACAATAATCGAAGCGCGAAAAATCAAAGGCTCTGAGTGTAATCCCAACGGCATTTTGTATTTATATACATATGTATGTATGTATGGTTGTATGTATGTATGTATATATAGAGCAAGTTGATCACTCGACGTTGATTTGTTAGCGTTTCCATGGTAAGGCCACAACCATTTCAATGTCGTTTCATCGATGGATAAATGAAGAGTTTGTAAAGTGCCGACATGACAGAGATAAATGTTCAAATAATAAAGTTAGTGAATATCTACGAGTATAGAAGGAAACTTATATGCAAAATGAAATGTTTTCGTTTCCTTATTTGTTAAACCAAGCAGTTTTTAACTATCTGAATATTTGTATTAAAACAGAAGCTAACTAGTCAGCCAACTGACTTTGGTCCGTAGAGGTATTTTGGTGATTTAAACATAACGATTTCCAATGAAATGTTTATTGTAAGATTTCGGATACAAATATGTCAACCTTAAACTAATGCAAAATATACCAGTCTTAAGATAGTTCAAATATGCAAGTCTGCAACTGGTTCAAAATAAACCACTCTGGAAATATAAAAAAAAAAAAATTCTAGCTCAATTATGTAAAATAGTTTAAATGCATTCGATCTCCTTAAGACCCATCAGATCAAACGGCTTACCGACCGTTAATGGTATTTAGGTCGCCAAGTCGTGTTGCGGTCGGTGCCCCCCCCCCCCCCATAAATTCAGACAGAAAAAATTCAGAAATACAATTTATCGGAAAAATTTTTTCAGAAATCATCTTTCAGAAACCAAAAGTCAGAAGGGAAAATTCAGAAAACTTTTTTCAGAAAACAAAAATTCAGAAGCACCGTTACGGTCATGAATTAACCCACTCGTTATCTACATTTTTATTTTTATAGCGCTATTATGAATGATTTTTTGGTTAGGTTTGCATGGGTTGTGCTGCACTTAATTGGTAAATATTTCAAATTATAAGCCATGAGCGGGCATACCTTAACCCATTGACGACCTCAATTTTCTTTTAACTCTGAAATCAAATTTTTTCACATCAAAATAGTTTTACATAGACTTAAGTAGTTGATTTAAGCGTTTTAACCCTTTAAACGCCATGCCTTAAACCACTGGTGACCTAAATTTTTATTTTTATAATTTCTAATAAATTTTTTTGCCGCTATGTTTAGCGTTATAACACAAGTAATTATGCATTAACCCTTTGGTGACCAATTTTTTTTTTACTTTAGAATTCAAAATCAAATTCTTTAAATAGGAGTTGCTATAAATATTTGAAGGGCTCCTTGGCAAAGTCCCCTATCTAAACATTTAGAAAGTAAAAATTCATAAAGTGAAATTCTGATTTAAAAATTGAGACGGCAGAAAAAAATTTAATTTTGAGCAATTTTATTTTTTTCAGCCGTCTCATTACTTTCTGAATTTTTAGATCTGAATTTTGACTTTCTAAAAAAAGATTTCTGAAAAAACAATTTCTGAAAAAATGTGTTTCTGAATTTTTGTTTTCTGTATTTATGGGGGGAACCGTTGCGGTTCCATGTTTCAGCTCTAGTACTAGAAATAGGAGAATTAAAATAAAAAGCTCTGCTTCTGTAAATTGAAGAACTAGTATTAACTTCAGTCCTTTCGCGACTAGTTCGATACCAATTAGTTGTACAGTGCACTCGCGAAAACTCGAACACACGATAACTCGAACATTCGGAAACTTGAACATTTTTTTTTCTCCATTGACTACTTTAAAACTCGAACAAAATGTAGCTACTCTAAAACTCGAACAATTATTTTCTTTTTTTCATGGAAAAACATGTTAGAAACTGTCGTTTTGCATGTGCTGTAACGGCCGATATTCAAATTTTTGTCGTTATGTGAGTCTTTTGTTTCATTCTAAGGCGCCGCACTGGCTAGGTTTCGTGCTAATTACGGAACTTTTCTTTTAAGTTGATTGATATTGGTCAGTGATACACGGGATTTTGCGCGGTTAGGATCAAATTTATTTGCGTGTTATAATGGGACGAAAACTAAATGTTTTAAGTTTAGCAAAAAAGGCTGTATTAAATGCGGTAGAAAATAGGAAACATCAAACCAAAATCACTGCTTTTTTTTCTAAAACATAATTTGTAAACATCATTCATATTTGCTAGCATTTTTTATTAAATAAACTGGCAATGAAATACAAAACATCAAACCAGAGAATCTCTTTGATTAATAATACCATAAAATTGGACAGGGTATAAAAACTGTTAAAAAGAATACATATATCGATTAAAAATACATAACGTTCGAAAACTCGAACATTTCGATAACTCGGACAGGGCTGGTTTTCATTAGTTCGAGTTTTCGCGAGTGCACTGTATATTGATATTTCTCAAACACCCTAGCGAAGAGTAAACTACCGTTAGCCATCAGCTTGTCAAATGCACACCTTTATTATATTGTGTAACCACATTGATTACATTTTTATTTACCTGACCGTGATTTGTTGCTTTCAATTCTTCTATTTTACTCTTGTCAATGCATTGAAACCTAATATTTGTTTTGTTTGCTATTGTTCTTGTTGGTGATTGCTTATTGCAAATACTTACCCACACTATTGAAAGTGATTGGTTTGAGTAGCACTCGGCTCATTGTCAAACCTAAGTCGACTATTGTTGCTATTATGAATAACAACGAATATATAGTGCGTATATTTGCCCAGGAGAAGGATAATTGTCGTGGATGTGGTGAAGTTAACCCCTTGACTGGCATGATGGCAAAGAGCACAGCGCACAGCATCACTATGGATATGAAAAGATAGCCTAATTCAGTTGATACAGACATACAGTTGTGTGCAATAAAATAGTAGTGAAAGACAATTTTATTCATTTTCATTTAAAAAGAAATGAGCTCTGTAACAGAATCAACATAAACAAAATTTCGAGGTATACGCAAAGTTTTCGAAAGTTCATTAAACTTTCAAAAATTTCTATAAAAAAATTCAAACATTTTTTCGACAAATTTCTAAAAAAAACTTTTGAGTGAGCAGTTTTGTAGCCCGTTCAATTAAAGTACAATAATGTTCAAGTTAGGAATTGTTAAAAGCATGATCCAATAATACAGGTCGTGTCGATAGGCCAGCTGATTTTTATTTTATTCTCGAATTTTGACAATCAACCCATTTTTCAGTACGATTTTGACTATAAACCCACAAATTACAAAAACAAAATACATAGAAAATTGTTGTGTGTTTGTATGTTTGTCGAGCTGCTACGACCTGTTATGGTTGGATCATGGTTAAAAGTATCTTTGAATTTTTAGAATTTTTTTCCTCGAAGATGTTGAGTGTTTTCTCCCATACAACGCATGAACAAAAGATAATTTTGTATGGAAGAAAATTTTGAAATGCCTGTATAAAATTTTTTTTTTAATTCTTATTTATGAAATTAACTACCTTAACTACTTTTATATTATCCGCACTCAATTTTATTTACCAATCTTGGTATACATATCTGGCTCTTCTATTTATCCGAAGTCTCCTCATCCGTATCGCAAAACCGCTCTAATTTCTCTGTTCTTAACCTGTTTCTTTCTTTTGAAAAGTATCTCTTTCTTTCTACTTCTCTATTTCTCCCTTTCTCATTTGCTCTCTATCTTCTCTTTCTCTTTTTCCCTCTCTTTCCCTCTTTCTCATTCCCCCCTCTCTATCACTTCTCCCTCCAGTTCTAACTAATAACCGTAGTGAAAAATTCTTTAGAGCTAAAATCTTATCAGTGAAAATCGAGTAACTGACCTAACCATAAAAATTTGTCTCCCTCTTCTCCACGCAACAAATTGGCTGTGGGTCCTCGAAGATGTTGAGTGTTTTCTCCCATACAACGCATGAACAAAAGATAATTTTGTATGGAAGAAAATTTTGAAATGCCTGTATAAAATTTTTTTTTTAATTCTTATTTATGAAATTAACTACCTTAACTACTTTTATATTATCCGCACTCAATTTTATTTACCAATCTTGGTATACATATCTGGCTCTTATATTTATCCGAAGTCTGCTCTAATTTCTGTGTTCTTCACCTGTTTCTTTCTTTTGAAAAGTATCTCTTTCTTTCTACTTCTCTATTTCTCCCTTTCTCATTTGCTCTCTATCTTCTCTTTCTCTTTTTCCCTCTCTTTCCCTCTTTCCCGTTCCCCCTCTCTATCACTTCTCCCTCCAGTTCTAACTAATAACCGTAGTGAAAAATTCTTTAGAGCTAAAACCTTACCAGTGAAAATCGAGTAACTGACCTAACCATAGAAATTTGTCTCCCTCTTCTCCACGCAACAAATTGGCTGTGGGTGTAACAACACGTTACAAGTGCTCTTTGAAATTTCTGTTTTATTGTTTTAGTTTACCTTTGCCAACAGCTTGATGAAAAGTGCCATCATGTTGAAAGTTCTCCTTCACAGACTTTGCTAAGACTTCTGTAAATAAATAAGAAAAGCAAACATTTTGAACTTTAGAACACGTTACGAACGAAGTAAAAGTTGGATAGAGTCAGTGATTTGGTTTCAATTACTTTATTTGTGTAAATATATTTTTGAACTTGTGCCACTTTAACTAAAACTTTACAATTTCAAATACATATACATACATACGTATAAATACATATATGGATATGAGTTTGTTCACTCACTTGGCGGTTTATCTATTTGCATGTGCAATAATTCCATCTGTGCAATAAATTCGGTGCAGGTACGCTTAATTAGGAGAGCTTTGCGGTTACTCTTCTGCATCGACAGTCCACATGCTGAGGTAGTATTTGCGGTGTTTTGGCTGCAAATTGGTAATCTCATTAGGTTTGGCAATTGTTAAATATGGTTGCATACATACAAATAGCTACAGTTGTGCTCGGAATAAGAGTAGTGAAATTAAATTGGATAATTTTGGACGAACTAAGAAGAAGCTTTCTTTTTACTTTTATTTTAGTACATCAGTGAAATTTTTGAGAGAGTAATAAATTGCACATTTTGGTACTACTTCAAAACTGTACTAAAAATAGTCTGGAAGTTTTAGCCAAAAATTTTTAAAGACCATTTTTTCAAGTTTCATTAATTTTTGTGAACTTTGTGTGAACTTTGAAATTTCATTTTATGTTAATTCTGATAAAGAATTTTCTCTTTTTTAAACGAAAGTTATTAAATATTTTTATTTTATCAAACGATATTAAATTTAATTTCGCAATTATATTGAACACCACTGTACGTACATAAGTACAGAATAATCAATGCATGTAACTAATGAAGTCAAGTGAACTAAATCAAATTGAATATTTAATTGCCAATTATATCGTATTTAACTAACACATGTGACAGTGCTACCATTGAAAAATTATTTAAAAATCCCCCAAAAATTTTATGAAAATCAACAAATTTGAGTGAACTATCATAAATTTCCAGATTAGACAGTGTTAACGCAGAAAAAAATATAGCAACCAAAAACATTACGAAAATTAATTAATTCGAGTGAATTACTAAAAGTCTTGTATTTAAATTTAAGTCTTTGTAATGACAAAAAAAAAATACAAAATCACCAAAATGTTTATGAAAATCGCCAAATTCAAGTAAATTCAAGTAAATTAACAAAAAATTTGAACTCTCATGTATGCCAGTGTTATTATCAAAAATATTAAGAAAATCACCAAAAATTATTGAGATTTTACACAAACAACAAGCTTGTGTTTCTGGTCTTTATATTTGAAGTATCCTGGTTCGGTACGAGCTATAGACCTATTAATAATTTTTCCTGCAGCGAAAAAATTAAAAAAAAAAAATCTCCAAATTAGAACAATTGCCAAAATGTCTTGAATTTACATTTTTCCTGTGCCACTATAAACAAATAAGGAAATCGCCAAATATTAAAAAAAAAATTACCTAAAACTCAAAAAACTAATAATTATTTTTTTCAAAAATCACCAAGTTCGAAATTCGAATAATTCGCTAAATGTCTTGCAACTACCTTTGTGCCAGTCTTACTATCAAACAACTAAGGAAATCCGCAAAATTTTCAAAAATAATCACCAAGTTCGAGTAAAATAATAAACGGCTGGTACTTAAATCTAGGTCACTGTTATCACCAAAAAACTACTAAAATGATCAAAATATTTATTCAAATTGTCAAACTCAAGCAATTCCTAATCAAATAACCCTTTATCATACCATTGTAAAAGTAGATTAACTACACACCATTCTACAGATACGAATATTAGTTACAAATACAACAAATGTTGCATTCATATCCATTTCCATAAAAGGTTTCATTCAGTTACAATTGTTAGGTACTCACCTCTGTCGTCTTATGCAATTGTCATATTTTCGTCGCCATAAACGTTGTTTTTTTCTTTCATGTTGTTGTTGTTGGACACGCAAGCGCGCATCCGCAGTAACGTTACCAATTTGCCAACCAATTTTCAATGCAAACTTCATTCCTTTCACATATGCGTACAACTACAATTTTTTAATCCACTTACCACCTGCACTGCTTTGATACTAAATAATTGACACACACACGAGATGTCGCACGCTTGACTGGCGAGTGCTATGCGTTTTTGCAAATGCTTACAAGTAAATAGATATTAAGCCGATAAGAAAAAAATTAGAAAAATTGTTCCACTTTTCCTCTGAAAATGTGTCTAAAGCTTTATATAGCATTAGAGGAGAGCGATACTTTTAACCAGATATTTACCCATCAAGCTTCACTAGTAACATGTTCTAAAATCCCTTACTTTTAACCTAAAACTAGTAAAATCATCTTAAAATAAAAAAAAAAAATTGCGCCTATAGCGAGTTTCTGTTTCTGTTATTTGATGGCTCCACTCGCTACTTTTACTTCGAAGTGACTGATGCGGTTGTCAACTCTCTGCACCAGTTATTCCATTTCATTTCCTAATGGGTACTTGCTTTAAATTACCAACACGCTCGCATTATGCCCGCATAATCTATGTACATATATAATTTAATGTGGGCAAGCACGCCTTTAGTTTGTACAGATTTATTGCAGAGTTAACATGTAATCGCCACTTGAAGCATGCGCCACCAACAAATGCGAGATTTCCCACGCTCAACATTAAAACACAAAAATATCAATCAATGAGCAAGCAATTAACGCCCCCCAAGCAATTTTTCAACAAAGAGTTGGCTGGAAAAGGGTTAAATTCACATGTAAAATAAAATTGTAAGAGGTCGATGTCTGTGCAATGCAAATATTTAGGAATTTTGAATTTTTGTCTGCCTGTTTGTATGTTTGATGGCGCATCACGCAAAAACGGCTGAATGGAATTGAACGAAAGTTTTACCATTGCATTACTAGAGGTCTAACTTAAAATCTAAGAAACGCCTTATTTCGATAACTCGAACACTTTCGAAGTAAGGAACCAAAATGTGGAACAGGGTGACCAAAATTTTTTAGCACAATATGGGTATCAAGCTAAAGGTGATAATGAGTGCTGCATTAAGTGTTTCATATCTTAAACGGTTTTAAAATGTTTACAAAATTTGAAAATCCAAAAAAAAAGTATTTAAAAATTATGGAAATTTCGTTTTTGAACATCATATTTTGGTTTTTTAGTCTTGAACAGATTTATGTTTTTTAAATACATATTCAAGTTGAGCATCTCAAAATCCGCTAAAAAAGGGTTTCTTTAGTCAAAATGATGTTTATGTTTCCATTTCTAATTTAAAGCACAGATAAAAACAAAGGAAAGACATTTTTTTTTAAAACAATTACAATAATTTTTTTAGTACTCAGCTTAGCAAATATTAACTGAGTTTTAGTAGCAAATCATTAATTAACAATCAGCAAAAGTGTTTAAAAAATTTTGCTAATTTCAAAAATTCAAACAAAATTTTTTTTGTTTTTTTTTGTAAGAAATTTTATATTTACATACATATGTATATAGATAATACATTATATATGAGAATTTTTTTTAAATTATTCAAACAAGAAATTATGAATTTAAAATTTTTTTTAGTTTTTTTTAACTTCAAAATTTAGTATTATTGATCGCCCGTTCAAGCAAAAATAATAGCACAGAAATATGATGAATTTCTTAATTATTTTTTTTTTTAAACAAATTACCTTTTACCCACCTTATCCATGAAAAATCTCTTTTGCATGGGAGATGCCTTGACCTCTTCTCCACTAACCCTCATTTTTATTAGTATTAATTTTTTATAATTTTTAATTTTGCGTCGATTAATTTTAATATGCGACACTTTTAAATAAAATAAATTTTTAAAATAAACGCCAATAAAGAAAATTCAGTTCACACTCCATGTAACGAACCATATCCGTTTACGCAAATCCGGAAAAGCGTTTAATTCAGCATTTTATAGGATTCGCTACGAAATTCCATATAAACTCATTACTGATCTGAAATATTTTTCCATTGAAAAGTGGTAATAATTTCATTTTACAATCAACAAACATATTTCATTTATTTACTGGCTTCATGCAAGTATCACAATAAAATACACACACAAGTAAACATAAATATTCATCCATAATCTCTCCATCGTTTACATACAATACACATTTATGCGAGTTTATATGTAGTATGAGTTTAAGAGTTTTTCAATTTTCAAAGCAATCATTAACTTTATCCTCTTTATTGAATTGCAATAAAACCAATTCGTATGTGACAATGGTGCCTGCTACCTGGAAATGCCCAATATGCAAATACATTAAATTGGTAATTAAATGAAAGCACCAATAAATATAGCAAGGAAATAAACATAAACAGGGTAAGTACAAGCATTAAGTTGCATGTATATGTAGAAGGTTCAATGCGATTGTCTTTATGTGTGGAGTAAACAGTGGCGGACATAAATGTAAGTACATACAGTAGCTTTCTGCGATTTTCACAAATTTTCGTTCAACCAAAATTATTTTTAACAAACCCTTATTAAAAGCATGTGTTAAGATCTACTACAAAAAGCATACAATTTATTTAAAAAATTTGGACAAAATTCGGCAAAAAAAAAACAACAACAAAAAACCAATTAAAATTTGAAATTTTTTCCTCAGAATTTTTTAAATTTTTTCAAATAAGTGGTTTTTGGTTTATCAAATTTTAGCATAATAGGGTGTTAATCTTAATTTCGTGAGAAATTTTGCTGATTTTTGTTAATTTTATTTTCTACCAACTTAAGAATTATCGTTCATAAAAAAATTGCCAAAAATCAGCAAAATATGTCAAGAACTTAAGATTAAAACCTTCTTATACTAAAATGAAATAGCCTACAAAACGGCATACCTACTCAAAAAATTTTGAAAATTCTGTGAAACACATTTCAAATATTAATAATTTTTTATTTTTTTTGGAATTTTTAGGATTTTTTTTTTAAATGTATGCTAGTAGATCTTACTAAAGTTGAAAAACTTCATACTTCAAAAAATTTTCAAAATTCTGTGAAAAACATTTCAAATATTAATAATTTTTTTTTTTTTTGAATTTTTAGGATTTTTTTTTTAAATGTATGCTAGTAGATCTTACTAAAGTTGAAAACTGCATACTTCAAAAAATTTTCAAAATTCTTTGAAAATAACACAGTGCTACAAAAAAAAAACAAAATTAAATACACTTTTGAAGCGACCTAGCCGAGATTGTTCACGTGGTCGAGTTATACACGAAACGCCCTTTAAAAAGTTTTTAACACCCCCTAAATCTGGTTTTAAGGCCAAAAAACGATTTTCAGTTTCTTCTTAAAAAAAAAATTCATTAAAAACAGATTTTAACCGATTTCAAAATTCTCAACGGTTTTGGGTAGAGAATTCTTGACACTTTCGAAATATATATACTGTTTTATTCATTTGAAAAAAATATGATACGTTTTTGAGCCAAAAGTTGAAATTTTTGGAAATTTTATTCGGTTTTCCGGTTTCGACGTCATTTTTTTGCCACTAATCATGATAGAATGTGTTTTTTAAATAGGATTTGTAAGAATAATTTTACAAGAGACAAATTTTTATGAAAATATCACTGTATGTCTATACATTCCTCCAACACATTTGGCCCATAAAATGTTAACTTACCGAGAGCACCAGTCCGCGCGTCAAGTAAAAGAACTTCATACCCGATAATGCTATTATATCTGTGGTTACTTCCTCTGAAAAACGTTTAAGCTGTGCAAATTGATGATGGCACGTCGGGTGTTTTCAGCAAAGTAAATTCGTAAAAAAAAGAAATGCAGAAAGAAAATAAAATCAATTAATTTGTAGAGTAAAACAACTTTGATGCAAATTCCATGAGTGACAGGGACCGTAACTGCTGTGAATTGGATTATAAGATAAGTAGTGAAACTTTTATTGATTTTCTATCAGATCAGAAGGGGCAATAATGTCAACTGACGTTAAAAAAAAACAAATAAAATTCTCAAATTCTGATAAACTAGGATTCGTAAGGTAGTACAGTACTTCATCATAGCATCGTCCGTTTTGCACATGAGCTGGCTACAAACCATTTGCAAAATTAGAATCAGTGTTTCCTTTTCGTTCCTTTTTACAGAAACATTCACAATTACATGCACTTTAAAGGAATCCAATTGGCAAACAATACCATCAAATTAAACGAGATCATTGTACAGCAATGGAGTAGAAAAAGTTCATACAACAATTGAAATATTTAAGCTTTAGCCAGAATGCCGGAAGGGGTCAATGGTTGGAATGAGAACAAGTTTGTTGTAGCAATAAAATGTTTAACAATGGTTAGTATCGTAGTTATGTAATTGGGAAAAGTGCGGCCAAGGAGTAAATATAGCTTAGTACAAGCCCAGTGAGGAATTTAGTAGCTAGTGAGAAAAATTTCGGGAAGGTGTAATTGAAATTTAATGTTAGCGTATTTTGTACGTGCAAGACATTGAATTAGATAGCCGACGACTTAGATGATAATAAAGCAATAACTGCCATAAGAACCTAATTCAAAGCGCCACAACACATCTCTGTGATATCTTATTTAAATTATTAGCGATTAATTTTTTTTTTTCGGGAAATGTTGTGGCACAAAATAATGGACTCCATATATGTAAGTTGAAAGTAGAAATATTTTGAGGACAATTTGAACATTTAACAAAATAAACCAACTAAATAATTATTACAATATTACATCATTCACCTCAGGGCACCAAAACTGACTAGGCACACTCCGGAATGCGACCAACGGCCGACGCGTTTCATCGTGAATCTCGGCACTATATAAGGACAGCATTAGGGTACGTCCCAGCAGGAAGCCCAGTGAAAACCAAAAGTACATTGTGTGCGAGTAGGAAGGCTTCTTTCTGGAATGAAAAAAATCAAAAATGTTCACTGTAACAAGTAAGGGCGTCTAAGAGCCAAACAATCTATATTCAGCGAATCAAATAAAAATAAAATAAAATAAAATAAAATAAAATAAAATAAAATAATATAAAATAAAATAAAATAAAATAAAATAAAATAAAATAAAATAAAATAAAATAAAATTAAATTAAATTAAATTAAATAAAATAAAATAAAATAAAATAAAATAAAATAAAATAAAATAAAATAAAATAAAATAAAATAAAATAAAATAAAATAAAATAAAATAAAATAAAATAAAATAAAATAAAATAAAATAAAATAAAATAAAATAATATAAAATAAAATAAAATAAAATAAAATAAAATAAAATAAAATAAAATAAAATAAAATAAAATAAAATAAAATAAAATAAACTAAAATAAAAAAAAAAATAAATAAAAAAAATAAAATAAAATAAAACTAAATAAATTAAAGTATTGAATTTATCAACAACCATGTCTACCATTTGTTAAACCCATTTATCATGGAAATATTTTGTGCATTAAACATATTAATACAATAACATAAATACTCACTGTAAGCTTTTCAGAATTTTTCCGCAAATAAAAAATAGATTATTGGAAAAGCAAAGCAGAGTTATAAGGGAAATTGTATCATCTGTTGCCTCGCATAATTTACACAAATTCCGATAATTTGTGCGATTGTCAATCCAGAATTTCTCTGTGGTCGGCTGAAATGTGAGAAAGCTGTTTAAAGTATTAATGATATCAAAAAATGTATAATGAAAATGTATGCAAATAAAAGAAATAAGAAAACCAATAAAATTCATTGTAAAAATGTGAATACACAAAGGGGGGTATAATTTAATTTGACGCCACAATAACTTAAAACTTTAAAAAAAAAGTTAACCAAATCACCATACCTTCTTAGCAAACTGCAGCATATAATCGTTAAGCTGACGAAAACGTGAGGACAACGCCACACTCACGGCCATCACAAATATGTCATTAAAATTCCAAGCAAATGTCGATATGATATTCAATACTTTGCCAAAAATGCCAGCCCAATTGTTGTATTCAAAAAAAAAGAAATATTGCGACCAATTGCTACGCAAAAAACTCTGTATGGGATGGCCTGGTATTGCTGGACACGCGTTGACATAATAAATGATGCCAAGCATGCTGAGCACGTGTTCGACTGTGGACGAAAAAATGCGAAAGTAAAAATATTAAAACCAAATAAACTTTAAATGAACGAAAGCTATAAACAGGGTTGGTATGTATGTACATCATTACTATGGCAGTGGGTTAACTACTTTTTTAGGGTGTAATTTTAAACTTACTCACCTACTTACTTACCACTATTTCACCTCATTTTTCTCTTCAATAGTTCCAACACTGTCTTTAAAGCCCGAACATCAACGCTGCTCGTACTTACCCACTGAACACATTGTCGCCACCAGTGTTATCATTTTGATTCGTTGTGCTAAAGCGGCACGCTGCATTTCCGTCTTAAATGGTGGCAATTTTGATTCGACGCTCTCCCATTGTACCATCAGTGCTGGCCATTTGCGTGCTAAACTAAAGAAAGCCATGGCAATAAGAAATATCGACACAAAAAACACGATGGCTTCTATAAGTCGAAATAAAAATTAAATTTTTTTTAAATTAAATTACTTCCATACATATATTTGTATGTTAAACATACCAACTGTATCGAAATCAAAACCAATATAAAATGCCACGGTAAAGGTGAGTAAACAAGCTGGACCGAGGCAAGTTATAACAATCACTGCATACCAGGTGCGTATACATTTCCATGAAAAATATAATTGAGATGCGGTCTTTGAGAGTATGCCACAAACTGGCATCAAAGCAAAACACTGTGCGAGCACTAAAACTGTGGAGAGTAAGAGATGGCGGTAGAGAAAAGTTTAAAATTAGGTTACGTTGCAGCTGAGAAATTTGAAAAATCTGAAAAATAATAATTTTATAATTACAATAAAAAAAATCTCAGCCGAGTCTAATATCGACTGCAAGTATGCCGAGATTCATTCGCACTTTTTATTGATTTCAACGCTGCTATTTACTAGTTTCAATGGATTTTTTTTTTAATTTTTTTGGTTTTTATTAGGGTTGTGCAATTAATTGGCACGGCCCTAATTTTTAATGCCATTTGATATATGCAAAGAAACTTACCAGGTCCAATTGCTTCCAAGAAACTACCCGTATGTACATAATCACCTTTGGTGCCCCGACGAAAAATATTACGTACTGAAAAGTTCCAAAAATAAGAATATAAATAAAAAAACAATTTTATATAGTGAGATGTGGTTGATAGCTGCGCCATTATCCTGCAAAAAATCGTGTGACTAATTTTCAGTTGGCTAAAATTCATAGGGATTCTGAAGCATACTTATAGGAGTTAAAAGTACCGGTATGGGTAGAAAGTAGATTAACCCTTTCGTACTCGTTCAGGTACAAATAAGTGTAATTGGCCTCCGAATTAATCTTCTTAGAGATCAGTCGCACGATTCTCTGCAGGTTTTCTAAGCGTACTCACCTTGTAACATCCGTAAATTCCTTTTGCGATGTGTCAGCATTTTCGGTGTAGCACTTCGTACTTTTAAATCAATAATGCTGCGTATATTTGAATTAATATTTGAGTTAGTAACAAAAACTATGCTAACATTATAAAAATTAAACTAAACCAATACTCATTTCAAACAATTTAACATCACAAAAATTTAATTTGCATTTCAATTAAAATTTGCAATGCAAAAATCTCATTAAAAATATCATCACACTTACTTGCTGCCAACTTTGCGGCTACGTTGCCATAATTTAATATGTTGCAAACGTAATTCTTGCCGTTGTAGCCAATTTTTCGTAACATTTGTTGACACTTTCATAGCAACAACATATTTCAATTTAATATATTTATTTGTTAAAAAAAAAGTAATATTTTTGTTAATACATTTAATATGATTAGCTTAGGTTAATTTAAATATGCGCCTACAGATATGCAACAATGTTCAACTAAATCATATTTGAAACTAACTGCGTGCACTAACGATTGCTGTGCAGATTAGTAAACGAATATGTTTTTTAGCATATCCATACATACGAGTAGTTATATCGTACTCGTGCATGTACTTTTGAGCACATATGCATTATCCCATTAAACACTTAGAAAATGTTGGACTCAATTGATATGCTTACCTAGCAGTGAGTAGCAATTTGTTTACAATCGAAAGGGAAATAACATAACATAACATAATGGAACTCGAACAATGCACGCTTCTTAATCGAAAATTTTTTACAGAGTACGAATCACTCGAAAGCGAGCGAAATTTCTTTCGAATAGAGCTTAAGAGTGAGTAAGGGCTCCAACTTTCCATTATCTTTCGGTGGGAAATATGAGAGCATGCATATATTTGTATATTATTATATTGTATCCTTCATATTCCATAAACAAACATGGAGGTTGAGTATCTGGAATAAATTTCCAATAAATTCGTTTTAAAAATGCGTGAAAGTTCGATGAAATTTTATCAAAATTTTGACATTTTTTAAATACGCAGTTTTGTAGCCTATTAAATTTTCCCGATGCGATAAATAGTTTTCTAATTTTTATAAATTTGCTTGCTAACATTTGATATTTTAATAATTTTATTCCCATCATAGACTTAGGCCCTTTGTCTATCGATTGAAAATTGTCAATTTTGACCAACCGAATAAAAATTCTGGCATTTATAGCGGTGAATATGAACGTCTTAATTTAAAATTAAAAAAAAAAAAACTATTTGCTTTCGCATGTGCTCTTTTCCCACGTCAAAACTTACAACTGTCAAAATTTAGCATTTCATTTGGCACAACAAAATTTAATTTTCCACCACAGCACCTAATTCACCTCATTTTTCCTATGCGTCAAATGTATCCGATTAGCACAAAGCCTTATAAATTATTTGTCAAATTGATATAGAGCAAAAATGTGTATTGGGTTGTGTATTTTTGCATACAAACAATTTTATATTGTTGCAGGTGAAATGTGTAAACGGACGTATGACCGCCCACATCATACTGCATGATTATAAATTATATGATTACAAATACTCTCGGGACAAATTGTGTTGGCGTTTTTCCCTTATGTTTACACCAGGCTAATTGCAATGCTAAGGCGGATACAGACACACATACATATACACTTATCCATATACAGTTATCCATACAGTAGACAATTGTATAAAAAAATGAATGCATTGTTTATAATGAATGCATGTTTATAAGCAAAACGCCGCTATGACATTGACAAAGCTCAAAAAGTAAGCGCTTCATAATTGCGAAGTGCCGATTGTTAAAAGCTTCAAAATGACATTTGAAAAACATGTTTTGTAAGAGAGACAATAGCATTATTCGCGTACCTTAAGATTTTTTAAAATTTTATAAAATTTTTACTGAGAAAGTGTTTGCTTACACAAAACACTTGTAGAGAGGGAGCGCATTTTGACATTTCATTGGGAGAGAGAGCTACAAGTCTTTATTGTGGAAATTTCACACCGTAAAAATTGTAAGTGAAAAACAGCTGATCGTGACAAGTCAAAGCAACAACAAACATTTACAAATCTGTGCTTTTAACCAATCAAAATGGCAACAGCTGTTTTTGCGTTTCGTGAGAGTTTTACGTCATTCTCAATTAACAGACACATTTTTCAAATGTCATTTATACAACTTTTTAATCTTATATAATTCTCTACTTATTTTGAAATTCAAGAGTTTGTTTACAAATGATTAAAACTTGAAATTTCGTGTTGTTCTAGTTAGCAAATGTGCTATAATTATTACATCACGTATTTACTACTGCTGACATTTTAATTAGCTATCAATCCAGTTATGAAACTAATTAAAATGTACATTATATATATAAGCATGTCATTATGCTAAATTTGCTACAGCGATTCACATTAAAACAGCTGCAGACGCTTTTGACATTATTTCAAATTTTAGTGTTTCAAATGTTGCTCACTTAGTACCTAAATATTTTGGCTTCTGTGAAACAATTTACTCGCATATTTAATTAGATATAGCCAAGGGTAGTACAAAATGGGGGTGCAATATTTTGAAATATGGTTTTATGCTCTGTAGTTGTTTGTTATGACATAAATTTAACGGTTTCTAGAGTGCTGTGGAATTTTCTGAAATAAACTTGACGTCTTCTGAAGTTCAATAACTTTTTCTAAAATAAATTTAACAGTTTCTCGAGAACTATAGTTCGATAGCTATCGACTATTCTGAAATAAATTTAACATTCTTGAATCCTGCAATACACCTGGCAAAATTTGTTTAATGTTAAGGTTGGGGCGTATATTCTCGCTCCCCAAAATATGTGTCTAACCGCGCCCCTGCATGCTTCTGTAAAACAATTTGCTGCCACATTTGTCACATTTTATACAGTAAATATTTGAACTCTTTCGCATGAGTATAATTTTCAAAATTTTATTTGCTTTAACAAATTTTCCCAGCAAGCATTTTGCTTTAATTTCGAGTTTTTGTAAAACAAAATTAACAAATTTAAGACATTTTTCGCAGCGCCAGTTGCAAACTCAAGAACTTTAGAACAATCAGCAAAAATGAGGTTCTGTGCATTATTTTTTTTTTATCTTTACTGGGTTACCTATTTGTTGTCAGTCAACTCTTGTTGTTTCATTGTTTTGTCTGTACTTTTGAAATGTGAAAATTGCTTGCATGCGAACAACAATTCGTACATATTTAGCCATTTACCAGGTTCTATTGTAAGTAATTTACTATGTTGCAGGTGATATAAATGTTTAATGTTTTGTTTTTGCACTTCGTTGGTTTATTTAAAATTTAATAATATAATAAGGATTTGTGCATTTTGTTTCCTTGGTTATGTTCACCCTTTCGTTTTTCTTTGACAAAGTTCTGTTGGGCGTTTGGCGCCAGCCAGAAATAATCAAAGGTAACCGGAAGTCAGTCCTATACGTTTTTGAGTCACTTTCATTAAAATCACCGTTTTATTTAACAAGTAAAAACACATGCGTAAGTAGATAAGGGGCTAGGGTAAATTCTGACGTTCATATTCACCACGATAAATGTCAGAATTTTATTTCGTTCTGTCAAAATTTAAAAAAATTTGTATATGCAAATAATAACTTTCTATCGGCTACTACTGAAATAATTTCAGTACCTCTACATTGACTCCGAAAATACTTAGTGAGTACTTAAATTTAAATTATTCTGAATTCTTCATGCCATAACGTTGCAACAATACTTCATTTTACATCAAAACTTTAGCAATTTTCTTTGTCCTTGTGTCCTGCATTAAAGAGCAATTATCAACGTCTTTACATCATAACATTATAAGGCAGACGACGTTCTCAATCATAGCTCACAGCGGCAGTAAATGATTCGTCGCGAGGGTGTCATCATTTTTACCCAAACCACCGCTAATCGACCTTATCATATTTCTTAAGCTTTGTTTGTTTTTTTTTTTTTTAACAATCTCTTGCTTATTGCATGTTTATCTTTAAACCGCCATGGGCATATTTTATTATTTTAAAAGTTTCTGACGCTGCTGTGAATTTCAGATAAAAGCACAGTAAATTTTCCATGCGGCTCTGTTGCGTTGACATTTATGAGTTCAGCGCGCGTTAGCTCAGTGACCTCTTTGAGGCGATGACATGAACACCAGAGATTTTGCATTTCATTGAATGACTACATTTTTAAACCGCAAGAAATACCAGAGCTACCGGATTAATCAATCAATTTTTTTTTCTTGTGTTTCGGTTTTTCGCAGTTCATATATATATATTTTTTTTTCAATTATTTAAGAGTTATGAACTCATTTACACAGACTGTTTAAAAGGTTGTGTTATAGAGTTTACAAAGATATATGTATCGGTACAAATGTAAGTCAGGTTCTGGCTTTACCCAATCAATTTTAATTATCCAGCAAAGTGCGCTATCTGTCTATCATTTGAAAGCTTTCGCAAAATAGAAACACAAATGGATCACAAATTGCTCTCTACTTAGTATTTCTAACGCTGTGTGAGTCTACCGCTTCCTCTGCTTGCACAGGTGATTTCTGACAAGAATACTTTCCGGGCCGGAATGTCTTCGTCCACTCGCATCACATGGCGAAGTTAATGTTCTGTTGGTTTCTAGCTCAAGTTCTTCGTATTCATGCCTTTCTGCCTGTTTCTTTACTTGCGGAAAAGATCTCTCGCTTCTTTCTTCAACTTACTCCGATGTTAGGGCTTAGAATCGCAGCAAATAAAATTAAATACGTCAATAATGGTTTTCTGCATAAATAAAATAGAAAAAGTACTCATAAAATGTAAAGCTGTGGGCGCGTAAGAATTTCCAACAAAAATGCCAAATCAGAATAAACTTTCAACTTTTCTTTTCTCCGCAGTAGTCAGCCATTGCACTCAACGGTTATGTATGTAAATATTATTAGGTGTCTGCTATAAAAATATGAATTTAGCTGAAAATGAAATATGAGAGACTTCCACATGCATTCATATGTACATATGTATATAAGACGTCGCGACGTGTGAAAAATATAAGCTTTTGCCAGTAAAGGCAATCAAATCGTGAAAGCTGGTTTCATTCAAACGCTTGCGCTATTAAAAACATTTGAACGGTAAAAAATTTTACAGAGAAAAAAAAAGCGAAATCCAGAGTCTCTGCATAACTCTCAGTGAGAGAAATAAATGAATTTCCAACAAAAAATAATTTTTTCTTCACAATAAAAATATTGCTCAGTGACATTTTCTCAATGACAAGTGGTTATTACTGTGCTTTTAAAGCTGCATTTTAACTTCCATAACTATAGTTTTAACCGCATCTGTTATCATCGATTCAACTGACTTAACTTTGAATTTGCATTCTATGTAACTGTTATTGTAGAGCCCTGCAAAAAACTTTCATCACCAAAAATTTAAATAAATAAATAGTCAAAAGGATATTTACAAAAAGTTCTTATTCACTTTGAGACACACCTTGACATGTTTTGATTTGCTGATTATGTATGTATGTACATACGAGTACAACGTTAAATAAATCTCATACGCGAAGTTGTCCTGGGGATGCTATTGACTGCAGATGTAGTCGAAGAAAAGGTGATAGCATAAATATTATTTATTGCTTAAGGAAGCTGTTAAGGACAGTACAACAACAACAATCTCAAGCGCACAACGAAATAAGTTCAAAAATGTTTTGATGGAAGTTTTCCAGGCATAAATCACAGTATAATATTTTAAAGTTTGCATAAAAAATAATAATTAATCGCAATGAAGGAAATTTCCTAACGTTATGTTTTACATACCTAAATACGCACACATACATATAAAATAGAGATTATTAATGCACGACAGGAGTAATAACGTTGAAAGCACGTCATTAAACCAGGCAAGAAACACATCAATCAGAGCCATAAATTCGTACCGCATCCCACAGCAAAACTCGTAGCATGTTGGAATTGAGAATTAATTCAGGTGATTCTCCACAGCTGTTTCATTTTTAGTTAAAAAAAATGTTTTTTTAGAAATTTAATTTTTGAATATGGTGCCTAAGAAAGTGTTTTGCAAAACCAGCGAAAGTAATGCTTCGGAATATGTCAACACAATTCCCGCCAAATGTTGTTGCAGTTGTAATCTAGCGCTAAGAAAACAAAAACTACGTGTTAATGTAATCTAACTTACCCCCTTCGCCTATGTCGCGGCAGACTTGAAAGCAAGAATTGCCTAGTGTAAAAGGGGACTAATATAAAGTAAAATGAAGTAAACAAAAATATAATAAAATGGACACATGGAATTATAATAAAAATAACAATTCAATAATTTAATTCCACATGTTTATAGATTAAACTTCACGAGTACATACCTACTTGGTTCTCGTCCCATATTTTTTTATTTACATATGTACATTCACATATACATACGCATATATTTATCTGTTTTTCCCACACTGGTCAAAACCTTGTAGATAATAAAAATGCCTGAATAGATTCCTAACGCATATTCCTTGAGCAAGATGCTGCACAAAAAATGGGGTGCTGCCACATGCTGCTACATAAATTCTTAACACACACACATAAACATATTCAAGTATTTACAGGACCCCAATGCATGATTCATGGTTTTTGCATTCGACACACTCGCATCCTCTTGCATTCGTTTCTGCAGCTTACGTTTGCCACCCTTCTTATGTTGCAAATATTCTTTCAATTCCATCTGCTGCATGGCACGTGCAACTCTCCAACTTAGATCGGTGTGAAAGCTTTGAGCTGTGCAATTTTTTTGCATTTTTTCTGCGTTATACTTAAGGAAAAACAACAACACCAACATTATCGTGTAAAACATGCTTAAGGTGTTCGTAAATACATAAATACATTTGTTTTGTTGTTGTTGTTTTTATTGCACTTACAAAATCTGTAAAACTACTCATAACGACTTCATTTTGATTTCAATCAGCATAGCACAACACGGAATGCAGCATAAACCCGACCAATGTAATATTAACTTAGTAATGGACTGCTGCACCGTTAACATTTTTTTCCAATTTTTAATGCAAAATTGATTATGTAGCCCTTTGAGGTTGGCAAAGCAATATTTATATTGCATTTTTGTTTTATATTTTGTATGCAAGAATTGCATTAAAGAAAAATTGTTAAATTGTATGAAACTCAACAAAGTCTGAAACTTTTAGAGTCTTTTCGTTTTTGTAATGCTACAAAAAATAAAATTTTTTTTTAAACCTAAATTTTTCTACCCCAGTCTAATGTACTTGAAACTTACGCTAGTAATTCAAGTTAAATTATGCCAGAACAATTTGCTTTATGTCTGACATACCCAGCTTAAACCTAAAGTACCTTATTTTAAGATTCTTAAGAGCAAATACCTATGAATTTATTTCAGCAAATTTATTCTTAAATGTGGCGTAATTTGAGGCGCACCGCAACATACCACGACGAACTTGGTAAACTGTGCAATCACGTCACGTTTGCTGTAATCACGTACAGAGCTGGCTATAAGAGGGATCAGTAATGATGAAATCAACACATGTATACCTCTTTGTCCATGGACAACCATGATCGGATAAAAATCTGGATAATCATTGAGTCGCGCTCACCAAAAAAGAGGATAAAAAAAGTGGGTAATTTTGTTCAGAGAGGTTCACTTTTTACCCATATTGAAAAGATTTTTGGGTGTAAGTGTGAGAGCATACTTTTAGGCGCATGTCGTTTTCCATACAAATTCTAAAAATATGCTTTGGTGTTAGTAAAAATTTGTGAATTTTTGGAATCAGAGTTAGAGGTTAGCCATGGTTGGTAGGGCATTTGAGGTTAAACATGGTTGTCAAATTTTGAATTCAGTTTAAAGCCCATTGGCGTTCCTTTTGAAACATGTGAGCGAACGAAATGTTTCCAATACTTTCGTCAAAACATTAAAAAGAAAAAACAAATCAAAAATTGATATATTTTTGCGACAAAAGGTAGTATTTATAATATTATATATGTATTGAGTAAATATTGCATTGCTCACTGTGTTTTAATAATTAGTTAAATACCTAACGTTTGACTTCAGTTGGAAAATATTGATGGAATTTAAGTCGGTATCCAATAATTTTGAAGTGGTGAAATAAGAATCGGAAGTTATTCCTGTAGCTTGCGTAGCTCCTTCAAAAGCATTCAATGGTACTGAACTCATTTCACATTTCAAACTTTTCTGTTTATAGGAAAATGCAAATTTTCAAGGTAACAACAAAATTCCTGCACTTAATACCAATTAAAACTTAACAACTTTACACACGTGCCCTTTTATCAACATTTCACAATTTTAACACTTTTGGCCATCACCTTTTGGTGGTCAATTAAAAGTAGCTGGGATACCAAAAATTATACGCAACAAAAGCTGCTTGGTTAAAACATAATTTTAAAGTTTCACACAACATTTTCAGAAACCAACAAACTTGTGCCACTTTTATATAATAGTAATGCATTCACAAGTGCTTAATAATAAAATAATATGGAAGTTTACAAAATCCATATCACACATACTTACATACATACGCACACATAGGACTCATACTTTGACAACGCATTGATGAAAGGTCTGATCCTGCAGCTGTAGCGACATACGAAAAGACTTAATGCGTGCTCTTGGTACTCACAACTTATGCGTAGAGCAGACAAATGTAATTGCCACAATTCCTACATAAAAAAGTTTAAGCTGTTAACTTAAATTGTGGTTGGAAACATATGTATGTACATTCAAAAATGATATGAGTATGTGTGCCCTACAGTCAGTCCGACTACTTGTAAATTACTACAAAATTAGTGTGAACACCAAGCCCAACACTAAAGTCAGCTGTCATTTTGGTGTCTTTCATGAACATAAATAAAACGTGGTCCACTTTTTGTAAGTATTAGAAGAAAAAGAAGAAGAGATAGGCCTTTCAAAAATTATATCAAAATGAACAAGATGATCAATTTAGGCGTGTACGTCCGTCGGTCAGTTTAAAGGATAGCTGCTTAAAATTTGGTATGGGTCCAGTGGCTTAAGACTAATATTACCTAAAGTCGCTATACAATTAAAATGGCTACGAGATGTCAATTGTCAGATTCCGCAGGGAGGCATTAATACAGCCTCAAGCTGGAAACACCTTATCTAAAAAATTTCTTCTACTGCCAAATTTTATATAAAAATTTGAATATTTCTAATGCACAGAGTTTATGTATATCACCCTAGTTGGAGATAAGTTAGTACGTTTTAGTTTTTCTAACACGTTTAACTGCAGGTTATGCATTTGTGTAGTACAAAAAAGTGTTTCGAGTCGTCAAGTTGTTGCTGAGTTGTTTCATACTACTTTTTAACTTGTTAACAATTTTAATTGCAAGTGAAATATAATGCGAAATTTTACCACACATTAGGATGGAGCGCACTTAATTGGCATGGTTAAAAAATGTATTATTCATTATGCCATTACAGATAACCATCGCGTATTTTTCGCTATAGAACTCATATTGAAATTGATGTTTGTACATAATGATTGTAAAAATTATTTATTTATTTAGAAATAAACAACCCAGCTCAAAGAATTTTAACCACGGATTATCAAAATTGTTGTAAGAATAAATTCTTTAGGAGAAATTGCTCTAAAACCTTTTGTCAATAACCACAAGAAACCTATGTATATATGCACCGTGAAATGGTCCGTAACACTTGCCGTAACCGTAGCCATAGCCGTTACCGGTACCGTTACCTCAAAAAAACCTTTAACCTTAGCCATAACTGTAACTGTCCATGATGCTGTTAGGGTTTCTCTTATTATTACGGGTCACTTAGTGTTTTCGTGGGGTTTACTAGTTCAGCACAGTTTTGAGGGGTGACGTATTACATTCAGCTACATTATTTTATCAAAGAAGTCAAAATATTATACAAACATATACAAAATACTTGCTGTGCCGCCACTTTACTAGTTCTGCCGTGGTAAATACTATCTGCAAACCATCGCCAACGCCTCCTAAAATACTCACTCTAAAAAGCAGCCGTCTGGTGAAGTAGACAAGTTGAAATATTAAGCGCTCAACCTCTTGTAGAGGAAAATCGAGCAGCAGAAGAAATTAACGTATACTGCACAAGAATAGGATGAGTATAATAAAGTATTTATAAATTAATTGGCATCATGAATAAATCAAACACTTGCCACTTGCTAAGTTTTCCGTATTGGCCGGGTAAACCCTTCCTTCCTTCTGACTTACTTCATGTCAAATACAACAGCTTATCTTGACACCCAAGCTGTTGCTGGTACTCACAGTACAGCACATTCAAAGCATCTTTGGTTTCGTCATTGATGGATGCTCCTGTGGGAAATATCTACGAAAGCTATGCGCCCGATTAAGAAAAGTACCAAAAACCAAGTGTAAACGTAATTAATTGGCTAATATAGTTGGCTGTTGGTGTGTTGTTGGCAAAACAATAAGTAAATCAAGATAAATCTTAGTTCATCAAAAATTATAGAAAGTAATTAATCAATTTCCGAGGTTTGAGATATGTAATAAGTGTGTTCGGTGAAAAAATTAGCAAGAATTGTTCAGCAAGAAAAATAGAGAATAAAGCCTCGTACTCTCTCAAATAATAAAATTAGCTAAGTTTTCACCGAACAGGAGTTAGTAAATAGCTTTGTTCTCGTGAAAAACTTGCAAAAAGGGGAATATTTTAGATGATGCACCGAGCCTAGGAATTTTTTTTTTGAGGGGTAGAGGGGGTCGCACAGAACACAAAACAAAAGACCGAACTTGGAGGCAAGCTATATATATTGAGAAAAAATCGTTTTTAAATTTGCAAAATTTTATGTAAGGAATCTTCAAAATTTACCCGATTTGCTTATAATTATTCACTTTAAAGAATTAAAAACACTTCCCACTGAACGATATGTCTCACCACACTGCATATTTTTAATATTTTAACCTTCTAAAATACTATATAACACGAAAAAAAAAACATTCAAATAAACTGCTTTCTATTTTGGCTGAATCACTTGTGAACAACAATGGCGTTTTCGTACTAGTTGAATCGTCAGCGAGTAATAGGAGGTGCCAGACATGTGTAAATGAATATGCAGATTTTTCAAAAACTGAAGTTGAGGACTGAGACAGGTTTTTAGCAAGAAAACATGACATGACAGGTA
Organism: Sphenella marginata; assembly: GCA_951509765.1. Taxonomy (NCBI): domain Eukaryota; kingdom Metazoa; phylum Arthropoda; class Insecta; order Diptera; family Tephritidae; genus Sphenella; species Sphenella marginata. Next base: position 20,408,465 of record OX608082.1, read on the forward strand.
TTTTCAGTGTAATAGCGCCTCAAGTGAACATTTGGGATGAATAACTTTGGGTAATACTGTACATCCATACCTTATATCTATGTCTACCAGAAGCACATGCGAATTACAGAAAGTTTTTAACGTTAATTGCAAATATATCTTGACCGAAATAAAATTTCAGATTTCCCCTTTTGGATTATTGTTGCAAAACGCGTCTTTCGATACCCATCCCGAAATCTTTGGACGTGTTTTAGCATTTGACGTTGAATATATAGTTTTATCTAATTTTGATGATAATTCGACTTCTGAGTATGAGTTTTGTAACCTGTTGGACATTTATTGTAAAAAGCACCGCGGGCGAAATTTTTTGAAGTAATAAAGGTAATACTTTCCCTCGAACGTCAAATGTTAATACACGCCCAAAAATCTAGTGAGAGGTATCCAAAGACGCGCATTGACCTCCGTAACAATAATCCGAAGGGGGAAAAGCAGCATGCCACGGTTCCCACTCTATGGGCGGGATCCATGGTATTTTTGTGCAGAACACCTTTCCGCGAAGGCTACCTTCGGGCGCGCTTCAAAAAATAACCCTGGGCTACGCCATTCCAACTCCGGGTGTGTGCCATAGCCGTGGCTACCGCCACGGTGATGTCCTTCCGCGTGCCTCGTTTCCCACACTTTTTCACTTTTTTGGCTCAGCCTAATGTGCCATTACAACAACCACATGAAAATGACAGAAAATTGTGAACTTTAACTGCAAATAACTTTTGAACGGTTGAAAAAAAACAAAAATCTCATTTCAGATTCTAAATCTAGACGTGAATACGCGTCTTTTGATACCCCACTCGACTTTTTTGGTCTAGTTTTGGGTGGGCCCCATAAACTGCACCAGTACCTAAAGTATAAGAAGATTTTGTTACAATTACTGTTGGAAGGTCTGGCAACATTTTTTTTATTAACTAGTTCAAATTAATCTCGTTCGGCATTATATCTGTTCGTGGTTAATAAACGTGATTAATCTCCTTCAGAGCTATCAGCAGTTGCTACTCACTGTAACTGCAACTAATCCGAAGGCATTGTTGTTGCCAAGTGAAAAAACATGTCGGGCTTTCTGTGATAAAAAATTTAAATGTTTAAAGCCGTTATTCGTGCAAAACTCGGTCGAAAAACAGGGCGGGACTGTGTGGAAGCGGGTTTTTGTCTAATGTAATATAGTTTTGTGTGTATATTGTTATCAAAGTGTTTTAAAATTTACACATTTTGGTTGGGAAAATTCGAATCTTCAAATTCGATTTTCTCTTAAAATATGAGTTGCCTCCAAGTTCGGAGTTTATTTCTGTGATTTCTGGGACCCCCTCTAAACAAAAAAAAACATTCATAGGCACGGTGCACTCAATAAAACCCAACCCAAAATGTCGCTTAACAAATTTGTATAAACCGTTTTCGTGCCAACCTCGGATAGAGTAAAGGGCCCTTATGTTGTCAACATACATCCCTGTGTTTAGCATTCTATTACAATATCGGTCGCTGTCAGGTGGTAAATCAGCTGGTATGTCAATTTGCTGCCGGACCTCATTGCACTGTTTACGTAAATCGAGGGTTTTGCTCCGGCATTTAATAATTGTCGAGTTTTGTGATTGTTTAAAGTAAATATAACATTAAAATGAATCAAGCTGAGGTTGGTAAACTGATGTCTCAGCTGCGAATTGCAGTCAAGCCACGTCGTAATCTTAAAAACCCAGACGGGCCAGAAGGACGCTTGAATAAACTACGTAAAACTGTGACTGCGTTGGTCAAACATGAACGCATTGAATTATACTACAATCGAGCGGATGAGGCGCGCGGATATGCAGAATTGGTAAGTAAGCGAATATGATATGAATGAATAGATACATAATAACATTGCGCAATTATAGCTGATATCCAATGCCATACGCTACGGTGACCGTCACAAAGCCACAATGGAACTAGCAGACTATTGGTTGCTGGAAAAACAGTTGGTGCATAAACTTTTTAAGGTACTAGTTCCACGGTTCGAAAGCAGTAAACTTGCATATACCCGCATGTACAAAGCACCACGCGATTATCCTGGCATGTATTATAGAAAATCAGTGCTTGAATTGAAAGGGAATCCATATCCACCATTAACACCTGATTACTCAAACAATCGTCATTTGATACATAATGTTTTGTTAGATGAAGCGCGAAAGGATTATCGACGCGAGCGACTGGCAGAATTAGCAGATAAAATAGCTAGCGAATCGGCTGAAAATACCAAAAGCGCTGACAGTCTGGCCGAAGTGAAAAACGTTGAAAAAGTGGAGTGAAGTAAATTCGGGTAATTCTTATGTAGCCGTTAGTTCGATTGGATTGCTAGTTTTTAATTTTAATATACAGAAATTAAAGTTACTGAAATTACAAGCATGATCTGTTCCAATAATGCCCCATCTGCTTTAAGTTCTAGGTTGGCCCAAAGTGAAAATGTTGGTACAATAGTCTGCTCCGCCAAGCAGTTAAAACCATTCTGGGGGCGCACTACATGGCGTTCCACATCCCGCATGTCAGGGGTTGGTCTGGATAGGAGGTTAACCTATTACATATCGAGGTTATTCCAGAGCGACTCGTGTATCTCTCGGAAGGCCGCTTTCCACTGCAACTAGATGTGATAGATACGGACAGATTTCGCTCGGTCATAGAGCATTGACTCTTGCCATAACAGTACAGTAAACGGTGTAGTAGGCTAGATACTTCGTCGGTGAAGTGGAAAACCTCAATATGTAAAAAATTAATCAAAATCAGGGCTGCATACTGCACCGGTCTGTTATTTGTAACGAAGACCGCGGCTTAAATATTATTGGTTGAGTCTCTGAATAAGGCCGCCCCTTGGGGGCCGTTGAGTTAGTTAGCGATCCACCTTGTTGGGCCGGTATGACGGTTTCGACACCCGATACCGAGGTCAAAACGCTTCTTTTGATACCTCTTCCTTATTTTTAGACGTGTTGACCTTAAAGCAAACATATACTGAACGAAGTGACCGTTATTACTGCACACCTCATTACCCTTCTTCTCTTTCCTTGAGAAGGAGGGATGACATGACCTAGGAGGTTCTACTGGTCTTTCTAAATCGTTTCCACGAGAGTCGGGCAGTACCGGAGCGTACCGGATACATATCCGGCCAAGGACTCTCATTTCAACAAACACGCCCCAAAGCCTTCGGGGAGTAATTTTTTTGCTAAAACAACAACAACAACTGCACACCTAGGTCAGTTACAGAAGAAATTTTATTAGGTATATTCTTTAAATTGTTTTAGCTAAAATCACGCTTTGATATGGTGAATTCGAAGTCACTGGACAAACCTTTATTCCACAGTCTTGACGAGACTGTCCATCTCTAAGAAAATATGGGTCGGTAAGAAAGTTCTAACATTGATGGTCATTACGGCAGTTCCTGAAAAATATGTTTTTGTTCATTCCTGTGCAGATAAAAGGGTAATTCAAGGGACAAAGCCAATTCAATTTCTTGAGGTTATGTGACGTCGAAACATTCTTTACTAGCAATTGGAACCTAAAACCTATACAATTTTGGAGTCTCGTTTTCACTCATTCGAGCATGGCTATGTACATATCTGCTTCCAGTGGGAAAAACCCCTATGGAAGCAATATCAGATGATCGCTTTTGAGGGTTGGAAACCAATCTAAAATCTCAAAAAAAAAACACCGTATCAGTGACGAAATATTCAGTTGGACTTAATCGGGATCGTCTATTTAGACCAAGTAGACATCGGCAGCACATTGCAGTAGCACAGAGCAAACATCAACTTAATTCTTAGCCCTCGTTATTTTCTATGAGCTCGTGAGAAAATATAATAATTATCTTCTTTAATCTTCCACTTAAGATAATTTCAGGCAAATATACATACATACATACATGTGTACTATCAGTATGTGCGTACTTCAATAATAGATATTTAGATACGTCTCCTACCTAATATAAAAAAAACATCTGAAAATAATATATATTTCATGCTAATTAGAAGGTTTCTGATTATGTTAGCTTTTTCTCACACAAATCCAGGAGCTATCTCGAAAACTTTCTGCCCTACAATTTATAATGCATGCTCCCAGCAAGCAATTATTATTACTACACCTTTTCCGTTACCAGTAGTGGAATTCACTAACTTCGATTACGACATTCGCAATCGACATTTCGTCCTAACCGATATCGATCACGATATTGGTATTCACTAACTATTTTTTCTCGATTTTCGCTTATTCGCAATCAGCTGGCTGTTTCGCAAACTCAACGACACCCAAATTGCAGTTGTTTTCTATGTCGTTAAATAAAATGCACATAATTGGAATTTTTTATTAAAAATTGGAATAATAATACTATATCCACATTATTATCATTAAAAAATGGCATTTGAGAATATAGAGTATGTTTTATAGCGAGATGAGAAATCCTTTGGCCGCATCGTTATAGACAAGTTAGTGAATCGCATATTCGATAGTGCAAGCGACCGAATCGCTAATGAAAATCTCGAAAAATTTAACCGAATCGAATCGCTATAAGTTAGTGAATTCCACTACAGATGCAATGGATATTGATGGAAAGACAAGAGGATTTATATGGACCACGTTCCTGAGTTTCAGCGTAAAGTGGATTAATGCTTGTTTAAATCAAATAATTGCTTCCATTCAGAATAAAATATACTTTCTTTTCATTTTTCTTCCAACAAAATTTTTTTAATTTTTACTGTAGTAAAAATCTTAAAAAGTTACTCAAAAAAAATATCTCTTCAAAAAAGTATGCAAAGGTTAAAAAAATTCCCTGTTCCCTGCCTGCTTCAAGCTTCAAGTTTCTCGCATATCGCATATTCCCATCACTACTGGATTGAAGCCAGTCATGGCACTCATTAGGTAAACTCGTGTAATATCAACTAGAGCTTGGCCATATTTTATTTGAAGGGTCTTCATATTTCCAGACTAGTTATGTAGAATATGTCAGCATTTACTCATCACCTCATATTTGTTGCAATGTCTAACATTGGCAGTCTTTCAGAGCGTACCTGTACAAGGAACAGTTGGCTTCGGATGACACCGTTTACGCAAGTAAAGCGCGAAGACAATCGAACGTATATGGGTTAATTTGATTCTTTTCATTTCCGTTAAAGTCATAAAATATAAACCCCGGGGGGCGAATTACGACATACGTCCGTGATCGGATGCGAATTTTTAAATCACAATAACTTCGAAAGTTTCCAGCTTTTTAAAAGAATAATAATGCATGATTGACCTACCAGTTCAGCCAAGTACTCACGTATGACGTCATTCCGAATTACCGGTTGCTTCATTTCCTTTAAAGGCGCAACTTGAAGCAGAAATTGAACTTTTGATCTAGTTCATGGCTTAAACGCTTCAGATGTGCGACAGTATGTATTTCGTTATACATATGTACATTGTATGTATTGTAATTATAATTATGTGGAATTGCTTTTACGTGACTAAAAAGTGATTAATAATTTTTACAGATGTGTATAATACTACGAGATAATACGTATTGCATAATTTGGTTGAAGAACGCTCTGTAGCAGAGCTTTTTGCAATAACGCCCGACGACAATTTGATACATTTTTAGCCGAGATAGGGCGTTCTCAATATCTTTATATTGTGCGTAGAACAAATCGGGGATATTTGTTGCTTATCCTGGATTTATCCAAAATTTTCAAACAAAAATAAAAGTTATTAAAAATGGTGAGAAAGATGACTAAAAAGTATTTTTTATTGCTCGGATAAAAATTGTGTGCCAAAATATTGAAAGTTTTAAGCTCGGCTGCGAGTAAACCGGTGAAAATGACGCCGGATGGCCCGATCCATTCCATGTTTTTTATGTCAGAACACATTTTCGCATTGGCGCTTAAAAAAAACCCTGGGCTACGCCACGCCAACTCAGGGTGGGGAGTTCCTGATACCTGTCCCGATATTTTTGGTTGTGTTTAGCGCCGGAGCCCACGTATCCATTACCAAAAAAAACATGAATCACATCCCCCCTTTGGACTTTTGTCCTGGGTAATTTTTTGTTTATTTGAAAATATTTCCATAAATAATGAAAAAATTGTGTTATTTTTAAATATTTTTCAGGTAATGCGCAATTGGAGGACATGGAAAAGGGTTAAGTAGGTATATGTACCGAATCTTTTGTAGTAAACGCAAGTGCCGAACTGAGTTGATGACATTATTAAATGCGCCCCACGACGATGTGCCTGACCGCGGTTCTACCATCTCCTAGATTTTTGGGCGTGTATTATTATTATTATCTATGGAAATTGGAAATGTTTCTTTTTACCTTAAGTCGCGTTAGGTTGTACACCTGATTGTTTGTAGAGAAAGAATTATAGAAGCCGAACAAGTTCTCCTAGTACTAGTAATTTGCTTCAATTGTAGTAAATGCCTCCGGATGCCGGTTCCATGAAATAATTTTTCTGCCATCCAAGCGTATTTTAGCGCGCCCCATATAAACGTTGAAACGCGCAACACGAGAGGAGCGCTCAACACCCTGTCCATTGTAAAATCCTACAAGTAAGTTATCTTTGTTCCTTTCTCTTTCTAACACACAGGGTTTTGACACTGAGAAAAACATCAAATCAGCGGTTGACACTGAGAAAAATGTCAAAAAAAGAGCTAGTACAGCAACCCCAATCGCAGCAGGGATGTAATTTTCAATCAAAAATGGAGCGAAATTCCAGTGTAGGGTTGCTGTGTAGGTTAACTGGCTGCCTAGAGAGACTAGAGTGATGCTGGCCCAACTCCGGTCTGGTTATTGTAATAGGTTAAACTCTTACCTATCCAGACTGAACCCCGACTTGCCTAATGTTTGTCCGGCATGCGGCTTGTCCCCCCATAACACTAACCACCTTTTCGTCTGGTCCGCCCCTGTCGAAGCCGCTAGGTTTCTAGGACTTCCGTTAGAAGAGTCTGATGATACTACTGGGTAAGATACTGCCCCCCTAGGTAGGGCTAAGTAGCGCTACAACAACAACAACAACAACGTAATATCTAAAATACTTACCTACCTCGTGGCACAATGTGCTAAAATTAATTAAAACAGGAAAATTGGTTCCATACCGAACTGAAGAGAAATTCAACAAATATTATATTGTTACTGCTTTTATTGGTATAATTGGTTAAATACATGTTTGAGCCTAACACCAGCTAAAAATAGATAGCATTGAACGAGTTTTCTGGCTTTTGACATTATGCAAACATTTAAAGTGCGTTATAATAAAGCGACGCCTAAGAAACTTGCGAGTACTATGTGAATGCACCTTTAGTTGAACACTTTTGCGCATATATGAAAAAATGATATTTGAGCCTGCGTTTTGTTTGTAAACACTTTAAAATGGTGGGGAACTTCATTTAGAATTTAGAAAATAAATAAGAGAAGTTACTCATTAGTTCAGGTATTTACTGAAATTTACCAAATTAGCACGTGGTATTTGAGTGTAAACAAAGAAGAACAAGAGAATTCCCATGGCAACATCAAGTACATGGTTGCTTTTGCGAGTACCACAGGAAAGTTTTACAAATTTTAAGAAGATATCATAAAATGATTTTTAAACAGTGAAAACTTTTGTACAAACTACTCTAAACTAAATTACCTGCAACAATAAATATTTTTCAACAACTAGTTTCTTATATTTACATAGTTATCATACATTTTTCAATAGCTAGTTGTACTTTTTTTTCAGTCCGCATGAATGAGACCCTGCGTATTTCGCCTCTGAATTCGGAGCTCCCAGTCAGGTGAGCACAGCTGTTAGTCGAACAGCTGATTGATAACTTACTTGTAGAGCTTTACAATGACCCTGTCAGTCCAAAATGTCAAAAATTAGTTAAAGTGATGCCAAGTTCGCCCCCAAAAGAAAGAGAAAAAAATATTTTCTGTTTCTTTTTGTCATCAGTTTCCTCTTTGGTGTTATTCGCAAGAAATTCCATCCCTAACTTTTGTGACAGGCAGTGCGCACTATTACCAAATATTGCACAATATTCGTTCAGCTGTTTTGTTAATGCAATTTAAATCTTAAAAATCTTCCAGAAAACTGAAATCCTTTAACATATAATAACTTTTGGATATAAAATGAGCGACTCAAATAGCGGCGAGGAGGATAATGCATTTTACTTTGAAAGTGACCACCTAGCATTACGCGGCAATCAAGATTATCAAAATATGTTGCGCACCATAGCCAAACTGGAGATTCAGAAAATGCGTGTCATCAAACAGGTAGGCCTTCTGGATATTACCGTATTTGTGCTTTTGCTATATTATATTATAGTTAGATGAGCTAGAGCTAGCTGAACAGAAATACCTCAAAGATCCTGAATTGTTGTTACAAAAGCTAAGTAATGGCGAGGAAATAATCGCGCCAAATTATATGACCTTAGAAGAAGTAAGTAAATGCTGAACTTATCCACGTGAAATCGTTATTTTATATATTAATCTGATACTGCTTCCATAGATACCTGAAATCAAAACAAATTATGACATTTTGCCCGATAATGATGTGAAGATCAAAGCAGAATCTTCTGATACAGATAATAAACCATCAACAGTACGTGGACGCATTGTAGATGAATCGAAGCCAGAGACATTTAACCGGGTAAGCTATTCAAAGCGTGCACTTTCATTAAATTAGTAAACACGTATTTCATTACTTGTCTTAGCTTTGGTCCAACGAAGAACAACGTCGCCTTGAAGAGTTACTAATCGAATTTCCAGCTGAAGCAATAGAAAGTCGTCGTTATGTGAAAATCGCAAAGGCACTAGGCAATCGCACACCACAACAAGTTTGTAGTCGTGTACAAAAATATTTTCAAAAACTACATGATGCTGGTCTACCTATACCTGGACGTCGTCCTAAAAACAGGCGTGGTGGTCAAACTAAAACGAAACATTTCTTTCGACCGACCACATTTTTCCCTGCCTTAAATGTGCCAGTCAATATGCCAGAAGATGATTTTATGATGGGTGATTTGCATGCAGAATCATTACCTGCAGTAATAGATAAGCGAACAATATCATCAGACACAACGTCTGATTCTACTAGTAACGTTTTCGCTTCAACAAGTTCTGAGGACCGTGAACGCATGTTAAAGTTTTTTCAATTAATAAAAGAAGAAAAAGAGATGATACCAGAAGGTTATAATCCTGATCCGTTAGCTGCATTGTGCGATACTTGCCACGATAATGCTATATCACGTTTACGTTGGCGCTGCAACACTTGTTACATATACCTTAATCAATGTTCCGATTGTATAGTGGGTCAAATTTTATCACAAAACTTTGAACATTTGACGCACGATGTCATAACTGAAAGTGATATGTGACATCAAGTTGGCGCACCAGAGAAGAGCAACTTTTTTAATAACTAATTAAATTCATTTGAATTGGAAACATCCAAAAGTGTATGTATATTTCTAATTAATACATATATCGAAAGTAGTGATCGTAGTAGTTATTATAATAATGTATTTAATCAGTACTATTTGTATTGTATTTGTATATTATTCTGTACTACAATGAACGACTTTCCTGACCTGCAGCCTTCGGGCCAATTCTTTTAGTCACCTTCTTCTTCTTTTAATGGCCATCTAACCGCCTGAGCGATTTTGACCGTCCAACATAGCTCGCCAGTCATTGCTTCTTTGCGCCAACTGGCGCCAATTGGAGACCCCACGAGATCGCAGGTCAGTCTCCACTTGGTCCTTCCATCGGAGTGGTGATCTTCCTCTTCCTCTGCTTCCACCGGCGGGTGCCGATAAGTATACCCTCTGGGCTGGAGCGTCTTCGTTCATTCGCACGACGTGGCCTAGCCAGCGAAGCCGCTGTGTTTTAATGCGCTGTACTATGTCGACGTCTGCGTAGAGCTCATATAACTCATCATTAAATCTTCTTCGGTACTCGCCGTCGCCAACGCGTAGTTGTCACCTACGACAGGCATATTTTACGGGTATATTTTATGGCTGATTTATCCGCTGGTTTCCATTTCGACACCATTCGGGTGGTATAACGTAGATTCATATTTTAGGGATTTCGCTGTTGACTTTATTACCATTTTCGAACCAAAAGTAATTATTTCATGTTGTTAAACCTGGATATTATTACTATCTTCCTGCATTTCAAGTTCGCTGGTTGAATAAGAACTGTGCCACTTACAACATCCAATCAGGTGGTGGCATTGGGAGTGTTATAGAAAAAGATTTTTTTATGGCAAGTACCCCTGCGGTAGGATTTTAGAATATGCCCGCGGTAGGCATACCGGTCTTAAGAGGCGACTAACATGCACAAAGGTAATGATGTGCAACTCGATGGTTGATCTACGGATATAATGCCTCTCACCTCTCATTACCCATCTCTTCTTTCCTTTCGGAAGGAGGGATGACATGACCTAGAAGGTTCCACTGGTCATACCAAATCGGTACCGCGACAGTCGGGGAGTACCGCAAGGGAGTACCGGACCGTACCGTTTTCATATTCGGCCATGGACTGTTATTTCGACAACACTCCCCAAAACCTTTGAGGAGTGATTTTGTTGCTAAAACAACAACAACATAAAGAATGATGATCTGTAAAAGTAAAAGTTGTATGCCAACACCGACTTATGTATGTAGTTCAACGAATTAACATCGATGTAGGCCACCACTCCAATGATCAAATGCCCACCCATTTGCAATCTCGTGATGTTAGTCTCACAGCCGTGCTCAACGTCTGTCACACCATTCAGGTACTGCAACCAAACCACCTTTATTCACTTGACGAAAAGGTACACCACTGCGTATGATGAATCTAAATTGCTAAGCACTCATATCAGCATACATATAAAATTACGTATACGCCATGTCCCACATACAGGCAAAGTCAAACAAATATATGAACGTAGGTACTACGCATAAGCATACACAAGTACACATGCATAAAGATATAATCATGAAGCTTTTGCTCATTATTTTAATCTACCGCCGCTGTTTATATAGTCGACATAACCAAATTGAATTGAAAACTAATTTCACTACTAATTTACATTTTAAAATGTGAATCTAAACAGGTTGGCGGGCCATTATGGATGGGGCCGTGAAATTCATTTAAATTGTAATTATTGTAACACAATAGCAATACATCAAAAACGCTTAAATAGATGGAAGTGTGAGAGAAAAACATTTTCAAGAGAAAAGTAAAACAACAACAAAATCTGTAGTAATTGTGCGTAAAAGCTCTCAACATTTTCTTTGTCTCTATGTACATAGTATGTATGTATGTATGTATGTTTGAATACTCAAAGCTCAGGAAACAACATCCAATTTATTTACATTTGCAATTAATGTCCTTATTCACGCAATACAATAAGCAATGAACAATGACACTAGAACAGACAGACCCCTGCGGGTTGGGGTTTAGAATATGCCCGCGGTAGGCATACCGGTCGTAAGAGGCGACTAATATGCACAAAGGTAATGATGTGCAACTCGATGGTTGATCGAACGATATGATGCCTCTCATTACCCATCTTCTCTTTCCCTAGGGAAGGAGGGAAGACATGACCTCGAAGGTTACACTGGTCATACCGAATCGGTACCACGACAGTCGGGCAGTACCGCAAGGGAGTAGCGGAGCGTACCGGAATAATATCCGGCCAAGGACTGTTATTTCGACAACACTCCCCAAAACCTTCGGGGAGTGATTTTGTTGCTAAAACAACAACAATAGGCAAACAACAAATTTTAAATTAAATATTTCAATTTAAATCAACACAAAGCGTCGGTGAAGATGCTGTTTGGGGCAGTCCAAGAACTTCGCTTTAATACAGTTTGTATGATGCTACTGGACGGTACAGTCTCTTTGCCAACAAGAATCCAACACCATACCTTTTTGGCCTGCCTTGTCACTGTAGAGATTTCACGTGCAGTTTTCTCTTTGTCCCGCTTATCGCATTTCTAGCCGAGCCCACCGAGCCTGGTTCAAATGTCATCACTCAAGAAACAGTTACCATATTTTGCAGACACACTTACCAAACGTTGGGCTCATTCGGGTTATTCAACACATCCCAATGCTTCTTCTATTTTCGATATTTAAACACGAGGACTTGCTCAAAAATGCACTTTTTTCTATTGCATTTTGAAAATGATGAGCTCAACAACTTCGGAAGATAAACACGAGTGTTAGTCGTTAGAGAGAGCAAAATCATAAACATTAAAGTGCTCCTTGTGATGGCTCTCGACCTGTTTGCGCTTTTTAGAACACACCCAACGCTTCAACGACTTTTGACAGTTCGATGTGAAATAGAACAGAAGAAGATAAAAATGAAAACAAAAACAAAATTCTTATTGTACAACAACAACAAAACCAATGCTACATACAAACGGCGGATGCTGTAAAAGTAAACTTAAACGGCAGGGCAGCACCCAAACTAACAAGCATGGCACGTATACGGATGGCGGAAACACAGCAGAATGAGATGATAGATAAACAAAAGAAGAGGCAACAGAAATGACGAAAAAATGCACATACATTTGATTGCGAATGAGCTGTAAAGTATAATTGATAAATATGCAAAAGAAAGCGAAAGACGAACATTTGTTGGCTGCTGTAGGAGAAAAGCTTTGCAGGATGAATCAGTTGGATTGGAAGCAGCGTGAGCAGCGTTTGTTTATCGCTTTGAGAAAATTGAACAATTAACGGGTTTTGTGGATAAATAATAAATAAAAAAAAGGAAATAGAATTTAATAGAAAAACGCCAAACCTAAACGAGAGTTAATTTGAATATTTGAAATGGTGAATTTTGTGAATGCCAAAAAGAAAAAAAAAAATTATAAAAAGTGCTTTTTGGTAAGCTCAAACGCTTACCTCAATACTGTCCCATAAATGAAAATTGCTTATGTATGTATTTGTGCTTGGAAAATGTGAATGATTGCAGTGAATAGCAAAGTGATGATGCGTTATCTAAGAAAATAATAAAAAATTAAAGAAATTGAAAATTTTCTTTGAATTTTTCTACGAAAAGCACATGTGCACAGCATACATTTGTATACATAAATATGTATGTATATTAGAGTGTTCCCTGTTTCTCTAGTTTGTACTTGGATTGATTCTAAATATGGCTATAAAATTTTTTTTTCTTTTGTATTTCCATACCCAAGGTATATGCCCATATAAATGAAACTAAGAAGAATGAAAATTTCTCCCGCCAGCTAATATGTTATTTATTGAATGAGATGCTAAATGTTTGGTGCAATGATGTCTGGTCTATAACTCCACTTTAATAAGCTACTGGCAGCTTCACAAAACTAATGGAAACCAAATTTATTAATTTTCGGTCCGCAACAACGCCATTCTCACTTCGTTATGATTCGAGTGCGGATTATATGTAAAACGCCTAAATGTATGCCACATAAATTTATAAGTAAAAACTGTGCGCAGTTTACGTGTGGGATGCTTCAGGGCTTTCGACCCCCTTTTAGACGCTAGGACTTTTTTTTGGTAAAACACAAAAAGAGAAAAATATAAGTTTTCGTTTGTGATTTGCTTAGAATAGTTTGCGACGGAAAACCAATGATGAATGCTTCATAACTTAACAGCACGCGCTTCTTTTCTATCCGAGCGCATTTGTGCCATCGTAGGCTTTTCAGCAAAAAATTCTTCTGCTCTTTGCAGATACCGCTCAGAGTCGGGTAAAAAACTAAACGTCTCGCGAATTTGTAGAAAAAAAATTGAATCCCCTTCTGGGAAATTCATGATGGTGGACATGTTGTATATTGCGCCATACATTTATTTATTTTATTTTATTTTATGTTTCCGGTTGTGGAATCACTGATAACAATGAGTATTAGATGGATTTTTTCTAATGTTAGAAAAATGATAAAAAAATAAGAAAACACATTACATTTAAAAAAAAAAAATTAGAAAACACGTAAAAAAAAAAAACTGGTCACGTAAAATAACGATATAAAGAAATTAGAAACCCCATATTTTTCAAAAAAAAATTTCTACCTAAATTAACGAGGCATTCCATCGTGGTAAAACCCCACTAATAATATTTAAAAAACGCTACTGTAGGAACTTAAAAAATAACAAATTTTTAGGCGCACGGTTTTGCATATAAATTCGCTCTCTAGTCACTTATGGATAACTATTGCGTACAAAAGCAAAATTTTAGCTAGACATTTTTGTAGCCTTTTCTGCGTAGTCTTTGGTCTAGACTAGTTTGCGACTAGTAAAAAAATTCTAGTTTTAAATTGACATTTTCTTTGACTCGTTTGGGCCGGTTAACAAAAAACAAAAAAAAAAAAACTCGAGAAACAGCGGCACGCCTAATACACATGCACACATATATGTAAATACATATATACGTGTATATATATGTAAATTCAGAGAAAATATATATGTATAAGCAGATATATACTATGTACATAAGTTGCTAAAGTGATGTATGCCTAAATATTTTCCGCTAATTTGCCAAATGCGAGTTTTGTCCACAAATACGCAAACGCATACAAACAAAAAAAAGTGTTTACATACATACATACATATACATAGACAGCTGTGTGTTTGTATATGTATGACTGTCATATAAAAAAAAATTTAATATATAAATGTAAACGAATGCAAAATCTTGTGTTGAACATGTGCCAGCCCACGTATGTGTGAAATTTGTTGTAGTGTTTGTGCTTTGGCAGTTATGGCATGCTGTAAATGAGTGTTGTGGCATGTCGCACAACCGAGACAACCTTACCATCACCAACAGCTCCACCACTATCAACACCATCATCAACAACAGCTCCAACAGCAACGTCGCCTAAGTGTGGCATTCAAAACAGTTACGCGCCTGCCGTAGTAAATAAATGTGGTGAGTAGAAAATCACATAAAAACATACATACATACATACATGCTCATAAGCGCTTAGCGTAAAATTTTGAGTGGCTCACTGCTATTGATAATAAGTTTCCAAAAAAAATTACATAGAAATGTTAATTCAAAGAAACTAATTTAAAAGCCTTTTGCCATTGCAATGTCGCAAATTGCGAAGAAGTTCAAGGAATTCAGTGAGCGTTCAAGATTTCAAGTGTTTACGCATTTATGTGTATTGAAACAGTGGCGCGCAAAATTATTGACATCTGTTAGACAGTTGAACTTTGATACAGTTTTTTATATGTCCATGAAAAGTTTTTTTTTTTTTTTTTTTTTTTTTGTAACTCAAAGAAAGTCGATTGACAGCTTGGATTATCAATAATTGATTTTTGAAACTAGTTTTTTGAGGCATTGTTATGCTGTTTTGATCAAGACAAAAATAGCCCAAAACCCAAAAAACTTCCGTTTTGTTAATAGCGTTAAAAAACTTTATTAATTTTGCTATACCGAAAACGAAACTTTATTTTAAATCCATTGGCCTAATCACAATGTGTCCAACATGTTACTCATACGCCATGGCATACCGTAAATACCTACTAGGGAAGCCAATTTTTGTGCTTTCGGGATTTTCGGGATTCGGTGTTACAATCAAACATATGTATGTATAATCGAATTTGGCACCGTCAAAAGCTGGAGATCAATTTAACAAATAGCACAGGTGCTCCTTCCATTATTTAATTTTGTGCTTGGCTTAAAAGCGCCAAAGCTTTTGTTTTTTAAATGGGCATTTCTTTAAGCGCTTCATTCATGATATCCTTAATTTAGATAAAGTTATATTTAGTAACCAAAACATGTTGCTTGCTTGCTACGTATTAAAACCGATTATTCTAATTGAAAGCTCTTGCTTAACACAGCAACAACGTAGATCTACTCACCAAAGAAAAACACCGACTGGCAGCTTAAAGAAAGTAGACGTCTGCTATTTGCACACAGCAACTTCCACATAAATGTTTTGCTATTTTTGCAGTTTTTCGTTGTTTTCAATTCAGCCATTCAGCATGATTTACTCATCGAAGCGAGCCCTTCATAACTCATGTGGCTGTGTGAATGCTCACATTTTCCAACACATACTCGAAAGCACCTAATTATGTTTTATTTATGTCATGCAGTGTTTAAATTTCACTTGAAGCTTTTATGTTGTGTCACATACATACATACTTATTAGCAAAAAAACTTTAAGTGAATGAAGGAAAAAATGGCATGACTTTGCAAAACACATAGCCACTGAACATAATAAAATAGAGTGGTAATAAAAAATACACTCCAAAATAAAAGCCACAAAAAGCTGAGTAGCAGCCAACCGTTTTTTTTTTTTTTTTTGTTCAAAAAAAAGTAAGCAATAAAAAAGTGCCCAACAGCGCAAAATTGAAAACAAAGTAAAAAAAAGCCCAACCGCATTGGCTGGAAATTGAGCCTGGACCCCGCCAAGTCTTTATGCATACATAGCTACAGTTGTGTTCGCAATAATAGTAGTGACAAAAAAAAAACTAAATTTGTATGAGCATACTCAAAACTCCTTTAAAAATTCTGCCCGAAAATATTGAAACTTTAATCTAAATTTTTTTAAATTTTGACTAGCTCTCCTGAACTTTGTGTAAATTTTGAAATTTTTTTCTATGCATCATGAGTTTTCCCACAATTTTCACACTAAATCAAATTTACAACTTTATCCCTTACAATATCTTAGCTCTTAATATAAAATACGTAACCACAAGCCGATTAAATAAGTGAACAAATGGTAGTCGACAACAGTCAATGACCTGCTTGAAAGCCTGCCAAGTATTAGGCAAGTTTTATGTTAAATTCCCAAAAGTGCACCCTTGAAAGCTCTTTAAACGATTTAAGCGTATTAAATATTAAATGCGAAAAGTCCGCATACTTTTAGGCGCATAAACCTTCTGGAATGCTATGTTGAAAGCTAAGAGCGATTTTTTAAGCTAAATAGTCAGCGCTAGGCATAATGCTTTAAACTTTTAGTGCATTTTATTGAAAACTGAAATTTATGAAACTACCATTTATATCTGAAATATAACATATTCATAAAAAATTGTAAAGCTTTATAAAGCTCTAATATTTTTAACTATTTAGAAAACTTTTACTTAAAACTTGTAACATAGTTCCAAACTCCGTGACAATGCAATGTTAACGAAATTTTATTTTTCAAATTAGCTTTGTTGCGATTTATTGACAAATATGTTGATACAAAAAATTCCATTAGATGGCGCACTGATCTAGGCAAATGAAAATCGCTGAAAAGGGGCGCAAACTTGCGTTCGATTTTTGAGTAACTTTCCGGTGAGGTATAGAGTTAAAGCTGAACGAATGATTTAGAACCCGTTGCAATGTTTCGTGAAAAAAACTGTCGCTAGGTGGCGCACGGACTTACGTGTTTTGAAAACTCATTTGCAATTTTGAGTGCTGCAATTAATTTTTTTGGTGATCCAGGTACCTAAAACTTAGCACATAGCTCAGGACACTAATACAACAACAACAAAATGGCGCTAGGTGGCGCGCTTATTGAGATACAAATTCTTGAAGTTTCATAATATCAATAGAATTAATTCCACTGACATTAATTCGCACTACAAAACCTTAGTGCGGGGATCTGCGAGCAATAAACTTTAGTATAACTTACTCAATTCTTTAGCAATACTGCAGTGTGCCCATCTATGAAGTAAGTTACACAAAAATATTGTTGTCTGCAAATGATTTTGCATACATTCATCTATGTGTGTAGATCTTTACTCATGCATTAGTGAGTACTTTGTATATATCTTGCCCGTATATATTAAATTTTCTCCTTTATATCCATTCAAAATGCATAACGAAGAAGCGTTGTTGCAGATACTTCATTTTGTAAAGGCTGCAGTTGAAAGTTTTCCCCACACAACTTCCAGTCAAAATAGGCAAAACTTTAGTTCGCAAGCAAGGAGAAAATTTCTAGACTTTAATGAACGGCAAGAAGAAGATAGAAACTGAATTTGTGTTCAAATTGATATTGTATTATATTTCAAGGGGAATATAACATCCAAGTACATAGTTTTTATTGAAAGTTTTTTATGATCTCCTTTCCGTTTCCTTACACTACAAAAAATCGTGTGACTAAAGAGAGCTATTCGCGTTTGATCCTTTTTGTCCACAGTCGGCTATAACTCATATTTAATTGTGTGGCATACTCATAGGGGTGTCAGTCAATTTCAGTTTTTGTAGCATACTTATAGGCGTTAAAGTAACCGTTTTGGGTAGAAAGTCGAGTAGTCCTTTTATAAATGTTTACACTTGGTCTTTCTATAGCACATGCTCAAACAAATGTGAACATTTCAAACCATTCAAAGCGATCAGCACTGCCATGAGTCGCATTTTCCTTTTCAACTTATCCCCAACGCATCCTAGACTAATAGCATTTTTTGCAGTGTACTTCCTCTTTGTTATTTTGTCAAAACTTTGTGCCTGCTAGTAATTAGAGCCACATCAATCAATCAATTGCCCATTCCATCCATGTCACACTTTCAAACAAACCTTTTATTTAATTTCAATTAAACTTGAAAATAAAAGCCACACCCTAAAACTATGCAACAAAAACGTGACATAAAGTCCAAGAACCAAGCAGCGGTGCTTTTGAATAAAAGCATAATGAGCTGTTTGCGAAACTTTTTTAGGCAAAGCAGCAAATTGAACAGCATAAAGTTATAATGAATACAGCGCAAGCCAGTGAAATCGAAAGGTTTCTCAGACAGCGTGCTCATAATAGAAATTTCCTGCAAATGTTTTTTATGAAACTTCGAGGACATATTTTATGCACAGCTCCTAAAAAATTTGACTTAGTGAATTCCGCAGGGTGGGCCGGACCGCTCCCGCATATTTGTGCTGAACGTTTCTGTGTGTATTTGTGTATTAGGGGGTAAGGCCCTGCTAAGCATCTTTACTCATTTTCGTATTTAAATATTTAGGATTAAACTAATTTTTCTCATATTTTCTTAGACAAATTTTGTAAAAGCAACTATAAGTACTTTGGTTCTTAGCAATATGGAGTTTATAAGGGCATATATAAGCACTTTGACAACTATTACTAAAATTTTTGGAATGTAAACTGTTTAAGCAACTTAAGCAATTTCTTTCGTTTATTTAATTTGCGCACCATTTTATAATTCGCAACCAGCTTATGAAATATTCTGAAGATGTAGTTTATGGCTGCATAATCAAAATAGGGATTTTCCAAGCGAAATGTGGAGGCCATCCCGTGCTTTTATCTCAGTGCCCCCAGTGCTCACCCCCAATGAATAAATACAAGGTGTAACAGGTGCCCTGCATCCTCTCAGTTCTGTATAGAACAAATAAATAAAATAAAATAATAATAAGAAGAATAATAAAATAAAATAAAATAAAATAAAATAAAATAAAATAAAATAAAATAAAATAAAATAAAATAAAATAAAATAAAATAAAATAAAATAAAATAAAATAAAATAAAATAAAATAAAATAAAATAAAATAAAATAAAATAAAATAAAATAAAATAAAATAAAATAAAATAAAATAAAATAAAATAAAATAAAATAAAATAAAATAAAATAAAACAAAATAAAACAAAATAAAATAAAATAATAATAATAATAATAATAATAATAATAATAAATATCTAAATATGTACTATGCACGCCCCCTTTTCCACCCAAAAAAAAAATACAATAAAAAAAAAACTACTCGCTCCCTTAAAGCTTAGACATAAACGTTCAATAGATTAGTCTAAGACTTTTCCCGAGGTCTGAACAAAAAACAAAAAATTATGCTTTCATAAAGGCAATCGTCATTAGGAAAAGATGAAATTAACCTTATTTAACTTCACACAACTAGTTGTGCTACATTTCTTAAAGACGTAGTCAGTGCAATGTGTTAAACATACCGATAAATGTATTCGAATCGAGCCTTAAGCAAACATTAGCTCTCCAAATGCACGAACTTCAATGCCTGCTACTATATGCGCATGCGCGTGCTCGCACAATCTCTGCTGCGTCCTTTTCTCTAGCTCTGACTTTTATGTGCGTTTTAAAAGAGCTTTCGCCATAGTAATTGCATACTTTCAAGAGCTAAAGATATGTTGTTGTAACTTTGCTGCCATCATTTACACTCTCAGCTCTCACATGCCACAATAGCGTAATAAAAACATTTACACGTACACTCAATGACACAATAATTTTAAATGTATTTATGTAAACAATTTCAATGGTTTCCGCACTTTACCGCTTGCTTTTCTGCTGCATACTTGCACTTGTCTTGCCAACAATTTCCCTACTAAATTCCTACTCATTGCTCAGTTGAAGTAGATGTACATATATTTTATTCTCAATTAGATTTCTTTTGCTTTTTGCTTTTGGGTCTCTTGTTGATTAAATCAGTGCGCATTTTTCATACCAGGTAGGCCAATATTTTTTTGCTTAGGCTTTACTGGCATTGTTGTTGGTACAACAATAAACTCATTAATTTTGTCTGTTTTTATTTTATAAAAATATTTGTAAGTCACAGTACGTGGGCAATCTAGATAACGCTGACCAAAATGTTGTGGTAATGTCTTATAAATTAGATTAGTTGTGTAAGTCACATTTTGGAGTCTGCTTCTTTGTTAAATTTTTTTCATTTCGTTAAACCTAAAGGCGTTCTACCGTCCCTTTTTTCTGAAACTATACCCAGTAGCCGCATGCATGGAATATCAAAAAGAGCGCTTTCGTACTATAAAGAACCGATATTAAATTTTATTCAGGCAGTCCTTGAATATTATTATCATTCACTCTAGTTAAAATAATTTCTTCCACCTTTTTTGTTTTTGTTTCCCAACTTAAGTTTTAATAACTACCAAAATTCTACTTTGCGTGACAACACAAAGAGAAAACTTTATTTTAACACTAAACAACACTTCACCTGCTGCTGCTCATTTTCATAAATGTAATAGAGATTCAAAATACCTCTTTCACTTTGTTAAGCTAGATTTAAAGTTTTTTTTGCTTTCAATAAAGCTCCTGCAGTCGTAGTGAGAAAACAAAAGGATAATATACATATACGTGTAGGTGTGTTTATTAGGGGCGTCCTTATTTGTATGGGCCATTTTAAAATAAAATGGTTTTTTCGTTTCTTTGGACAGGCTCCCAGTGTTTGCGTGCTTCCAAAAAAAATCGGAATGAGAAAAGTGTAGTGATAACAATGTCAAAGTTCTTGATAGCATTGCTGCCGTTAAAGTGGCCATCGGCGTTTGAAAGAAAAAATATACCCGCTCATATTATGAGAATATAGAAATAAGCTCCGAAGGTTTTTTTTTATCGACACCCGAATCTGTCAACAGAAGCCTTTACTACAAAGACCTATTCCTATTCCTATTCCCATTCCTATTCATATTACTATTTCGATTCCTATTCCTATTCTTATTCCTATTCCTATTACTATTTCGATTCCTATTCCTATTCCTATTCCTATTCCTAGTCCTATTTCGATTCCTATGCTTATTCTTATTCCTATTCCTACTCCTATTCCTATTACTATTTCGATTCCTATTTCGATTCCCATTCCTATCCCCATTCCTATTCCTATTCCTATTCCTATTCCTATTAATATTCCTATTTCTATTCCTATTCCTATTCCTATTCTATTCCTATTCCTATTCCTATTCCTATTCCCATTCCTATTCCTATTCCTAGTCCTATTCCTAATAATATTCCTATTCCTATTAATATTCCTATTCCTATTCCTATTCCTATTCCTATTACTATTTCGATTCCTATTCCTATTCCTATTCCTATTCCTATTCCTATTCCTATTCCTATTCCTATTCCTATTCCTATTCCTAGTCCTATTTCGATTCCTATGCTTATTCTTATTCCTATTCCTATTCCTATTCCTATTCCTATTCCTATTCCTATTCCTATTCCTATTTCTATTCCTATTCCTATTCCTATTAATATTCCTATTTCTATTCCTATTCCTATTACTATTCCTATTCCTATTACTATTCCTATTACTATTCCTATTCCTATTCCTATTACTATTCCTATTACTATTCCTATTCCTATTTCTATTACTATTCCTATTACTATTTCGATTCCTATTCCTATTCCTATTCCTATTCCTATTCCTATTACTATTTCGATTCATATTCCTATTCCTATTCCTAGTCCTATTTCGATTCCTATGCTTATTCCTATTCCTATTCCTATTCCTATTCCTATTCCTATTACTATTTCGATTCCTATTCCTATTCCTATTCCTAGTCCTATTTCGATTCCTATGCTTATTCTTATTCCTATTCCTATTCCTATTCCTATTACTATTTCGATTCCTATTCCTATTCCTATTCCTATTAATATTCCGATTCCTATTCCTATTCCTATTCCTATTCCTATTCCTATTCCTATTACTATTTCGATTCCTATTCCTATTCCTATTCCTATTCCTATTAATATTCCTATTGCCTAGTCCTATTTCAGAATCAAATTCTTTAGGCAATTTCGCAGTAAAAAGGCACCTACTTACAAACTCTTACACTCACAATATTATCACATTAAGTGCCATTGTACAAATTGGCCAATAAATAGAGAGCAGAAACTTTTTTTATAAACTTTTAATCGCTTACAATTTCTGAGAAAAATTTGCGCCCCAGAACTTATTTCTAGCGATATTGCTTTTGTAGTTAACAGAAGATGGTTGTTGTTGTTGTATTTGTTGTTTGTTTGGCACGGAGCTTTGATTTTCTTTGGAATGCTCATCTTCAATTGGTAATTTCCTCCAGATTTGTCTCTCTTCCACTACAAATATAAAAGCGGTGGCTTTAAAGCAGAGATGCCCACAAATCTCTTACGGGGCAAGTAAGCCTCATAGTCACATAACAATAAAAATTGTTTTTGCATTTGATTCTTATCAAACTAAATAACTCGTTTAGGGAAATTCTGTAGCTCTGAACTCGTGAGCTTATAATGTATTCGAAACGACTTTTCACTCAACTTTACGATGGCATTTCATTTGATCCAACATGGAACCTTAAGAACTCACATTCATCATTTCTTTCTAAAAAATATTTATTGCAAAATATTATTAATAAAAAGTGAGGAAGTCGAAGTTTTCCGCAAATCGTTTAAAGATTAAGTAAATTGATGTGAAAGCCAAATTATATCGTTCGACTAAATCAGCCAATGAGATCGGGGCAGTTTAGTATTTCTATCTATTTTTCAGAGAAATTGTACGAAAAAGTAGGCGTGGCCGTACAGCGATTTCGCTTATTTTCTATAGGTATGTATTACAGTAAAAGTATGCCTCTTATCAAATATCGTTACGAGTATCTAGCATATTAACGGTTCTAAAGTTATTAACAGTCGAATTGTGAAAATTTGACAGATGTGGTCGGTGCCACGCCTATTTTCAAAAAATTTGATAAAATCATCAATAGGTTGATCAACTAAATAAAGCTGCCAAAATTATTTTAGCTGATTTTATCAATGAATTATTTATTTTATACATATTTCGAAATTTTTGATATCGAAAAAAGTTTTTAAAAGAACGATTCTAAAAATATAAATGCATACTTCTAATCGTAAAACTCAACGCCTGCGAGTGGTACAAAAACAAAATGAGCAACATAGCAAGTATGCGCCTTGGGCAACTTTGCTTTAAGTAAATTAAATCAAATGATTGTGACATTAGCGATGATGTTGATGTTGACTGACGTTTAGCTGATAGCAAAAACAAGACTACTAAAACTTAACTGTTCTTGACATTTTAGTGATAAATGTTTAAATATGTGCGCGAACATGAAAAAATGTAAATTGAGCATAAATTGCTTGTGTTGCACTCAAACTCCTTAATGGAAATATGAAAACGTGATCTATTTTTTCATCAATTTTAGCAACTTCAAGGCTAAAGTTTTTGCCAAACTGTGTGAGATACTTAAAACTTCATTCACATCAAGAAATGGCACTAGATATTAAAAAAATCGTTTTAAGAATTTCCACTCTCTAATTTATTGCAAAACATCCCATTCATTTCATTTTTTAATATTTGCACAAATTGCGCTTTCACTTTGAAATTACAAAAGCTGATAGTAAAAAATAACAAAAAATCTCTATAATTCCCAACAGAAGCACTAACCACGTGCACAGATAAAATAACAAAAAAAAAGGATATCATAGCCTTCGGCTGATTACGCAGTAATCTTGCTTGCTGTTTGTGGAAACGTTTCTTTTATTAGCCAGATTAGATATTCCCATTGACAAAACGCAATACATATATACCTTGTGAATTGATTCTGAAGGATAACGCGTATGAAACAAAAAATGTAGAGAGCTTTGTAGCGCAGATATGGATGTGCATTAGACTGGTTTAAGTGTGTAGCTAATTTGAGGTCAGAATCGAATTTTTAAGAATTGAGATCCTACGTTTAAAACGATTGATTTTCAAAAAAAAAAAAAATAATAATAATATTAAATGTTTTAATTCAACGAGTTCCTTGATCGAAAATTTCGATAAAGCTTTTCTTTTTATTTGCTTAAATATATTTAAGCGCAAAAAACTGTTGTTGTGCCTAACTTACATACCTCCTCCAAACTGTTCCTATTTCAATTTTGGTGGAAAACTAAACTTTTTACTATTCCGATTTCGGTTTCACCAAATTAACCATGCCATAGTGCTATGGCTTCGAGTCGGTTTTGAAAATATAAACGTTTTACGATATCCACATACGGTGTTACGATATCCACATATCGGTTCTAAAAGCTTAAACGGTATAGAAAAACTAAAAGTTATTATTTTAATTGATTACGAACGGCTATGTTTTCGAGTTCGAAAAATAAAACGTTTTCCAACGGTTAAGTTTTCGATTTGGAAAAATACAATTCTTTCGAACCGCTATGTTTTCGATGTCGAAAAATTTATCAATAGATTACTCCTCCCAATTCCGTTTCGAAAAACTATAAGTTATGATTTCGAATTCGATTATGAAAAATTCAATGAAATTATGTATTTCGAAGCGTTATGTTTTCGATTTCGAAAAATGGAATCTTTTCGAACGGTCATGTTTTCGATTTCGAAAAATGAAATTTTTTCGAACGGCTATGTTTTCAATGTCGAAAAATTAAAAAACGACGAATTCTCTTTGTTTCTCAATCAATCCAATGTATCTATTCAGTCTAGTATATTAAGCCAGACAAACATATGTATATACATACATACATATGCTGCTCACAGACATACATATGTACAAAATGTTTTTACTTATATACTCACACGTAATGGTCACAATGCCATGTCCTGAACACATATACATACATACATACATGGTTGTAAAACTATGTATACTAGGATTTGCTTTACAAATCCCTATCTAGCATTTATATTCTTAAGGGATTTTTGCTACGTAAAGCGGAAGGAAATGTTCTCACATGCTTACGACATACATATTGTTAGAGTTATCTGTATATATGTATGTATGTATGTATATAGATATACAGCCACTAGCGTTTTGTATGAAACTTTTATTTTCAATCAATTTTCAGATGTCACAGAATATTTCAGTTTTTTAGATGCAATCATAAAATTGTATTGTGTTTCATTTCATTACAAATTTCAATCACGTTTCAGTTTGTAAAGTAGATAATTGTACCCATAGCTCCACCTCTAAATTGCACAAATTATTAGTTATGTACTTAAGGCGCATTTAAACTTCGAGAAAACTTTAGATTGCTTACATTCTTAGAACTACTTAATTATATCTAAATAAAAAAAATTGCCGCTAAGGGAATTTGGTATTTTAGATGAAACGTTTTCATGATGCTTAGGAATAAGTGATCACTAAGGAAAGGAAATAGTGCTTTTATTCAAATACTTAGATATGTATTGTATGATGTATTGCCACGTGGCACTAATACTCAGAATGTTAAAAGTTTTTAGAAGAAAATATTACAATTGTAATTACAATAGTTGAATTTCATATCAAAACTTATAAAAGAAGGCACGCTTGATGAAATTTCGGAAATGTAGGTACTCATTTTCGAAATTTCATTTTCGAAAAATTGTAGTCGTAGCAAGGTAACGAAATATTTAAAAAATGCCGGTAATTGGTGCTTTCAAAGGGTCAAAGGCTCAGTGTTTTTGTGAAAGACAGAAACTTGTGCTGAATTTTTAGAATTTCTTTTCAAAAACCTTTATAAAGTTTCTTCCACATAAGAGTACAACAAAAAATTGGGCTACATAATTTTTTAAAAGCTCTTTAAAGTTACATTTTGTTAGATTACAGTTTTATCGGTTAGAGAATTTTGCATTCTGTTTGGGTTTTTTAGGTTTGAAGTTTGTTTTTAAAACTTTATGATTTTAAAATTTGTTTCAATTAAGATTAAACTTGACCTCGAATAAATTTTGACTGACTTCATTTATCGAACTGTAAAAAGGTTTTGCATTGTTGGGAATAGTTCTTTAGTTACAGAAATTTGAGTGAAAAATAAAAAAATTTCCCAAAAAATTTGTATGGAAAATTAAAAATTGCGATACGAGACTAATTTATTTTTAAATTAAGTGCTTATATCTTTGGAGCACTGTTTATGAATCTATTGAGCATGTTCCGTAGTTATTCAAGTTATACCTAACTTCATAAGCTAAGTAAAATTTTGACGTTTATATTCACCACGATAAATGTAATCTAAGCGAAGTCAACACTTAGTCCGGTAAATCTGTTTGCTGGGTTACGATTGTAGAATACTATTTGTTATTAAATGTCTATTGTAACGTTGTTATATACATAATTGAAAGCTTACTTATCATTGATTAATTCTCTGTTTTGCAAATTAATGAAATTGATATCAATTATTTTTGTTATTGATATTGGAGACAAATAGCAAAACTTTCGTTGTCGATGCTTGCCAATAAAATAAATTTCCACAACTTTCTGGTTATATTGAACTGTAATGATGTATATTTAAACATTTACTTTAACTATTCATTTACATAGCAAAGGTATGACATTTCTGTATAAAAATGGATTAGTAAATTTGAGTTTGACTAGGTTATTTGTGGGGTCGCATTTTCATTTCTTTTGAAACAGCGAATTTGCGTCATTAGACCGTCATCCAACCACATATATCAGCAATTTAAATTTTGAGACAAAAAACCTTGCCAGTTTAGTGCGGAAATTTTAAAGTAAAGGGTTCTAAAAACAACATCAAAAATAAACCAATGAAGAAGGTTGGAAGAGGCATAAGCAAATAATCTAATTTCACTTCAGCAAAAGTGAAATGTTGGTTAGTTTTTTCTTCCGGATAACACCCAACGTATCTCAATTTTGCACAACTCAACGTTTGCACTAACAGAAGGAACGTTTGAACTTAATCGATTTCTTTTCTCATGCTTTTACAAACCACCATTACGTGATCGAAGTGCTATTTATAGACAACAAAACAGACAAAAAAAAATGTTTAAAGAAGCAAAGTTAAACGAAATAGAAGATAATCAGATGGCAACAATGGCAGCGGTCATGACAACCACAAAAGCGGATATTAAAAAGTATCCTAAGCAAATGCAAACATATATGGATTTATGTGAGCCAGCTAGCTCAGGCTCATAAACATATGCAAAAGATGATACATATGTACATCATATTTACTTATCTGACATATGTATATACATGTTCAGTGTTGCCAACAACTGGAAAAGTTTTCTCCCAAATCAATGACAAAAAACCACTGGGCCTCGTTAATGACCCGGCGAACTTCGTGCTGGCTAAAATAGATTTTTTTATTGCCTTAGGATTGCACACGTAGGTAGGAGTTTTACTTCCAAAAGCAAGGTACAATGTCTCCCTTTCCGATAGCTCCCATTTTTTCCTCGTGGATATGGTTTTGCTATCAAATATCTCCATACCAATTCTCAGATGCCTACCATGAACTCCCTTAGATATAATCATTCTAAAAAGTTAAGTTTATATGGGAGTTGCCACGCCCCTTTCTTCGATTACTCCCATTTTTCGTGGATATGGTTTTGCTATCAAATATCTCCATACCAATTCTCAGATGCCTACCATGAACTCCCTTAGATATAATCATTCTAAAAAGTTAAGTTTATATGGGAGTTGCCACGCCCCTTTCTTCGATTACTCCCATTTTTCGTGGATATGGTTTTGCTATCAAATATCTCCATACCAATTCTCAGATGCCTACCATGAACTCTCTTAGAGATAGTCAGTCTAAAAAGTTAAGTTTATGTGGGAGCTGCCACGTCCCCCTTTTTCGGTACTTCCCATTTTTTCCGTCGGTATGGTATGGTATTGGAGATACAACGCCTGTAAAATGAAGTTTTTGTGCGAAGTACCAAGCCCCCTTATCTGCGAGAAGAGTTCGTGTACCTTTGTTTCCGTTCGACATAACCTAGTTTGGAAAGAAATTGATTTCTTTCTTCTAGACTTTGTTTTGTACGTTAACTTAAACTTTTCAAGAGACAAAAAGAAGAAGAAGAAGCATGAAGATGCTAAGATAAGAGCATGTACATACATAAAACAGAGAACTCTTAACATAAGTGTTGTAAACGTGTAAAAGCCGGAAGAAGGACAAATAACAGAATACACAAAATTTCAAGAAAAATGATACCAACAAAAGACAGGAAGTAAAATACTTTGTCTACTAAGTGCCTCATAAACTACCAAATACAAAGTAAATATGTAATTTAAAGAGCAAAAACAAATGCTTCACTTAGGATATGAATAGTAGTTGTCGCCGACGGACAGACGGGTAGACAGATAGACAGACGAAGAAACTGCGGATTTAGTCTATCAGACAAACTTTTGTGTACAAATGAGCTCATTTAAGTAACGACAGTGGGATGTGTTGTTGTCTTTATCGATGATAAATGAACTGAATTTGGAGCTACAATAAGAACAACAAAAGTCGACTTGGTGCTGTATTTGCTAATTTGAGTTAAGCGTTAACATAATGATAATAATGGCCAGTCGTAGTGGTCCACTTATTGATCGCATTTCTTAAAACTGTTGCTATTTCACAATGAGAGGAAGGTGTGAGAGAACAAGAGTTTACATAACGAGAAACGGAGTTTAGGTGAAAGGGAAGGCGATAGGAAAGTGAAACAATCACAGGAATGCTAGAGTCGAAAAACTTAGAAGGGCAAGTGAAATAAAGAGGAAAGAGAAGGAGAGAAAGAAATAAAGAAAGAAAAAAATAATTCAAGAAAAAAACATACTGAGAATAGAAAGCAGATGAAAATAAAGGGGAACATATTTAGAAAATAAAAGTGACACAGAGTAGGAGTCGTTGGTAGTTACATTTGGTGTGGGATGAGATAAAGAACGAAAAAAACAAGGAAAACGCATATAATAGGGTGGACTTGGATGCAGAAAGAATTGGTGCCCGCATAAATTCAGACAGAAAATATTCAGAAATACAATTTTTCGGAAATTTTTTTCAGAAAACATTTTTCAGAAACCAAAAATTCAGAATCAAGAATTCAGAAACACCATTACGGTCATTATAACGATATTATGAAGGTTATTTTGTTAGGTTTTGAAGGGGTTGTGCTGCACTTAATTGGTAAATATTTAAAATTATAAGCCATGAGCGGCCATATGTTAACCCAATCAATTTTCTTTTAACTCTGAAATCAAATTTTTTCACATAAAAATAGTTTTACATAGGCTTCAGTAGTTGATTTGAAGCGTTTTAACCCTTTAAACGCCATGCCTTAACACATTGGTGACCTAAATCTTTATTTTTATAATTTCTAAATCAATTTTTTTGCCGGTATGTTTAGCGTTACAGCACCAGTAATTATGCATTAACCCTTTAGTGACCAATTTTTTTTCTTTAGAATTCAAAATCAAATTCTTTAAATAGGAGTTGCTATAAATATTTGTAAGGTTCTTTGGCAAAGTCGCCTATCTAAACATTCAGAAAGTAATGAGGCGGCGGAAAAAAATTAAATTCACTTTCTGAATTTTTACTTTCTGAATTTTTACTTCTGAATTTTGACTTTCTGAAAAAAGATTTCTGAAAAAATGTGTTTTTGAATTTTTGTTTTCTGAATTTATGGGGGGAATCGAAGGAACTATACTTGCAAACAGTTGTTATTTTGAACTGAGTGGCAATTGAGCCGTAATTCTCGCCCTCGACCAAAAAATAACACGTTCTCAAGGCTCCCATACATATATCCTGATGAGTATGACTCACAATCAGAGACAGAATAATAGAAAATTCGATTCTTTTATCGCAGATTTCATCCTTACAAAAATTAGTTTTCCAAAACCTATAAAAACATGTACCAAGATCTAATACAGAAAGTATAAATTTTATTTTAAAAATGTATACAAAATTCGCGAAAATTCCAAAACTTTTTTTCAAAATTTAAAACTTTTTTGCACAGAATTTTTAGATTTTTTTGGAGTTTGCAGTTTTGTAGACCAAAAAAATTTTAGTATAATATGTAAGTTCTGAAGTTCGTGGCAAATTTTGCTGATTTTTGGAAATTTTGTTTTACGACGAGCTAAAGTGTTTTTTGTCATTAAAAAAAATTATCTTCATAAACTTGAATGGCGGAAAATACAGAAGGCTCTAAGAAAAAAATTGTCAAAAATCATTATTACACTAAAATTTAATGGGCTACGAAACTGCGTACTCAAAAAAAAAAAAAAAAAAAAAACTGAAAAAAATTTTAAATTTTGATAAAATGTCTTTGAGGACACGGATAAAATATTTTTTATATTAAAAACCCTTATATTTTGTTGTTTTTTTTCAGAAAAAGTATGACTCTGTCATTAGAGCTTTTTTTTGGAGTTGCCCTTCTTTCAACATAATTTTTAGGTGACTTTTCAAGTCCTCAACTGCAATAAGGCTAAATACAACTTAACAAAATTTTTAAATATTCATAGTGCATTTGCTTCACCCCCCGTAATACTTTATAATCCTGCGCATTTAAAGGGTACGTACATATGTAGCTCAACCAATTAGCTATTGTACACGCTTGCCAACACTAATAAGTCTAATTAAGTGAACTGAAGTGAAAAATGAATGCTGCCTTTTTGTCGTTCGCTTCGTTTAGAGATGAAAAGTCGATGATATATTAAAAATGAGCTAATGAATGACAGCTGTACGCCGGTTATTTTTTTTTTCTTTTTTTTTTTGATTTTTTGTTTTATACTTTATTGCTTTTCAACTTTATTAAAAATAAGTAATTTTACTTTGTCAGTAACTTTCTTGCTTTATGCAATTTTAAAGCTTTTCCACGGCTAATCAAAGTGTCTGTATGTTTGTGCTTTTTTCTTATTTTGTTTACTTTTCCCTAATTCAATTGGTTTACGCACATTTTGTTTATGTCATTATTAACTTGAATGCTTGCGAAGACTGACAACTGACAATTTAACCTCTCAGTTGTTTTTGTTGTCACGTTGTTATAAGGGCGCACCAACGATTGACCTTGATATTTTGTTGTGAAAATACAAATGGCCTTTGTTTACAGGTACTGTCGTTCAGGTTACTTGCACCTGACTTTGATGATGACCACCAACCGTATGACATTAACATTTCAAACTTGTGGTCTATTTACTTGACTGGCTATTTTGCTCGTTTGGCATGCAAATAAGCGTAGGCGCTGAGGATAAATGGAAATACGTAAAATGTGCTTAAGTCTAGTATGTGTTGTTGTTGTTGTTGTTGTTGCGGCCAATGAAGTCTCTCGTGAATGTGTTAACGCCTTTGTAAATATTAAAATCCTTATTTGCAAAATAATATCATAAAAGTCACGTTGCTAAACAGTTTATGATGTTCACTTAATTTGAAATCTTCGATAATTTACTTCGGAGAAAACGCCTACAGGCAAAATTTGTTGAAGTCAAATAGCAAAAGCCATCTCGTGGTGGTTCCAACTGTCTTTAAATATGGTTAGGAAGGACCTAAGTGTTTTTGGTTTTAGATGCGTCCTGTCAAATGTTTGTACGGCATGTGCCCTTTTTGAGGAGAACAAGCTACAATCTAGAGTCCCAGTCAACAATCAATGGCGATACTAGGACAATGTTATTCAATCTCAAATTAAATTCAACTGCATTGCCAGCCAAATTGCTTATTAGGATATGCGTGCAACTGACAACTGCCTAGCGTGCAGCTAAGCATGCTGATTAAATTAAATAAGCTCTATATAAGGTGTACATTTATGGTTAGGGTGCGTTCTGAACGAAGTTACATTTACATATGTATCTACCTTTTGTTTATTTTTCCAGGAAGTTTATAGCAACATACAAGACTAAGTATGTGTAGGTACTGTATATATGTATATACATACATTCACACTTAACATGGTCCTTGATATTTTCATTTCATTTATATGCAAATAATTCAAATGTCAATGAAGGTTTCATTATATTGAAATAAAGTGTCAAAGTCAAATGAAGTGAGATTAAATTAGGTTAAATTTCAAAGCAAAATAGTCGTAGTCACCCCACTCCACAAAGCGAACTGACTTGTTCCAGATGGCTGATCCAGACACATAACTTCTATAAATTCCCAATATCAAACTCATGTTAGGCGACACTTTTGTTTGAGAGCACATAAGCAAGATCTGAAGGTTTTGAGCACGAGCCCTCTTATGGGACTGTAATTATGCAAGGTGCGGTTTCATCGCTCCTAAACTGTCCTTGACAGCAACACAATCGTTGTTCCTGCAATCGAAAATTAATGAGCATAACCAACTCTCACTTCAGCTCAAAGTTACCTAGCTGGTTATGTTGCAATGCCTTCACTACCCTACGAGAAATGAAATGTATGGGGGAATATTAAAAGTCTGATAAGCCTTGAGACGTCTGAGTTGTTCCGTTCAACGGCACGCTCTTACTCAATACATCAGATAACTTTTAAATTAATTTTATTTCTAATATCTCAGCAGCTCATCCCCAGCCATTTTCAGGTTATACATTTAAAAATAATAAATAATGCAAAACATCAAGGAAAAGAAGTAGAGGAATGTAAAAACTGTGAAGCCAAAAAGAGAGCTAAAATGATTAAATAAGATTTGTGCGATAAATTGATACACTTATGATTAAAAGCAGCCAAATGAAAAAAAACAAGTGACTCCAATCTAACTACAGGGTGGTGCATAATAACAATATAACGTCACTTCCTGAGGCTGTCAGTTAAAGTAAAGCACATTCAGACGGTTTCTAGATCTATAGGGATTTATTGGCATGTATTATTGAAGCAAACATCTATGAAGTACTTTCTCATGCAATAAGCTATAGATTTACTGTGCATAAAACAATTTCATTCATGAATCACCCTGTGTATCCTACTAATATCTCACATAGTCTCGTCTCCGTGCGTTTGCTTGACAGGGGGCGCTTAGATTTACGCGTGTACGGATAATATGCCCCTGAACTCATGCTCTTATAACACACAAACAATTTGTCAATTTGCTACAACAATACATCATTGATATTTTAACACGAACAAAACGCTTGTATTTTGGCGCGCTTGGGGACGCCAATGTAGTTGTGGGTGTCATTTCTGTTTTTGTTATTTTTGCAGTTTTGTTTTTGTGTTCTCTTTTTTTTTATATTTTATTATGCTGACAACATGCTAACCCAGTTTTCACACCAACAACAATTTATCGTTGTCAAGCAATTTTCACCGTTGTAATTTTCCTTTTTTTTGTTTTTGAATTTTTTATTTTTCTTTTTTTGTTTTTGAATTTTTTTTTTTTTTTGTTATCTTTTGCCTTTTCTCAGTACAAAAGCGTAAAAGTGACAAATGCCGGTGGTGTTTTATCCAAAAAGACAAAAATGAATGCGAACAAGCACCGTAAATTGCATGCGAAATTGTTTGACGCTCTATTAATGCTGAGCTGACTCTGCTATTTCATTGTAGGCAACAATACAACAACACTACTACAACAAATTGTCTCTAAGCGCCACTTAAGTGTGGCCTCAAGTGACGTACATACAAATCCCAAGAAAAAGTAGCAATGCATGTTGGGTGTCAGCAAAAGACATACAAATGCAAAACTCCGACACCTTGTCTGATCTTCTCTAAATGATGAATCGTTTAATTTCGCCTTTTTGTAGCACTTCGTATGCACGGATTGTTACAATGCTCTAATTCATTGGTTTTGCAGGATGGTTCATGGAACGAAAGTAACTGCAGAGGACTGAAACTCGTAATTATAGTAGGTGTGTGAGACACATTTTAATTTAAAAACCTTTACTTAGTTTAAAACACCCTCTAAAATTGAAGTCCATTTTAGTTATATAAAAAAAAAATTTAAACAAAATGAACAGGAAAAGTGTAGCCATATAAAAAAATAAATTTCTTTTTGCCGCTATAAAAAAGTTTTAGATATTCTAAAAGGTTTCCCTGTTTCAACAAATTTTTTCATAACTTTAGCAATAAGCGCATATTGCACTCGCCCGCTTACTTCTACTTTTCATCGCATCTTCTTTGGCGAGTAGGAGTGGAACGCAGTCAAAATGCGTGGAATGAAGGAAATCGCGTTCAGAGTTGATTTTAAGTAAAATTTAAAAGCAAAAAACTTTAATTTGAACTGAATTTTACCATGTACTTTAAATTAAATATATTTTGAATTGTTCCACTTCAAGTTTAATATTACGTTTCTTTGAAATTATTATTTTTCAATATTTAATACGACGCACCCTGTGTTGGTTTGTGTGTGCGTGTGCAGCCTCGGAAAAACGTATGCTACTTCCCCGATTTAAGCGCCTAACTCGATTTGATAAATTGTTCGTGTACTCGTAAATATTCGCAACGAAATGTCAGTTTAAAATGTTTTAATTTCGAATCACCCTGTAAAAATTCCAAGTCCTGTATATAATAACATAACACAGCTGAGTATCGAAAGAGTAAAGCCAGCTTCGTTAGCGAAGTGAGGAAATGGTAAAAACGTCAAAGAGCCAGTGACGTGCTACGAATGTTTAATTACTCTTTATATGTAATCATGGAATTTATATTTGACAAGCCCGAAATTCTCGGGATTTACAATATAATACTAACAGTTAACTGCTTGTGATTTATGAATATTTAATTTTAATATAATATTTTGTAAAGAAAAATGCGGACATTAGATTTTCCTCAAAATTTCTCTGATTGATTCAAAACAATTTCCTTTCCAAAGCTACAAATTTTTAATTAACAACATTTTGAAGAATACAATTTTGCTCCGGAAGTTGAAATCTTTTTAAAGGAAATGTGGTTACCTACAAATTCGATTTTTGAATTGCCATCAACTAAATAAAAAAAAACCTATAAAAAAACACACAAAAAAATACTAAAAAAAACTTTTTTTCTGTGTTTTAAGAATAATTTGTTCAATTTATTCACGTTTTCTAAGCCAGACTCTCGGAGAAACGAATAATCCCGGAAACGCGGTATTGTAATTTCAGGTCCCGAAACGAGTTTTTAAAATGCAAAAATTAGTCATCCCTACCATACCCACAAGTACATATGTATGTCCTTATAAAAGTAGAAGCCAACGTTTATGTATACATACACACACTTTGAGTGGCCTCCAGCTTACGACTTGTTATTTTTATACCTAGTAGTGCTTCGCACACAAGGTATATTAACTTCATTCGCCTAACGGTAGTATGTAACGGCATAAACGAATCGAGATAAATATTGACTTATATATATCAAAATGTTCAGGAGGAAAAGAGAAATTGATTGAGCCATGTCCGTCCGTCCGTCCGTCCGTCCGTCCGTCCGTCCGTCCGTCCGTCCGTCCGTCCGTC
This sequence comes from Sphenella marginata, assembly GCA_951509765.1. Classification (NCBI taxonomy): domain Eukaryota; kingdom Metazoa; phylum Arthropoda; class Insecta; order Diptera; family Tephritidae; genus Sphenella; species Sphenella marginata. Next base: position 20,444,159 of record OX608082.1, read on the forward strand.
CGTCCGTCCGTCTGTAAACACGATAACTTGAGTAAATCTTGAGATATCTCAATGAAATTTGGTATGTAGGTTCCTTTTCACTTATCTCCGAGCGCTATTGAAAATAGGCAAAATCGGTTAAAAGCCACGCCCTCTTTCTATATATATAATATTTTGGAAAATACAAAAAGAGTGATTATTCAGTACATAATACACCTATAAGGATATAATTTGGTGTGCACTTTAGCGTTAAGGCAACAAATATATTTTTGAAGAAATTTTTAAAAAGGGGCGTGGCACCGCCCACTTTTGATATAGTCAAATTTGGAAATATTATTAATCATAAATCAAAAACCGCTCAAGATAGCAAAATAAAATTCAGCACACATATATATATTAATACAGGCAATATTTCGAAAAAAAATTAGCGAAATCGGGTTAGGTCCACGCCCAATTTTATACGAAAGATTTTGAAAAGGATCATAGATATATTGAATATGCTATAACTTTGCTTAAACTAGCTGTATATAATTTCTATTTCACCTCTGAAGTGTTCGTGGGCAAAGAAAGTCGAAAGCACAAAATTTTTGGAAAATGGGCGTGGCCCCGCCCCTTTATGGGGGATTATTCCACAAAACTTTCCATGCCATAACTTCGGTAAAAATTGACTTATTGAAACGATATTTAGAGAAAGTGTTCAGCATATAAAGCTTACTCTTTGCTGTAAAAATAAACAAAATCGGAGAACGGACACGCCCACTTTTTGAACACAGTTCTAAAAAATTTCTTCGTAAATTTAAAATCGCGATATTTCAATAATTGTATAAGTTATATAAATAAGATTTTACGCACATAATAAGCCTTTTAAGCAAAACTGAACTGTACAAAAATTTTGTCGATTTTGGTGAAGTAGGCGTGGCGCCGCCCACTTTTTAGCATAAAAGCTCTGCTATTTTCAAAAGCGATTGCTTGGAATTTCAAGAATGTATTTCAATGAAATTTTGTGAGAGGGTTCAGAATAGTATGTAGTATACTCCTGCCAAAAATTACGCAAATCGAATAACAAACAAGCAAGATTTACGGGCAAGTAGTTAACACCCTACTGCCTTTTTTTTATTAATTTTTTTTATTTTCATACCTTTCATGAACATGAGAAAAGGTATTTACATTTTGTTATTTAGTAATAATTTAATTTACCACTCACAACAGAAGTGTTTTTATCGAAAACAATCAGTTGCCTTTATAACAAATTTTCAGGTATGTATTAAAATAGACCTGAGTAAATTAGGATACCAAAACAGATCACTACTAGGTATTTAATGTTCGGTTACACCCGAACTTAGACTTCCTTACTAGTTTCCTTTGTTTTCTTAAGCGCTCCTATTTATTCTTGCCGCGTCCGCTATTACCGTCGACCATTACAGTCTGCTACAGCCAGCAACGCATTCATTTCATAGTCAACAGTAGCAATTGCAAACATCCTTTATGCTCCTTCACTCTTTGGCCTTACCCTCGTCCTCTACACAGAATTTTTACTTTATAAAATTGTTCTTGTGCACCTGCCTTTTTTTTTTATCAAGTTTTTGTTTTTGCTGTTTGCTCTCACCACTTCCTGGCCGAAAAAGTGGGTCAGTAAATGTTGAGTCATTCATATGCTCAACCATGTTTCAACATTTAAATGCTTCCTTGAACATCCGCCAACAACACGTTCACTTTTCTACACTTTCTCTCTGGTGTTGTTGGCTTTTCAATGCTTTTTTTGCTTGGGTTTTGTTGTTTGTTTTTAGTGTTTGGTTTTCCTTTTATTGGCCGTGTCTTATTAAGGCAATTTGTAGTTGACTTTTATTACGTTGATATGAGGGAGTTTCAGCTCTGCATAATGACGACGTACAGTTGCAATCACGTTGAATGCGTCAACATTAGACCAGAGATCCTGCCTAGCTTAGGGGACAATTTAGCGGTATGGCTAAGGTTAATGGACGCAATATTGTATTCAGTTAAATTAATTGTTGTGACGTTTTGCGCATTTGTTGGTAGTGTGGGTGGTGTGCTTTCTGCGTTGTACAGCAGAGGTGCAAATAATAAAATTTATGAAATTAGCTAGAGATAGTGAAGAATTGTGAAGATTGTTGAATTAGGGACGCCAAATACAAGTTAAGGTGGGTTGGGAGAATCACCGATAGATCTAAAGTTTTTGCACTATATTATTTAGGTTCTGGAAACCACAAATCTATCACTATCACTATCACTATCACTATCACTATCACTATCACTATCACTATTACTATCACTATCGCTATCACTATCACTATCACTATCACTATCACTATCACTATCACTATCACTATCACTATCACTATCACTATCACTATCACTATCACTATCACTATCACTATCACTATCACTATCACTATCACTATCACTATCACTATCACTATCACTATCACTATCACTATCACTATAACTATCACTATCACTATCACTATCACTATCCCTATCACTATCACTATCACTATCACTATCACTATCACTATCACTATCACTATAACTATAACTATCACTATCCCTATCACTATCACAATAACTGTCACTATCACTTATTATTTAATGATAACACGGGTGTTCGATTATTTGATTTTCAATTACAATTTTTTGATTAATGATTACAACTAAATTTAACTATAATACAAATAACTGAAAACTAAATGACTAATTTGTAATTAATCTCCATGCAATTAATCAGTTTTCTAAGTAATGCAAATATTTAACTTGCAAATTAGCTTAGATTCGATTTTATTAAAATAAAATGAATAATTTTTAATTTATGAATCAATTAATCAAGTTTGGCATGCTCGATAAATCGCACATCACTAACGTATATACAATTAAAATTAATGACACAAAATAAAGGAAACAAATAAGTAATTGTAGCTATTGTATTTTGGAAGTGAAGGAAATTTGAAGTATAATTATTAAACTACTTATTGATTAAGTACGATGAGCATATGGCAAATATTGTCATGGCGCAAAAGTTTTATTAGATTAGAGCAATAAATATGAGCACAATAAATAGTATGAAGGCTGTTCCAATTAAAATGTGTAATAGTCGGATGAGGCTTAATTTGAGATGTGAAAAACTTGATTGCTTTACTAAATCTATTAACTTAATATCTAGCAGAACGTGGAAAAATCTCTCTGATCTTATGAAGAAGTCTAGTAAAATCCGTATTGGATCTATAAGGAATGCTAAGACGGTTGTCTTCAAAATTCTCTTTTCTATTCTGAGTTTCTTTTTGTTTGTTCATGCATGAAATATTTACTCTCGTTTGATATTTTAAAGTAGAATGATAGACCTGTGTAAGGTGGTATATAGCAATAGATCACTACTACGTTCATAATATCCGTTTTCAACCGAACTTAGACTTCCTTACTTATTGTATCTAGCAAGCAAGAATATTGCCAATTCATTCACATACAAAATCAATTTTCCGCTTGCCATGTACTCACATAAAAAATGTATGCAATCTCAATAAAACCAAAGAGTGCTGACAATCAATAAAATACTTTTCAGAGCGATGCAGCAGAAGGTTGTGCCACACAAAAGACCAGAAAGCCAGTACCACCTATTCTTAGCAGCAAGAAATTATTGACATGTCAGTAATACGCTTAAAAAAGCTTACCAGCTGTGCACAAATTGAAATAAGCAGAACTCAATGCAAATGACAAACAAAAGGTAGCAAGTAAAATAGCAGTGGCTGGTCATCAGATTGAAATGGCTAACATACATACATACACTTTGCACTAGAGAGAGAGAGAGAAAAAAAGCATAGATATTACTTGTCAAAGGAAAGCTTATTTTACTGTGCCCTCAACTAGTTAATCACTGTGGTGTGTGCCTCTTCTAGTACACAAGACAATAAGTTATCTACAGCACGAAATTTAAGTTGTTTGAAATTTCTCAAAAACAAAGAAGGATACAGATGTCTTAACAGAAAGTGCAAATCTGAGGGAGAGGGCTCCTCTTTAGTAATTAAATTTGAATTTATTTCATTTCATTTTATTTTATTTTATTTTATTTTATTTTATTTTATTTTATTTTATTTTATTTTATTTTATTTTATTTTATTTTATTTTATTTTATTTTATTTTATTTTATTTTATTTTATTTTATTTTATTTTATTTTATTTTATTTTATTTTATTTTATTTTATTTTATTTTATTTTATTTTATTTTATTTTATTTTATTTTATTTTATTTTATTAGCTTGCAAATTTTACAAATATATGTAAATAGAAAGGCCGTAAAAACCAAAAACAAAATTATTTTTTTTTATTTTAATTTATTTTATTTTATTTTATTTTATTTTATTTTATTTTATTTTATTTTATTTTATTTTATCTTATTTTATTTTATTTTATTTTATTTTATTTTATTTTATTTTATTTTATTTTATTTTATTTTATTTTATTTTAATTTATTTTATTTTATTTTATTTTATTTTATTTTACTTTGTATTTTTTTATTTTATTTTACTTTGTTTTATTTTATTTTATTTTATTTTATTTTATTTCATTTAATTTTATTTAATTTAATTTTATTTAATTTAATTTAATTTAATTTAATTTAATTTTATTTTATTTTATTTTATTTTATTTTATTTTATTTTATTTTATTTTATTTTATTTTATTTTATTTTATTTTATTTTATTTATCATATGTTTCGTGTTTCTCAAATTTTTAATTTAGCTAAAAATGGACTTTGTTGTCTTGGACTGCTTACATAGAATTATATATGCGTACGAATATAGAAAAACATACTTATACATTGGTAACGATTCTATATTTTATTTCATTTTTTTCTTCCAGCGCAGCGCAGACATCTTGAAATGAAGAAACATTTCTTATCCATGTCAATAAAAGTGGCAAAAGTACGAATTTAAAAGAAACAATGACTACAGAAACTTATTTGGATTTGACCTTTGATCGCAGTGGAAAGAGTGGAAAGCGTCCTATAAGACCAAAATTGTTAAAATTAACTGACGTCACAATGCCACATCGCAGTCGTAAAAAGACAAAACTGAAGGTAGGTTTGAAATATTTTTTGGTGGATACAAGAGGCAATGTAAGCAAGTGTTCATAAATAAGATAATAGGGAGAGTCGAAGGAAAGAGAATTTTTGTTTGTTGAAAAATGTTAAAAAATCCTTTTGAAAATGTCAGCATATCTTCAGACATATCAGTGTTATAATAAAAAAAAATTGTGCCCAAAGCTTCATCCAAAAGTAGTCGGTAATACAGATATCTTTAGTAACAATTACATTTTAGCTACCAATAAATACTTTTACTTGGATTTAATTGCTGTTCTCTTGAGTAAGTCGTTTCAAACTGCATGTTATCCTTGCCCAAAATTTATTTGATTTTAATTATCAGAAACAAACTGCGTCTCGTTAGTTTAGTAAGTTCAAGCGCTAATTAAACCATCAGCTGTGTTTCGCAAAAGCGCGCGAATTGAATACGTAAAGAAGAAGAACACATTCTAAGAATCACAAAGATTGTACAAATTGTGCTCTACACACAAACACACTCAACGCCACCTACTTAAACACTGGCTAGCAGTGAAAATCATCCAACACCTTACAGAATTTTATGCAAAAGCTTGCAAACACTAATTCCAAAAAGCTTCAATGAAAGCCCATTAGCAAAACCAACTGTATCATTTACTCTAGAAGACACTGTATATGGGCAGCATCCGCTGTTCTGTATTCGTTTTACTGCTTCTTACGCAGTTAACTCTTGATTTGTGAGAAATTATGTACACGATTAGAGTTTGCTATCGTTGTTACTTGCAATGGGAAAGCTCCTCTGACTCGCTGCTACTTAGTTTTACAACAAATTTTATATTTATTTGCATACTTTGCAATTTTGTTTTTTTGTTTTTTTTTTTTTCAAAGCAAAATGTAAGGCAAATTAACACAGCGAGAACTTGAGTAAATTCGCAGTGGTAATGAGAAGAAGTAATTTATATTTGAAATAGAAAGCTTGAGATTCAAATTAGTTCTGATTCGAAAAAAAGTCGATCCAAAGCTAACTCGGCTTTAAGAGATAGTTTAAAAGGAGATTTAAGTTAGTTTTTTTCAGCTTATCCTGAGAAGTAATTTTCCAACTGTACCAGCTCGGTCTCCTCATAGGCGCAACTTTCCCTTTAAGTCGAAACTCACCTTTAAATATCCAATAAGTATTCGATTTACGAGTGAGTCTATTTAACTATTTAAGCCATTAAGTATTTATCAAAAAAAAAAAAAAAGAACAGTTTCCTTGTTTAACCCTGTGAGTGCTGTCTTTATCGCACGCTAAACTCTCATTGAATCATCGTTCATAAACTATTCACAATTACGAATTTTTTCCACTAACACTCACACAGCAACAGACAATGTGCTGTTTGTTGAAAATCGTGCTACAATTAGAATTTTTAATTAAGGTTGGTCATACTCTAGAATTGTGCCATTTATGTAGCTTAATATGCCGTGTTTCATGGCGTGTGAGTGTTAACGCCCTAACGCCAGAGTGTTGTTAATTTTTGAATTTCAGCATGAATTTACATTTATTTGTTATTCATATTGGGTACCATGTCCATGTACAAACATATATATTTACTTGTAAATGTATCTATATACGCCAAACAGCCTGGCAGTCAACTCAACTGGTTACAAACTACCACACAATTGGTATGAGAACTGAGCAAAACTATTATTACATGGATTATTCCTCAATATATTTGGTTCAGAAATATACTAGTCTCAAACTAGTTTGAAGTGTATAGAAATGAAACTACTTCAGTTGTTATAAGTCAGGCCATTTAAAAGCTACCGTGCCGTACTCGTAGTCTGCGATATAATTGTAGAGATATTGTTTAGGAACACACTGGGAGAAATCCGTGAAATATGAAACAAAAAATTCCCACACTTTTTTTTTAGATATTTTCGGACCATAGACAGTTTAAATTTATATTTAAGACCAGTATGACCTTTTTTTGAACTAGTTTAATGCCATTTAGGAAATACTAGTTGTGTGGTATTGTTGTTTGGGAGCTACTTTAGCATTTTCGTTGCACTAATTTTATGTTTCAATACGACGTAAAATACCATTCTGTATTGCGAACAAAAGCTCAGACGAACGATTCGTCTCCTAACGATTTCGTCTAGCAAGCGTATTCTCTATAATTTTCGTTTGCCTATGAGTTTTTGACAATTAATTTATTTTATTTTCCTGAAAAAATTGTGTTTTGTTGCTTCGATCGTCTTACGTATTACAAACAGGCGAACGATTCGTCTATGAGACGAAACGAAAGTTCGTTTCGTGATACAGAATGAGGCCCTTAATTTTTTTTTTAATTTCAAATAGGTGGCAATTCTGCAAAAACACCATAAGTGGGAACTCTTATATGAACGAGTTTCGTTTTTGATTGATAAACTATATACAACATTTGATAGAAATAAATAAAACGTGCACTCAAATTAAAATAAAGTATATGTACTAAAAATAATGCATATAATAGCTAAGCTGGCAAACCCTAGAGGCAACCCACTCTACAAATAATTTTGCTGAAATAATTATCATTTGATATTCATACCTATGCTCCTACTAACAAATCTCAGCTCATGTAGTATACGAGTAAATGTAAAAGTCGATGCAAAATGCTTAGAATAGTTTGCGAGGTAAGAAGGTGGCAACCCTTTGTGGTAGCCCTACTTAAAACTATAACTATGGCAATATGACATAAAATACCTTTTGCTTGCTAACCACATTGATATATCTTATATCATAACAAAAAATTCAAATAGATGGCCACCCTGTAAAAAAAATTATTTGGTGGCAACACTCATCCAAATGCTAATCCCTTGCTGCTGCTTCGCTTCTTATCACCCACCACCTTTGAATATTTCACTTCTGACCGCTGTTCGTTTTCTCTATCTTCTACCTCTCTGAAAGCTTTCCGTCTACCTCGAACTTGGCACCAACAAAAGGTTAATATTAAAGTAATCACTAATGTGTTTGAACCTCTTGATCTGTCATATGTATTTGAAATAAGGCAGCTAGTGAGTTTGTGTTAAAGACGGGCTTCGCTTTATTGAAAAAATTAACCCTTGTATGCCCGTAACCCAATTTTTTAATGAATATTGCTCTCATCTTGTCTGCCATTTGTGTTTCTAGAGTGTTAAGAGTAAATGCAAAAAAAAAAAAATAAGAGAGATAATAAAGAGGTGCTAAATTTCTTTTTAAATTTAATAGAATTTATTTGTTCCATTTCGCCTTTTGCGCCTCAAGAGGATTTGAATTTCTGTTTTAATTTGAGACTTGGTTTTCCAATACTATTATGACCCGTGGTGTGAATAATATAAACCAATTTAATAATGTATTTTCTCTCCATATAATATGTATTACTTTTTCGAGTGCCGCTCATCCCTTCATGCGAAAACAGATACAAATTTGGATATTCATATACAAACACATGCAATTAGCTAAATACATACTTTTATATTTATACTCAGTTGCTCTCGACACAGTGTAGATTACCTAACTCAGCATAGTTCACACAACTTCAGCAAATAGAATAAAATAGAAATAAATATTAATCTACCCAAATGTTGTGCCTGAGCTCAATAGTTGAAAGAGAGGCTACCTCATCGTTCTTCTAATAAATTGTACCAGCCTACTGTAGTTCCAGCAATGCAAGGTAGCGATGTTTTGGGGATAGGTCTGGTTGGTGTCAACTTTCAATAAAATTTCACAACTGGGTATATGGCGTATGCTTGCTAGCTAAATCATAATTAATCATTGCAATATTTAAGTATGTGGTATTCCGCAGCAAGCTTTTGTTGTATCCAGGTATTTGCATATTAAAGTGTTTTTTTGAGTGGAAATATTACTGAGGGCTAATATATTTAGGACTCTTCCATTTTGCTTATTTCAAGGGGGGGATTGAGGCATTTTTTAAATTTACAAATATAGGCGACTTAGCATTATTTATTTTTGGAAACTTTCAAAAATGAAGAAAGCGAATTTCCGGTCATCAAAAGAAGTGCCACTAAACTTTCATAAAACTTATGCACCAATACTCCAAAAGTCATTATTCTGAAAATCAAATACTTATAAAGGAATCAATTAAAACAGCGCTACCAATACCTTTTCACCTTTTCAATAAAACCTGCATCACTTGGGGGTCAGTAAACGAATTTCGTTAACGGCTACGCATTTTACACATTTCCCTTTCCCCTTTTCCTTTTAAAATATGCAAATCTGTTATTCGTTTAATTTTATAAAAATTAACGCTACAATTTATTGAGTTCAAGTCAATTCGTTTATGTATTCTGTGACTGTTTCAAAATTGCGCTGTTATCAAATTCGTACTCATAAAAGCCACACCCACACTCACACATATGTACATTACAACGGAAGTAGGTTACTCATACGCCATGTGGCCCTTTAAGCGAATCAAAGCAATAACAAAGAGCAAATGAAATAAGAACACTTCACATGAATTTGTGCAAGTAAGGAAGATGTTATTTAAAGTGCAAGGATGGGAATATATGTGGATGTGGTATATACTAGGGATGCGAATACCGTGATCTCACACTTTTCGGGATTTACAATCAAATATGTGCGATTTGTTTATGAGTTCTTTTACTGCTCACACATTTGCACATCTCCCCACTGCAACACTCATTTATCATTTGTTTGCAGCAATGCTGTGCTTGATATCAATGAAATTATGAAAGTTTGAGTATTACTCAAAAATTTCGGGATTGCATGAACTAGGATTTTTTTTTCCAGAAGCTATCTCTGTAGCGATAAATATAATTGCATCCAAATCCGTTTTATAGTGGCCGAGATCTTGTCAGTCAAAATCTTAACTTGCGTATTCCGGGATTGAAAAAATCTAACAAATAAGCATTTCTAATACATACATACAGTGAGTTACACTCAAAATGGTCCACTTGGGTATATGTATTTTAAAAAACTTCTTCAAATAATAATTTGATATAAAAATATAGATTTTACTATTGTAGGTATCTTTTAAAGTGGTATTTCCAAGTTTATGCGAAAATTTCGAAAATTCTTTGAAGATTCAAAAAACGGGCTGAAAGTTTTCAAATTTAGAGCTAGATTTCCAAATATGCAGTTTTGTAGCTTATGAAATTCTAGTCTCACAAAGTGCAAGTTTCAAGGACTAAAAAATTCGGTTGATTTTTGACAATTTTTTTTCTGCGTGCTTGTAGCTAAATTTGCATGAAAGAAAATACCAAACACTGCGTCGAAAAAAAAATTATCAAAAATCAACGAAAATTTCAAGAGCTTTGAGATTTGTACTTTATGAGACTAGTATTAAATAAGCTACAAAACTGCATACTCGGAAATAATTTTTTAATTCTTGTTTTAAATTTCAAAATTTTCAATACTATTTTCGAATTTTGCTAGAATTTTTACAAATTTTGTCTAAACTTGGAGACATTAGTTTGAAAGACTTCTATTACAGAATAATCTATATCTTATATAAAATTAACAAATGAGTTTTAGTTGTAGAATTTTTCGAAATTTATTTTCGAATAACCAAATGAACCATTTTGAGTGGCACCCACTGTCTACATATAAATATAACAAACGCTTTATATATTTAATTTTGTATTTGCGCTCAGCATGACTATACAATTTTTGCAGAAACAAAAGCACGTCATCTGACAGGTAGCATCTATTGTATTTCCACAAAAGTGCTTTTAACGCTAAGCTGCTTTTGTTTAGTCTATAGTATGTGTATATTAACATACAGGGTGTGTTGAACAAATTGGACACGAATTCGAATTGATATTAGGCTGCCAGCACACTGTCTCCAGTTCAAGCCGCCTTCTCTTAGGGTGACATCAATAAAATTATTTGTTTGGTGTGAGAAAACCCGAAACCTATTTTAGAAAAATAATCCTTCATAGAGGTCATGAGGGGCTCCTGCTGCCTTCTATGGCGACTCTTGCAAGCAGGGCGTAGCTTCGATTTGTAAGACTTAAAAGAGAGACATTATTTTGTTCTGTCTAAAATCTGTTTCTGTTGCCTCTAGCAACATTTAATTTCACCCACGCTGTATACCTAGACCACAACTTTAGAGTGTGTGAGTAAATTGCATGACACAGCATGCTTCCAATCACCGCAACTAGCGTTGCAACAGAGGGCGCTCGTGCAGGTATTCGAATGCGGTCTTCAAAGCTGCCGCAACGGAAAACTTTTCAATCAGATTTCCTTTTCGAGCAACATTTCCGCTATGCCAGCAAAAAACAGCAAAAACAACAAGCACAAGGGGCACATATGGGCTACGCAAAATGCTATTGAATGAGTGATAAACGATTATTTTGATTGCGCGGGAAAGAGTACTTCAGCGGGGTCTATGAAGTGCCGATGTCACATTGTGGCTTTTGATGCCGCATATTGTGAGTTGGCGAATATTTTGTTTTACTTGCGGCCTATAAACCATTGTACTCAAAGCCATTTTGATCTTGATTCCGATTTAATTTATTTATTTTTTTTTTTTTTTCGTTATCATTGCAGAGCAAAGAGCGTTCAGTATCCTCGGTGCGTGACCGCATTTATGATGATCCAGCCTATACCGATGATATCAGCCATTTGGCAAATCCACTACGACGCAATAGCTGCTCTGGTAAGACGGATGGTAGCAAAAGCAAACATTTTATGAGCGAAAATCTAAGTGGCGGCAATATTGGCCCGATTGGCAGTAGTTCGTTGGGTAAGCGTAGCAAATTATCCAAAGAATTTCTACAACAAAATAAAATACGCGATGGTGGCGCACACTATGATCGTGATATATCGAGCAGCTCAGATGAGCCGCAACGTTCAGAGAGTCATTCGAAAAGCGCATCGGCTACAGGTAGTATGGGGCGACGCGGGCGCAGTCTAGAACGTAACGTCGCCACAGCTGCGGATAGTAAAAGTGCAGAGAGAAAACGTGAAAAACGTGAACGCAGCAGTAAACATAAAGCAGATGCAACTGCGTCTAACAATTTACATCCGGATCATCAATTGGCGCAAGATGTATGCACCGCGGAATCAGCTTGCGTCGCCAACAACACCAGTAGACGGCGTACAAAATCAGCACAACCCACTATTATAATCAAACAATACAGTGATGGTGCCGCCGCAGATTTAGAATGTATGACTGAGCGCGCACGTGAAGAGGTCGCTTCGCTACGCAGCACTGCATCAACTACAAAAAGCGCGCACACAAGCGCAAAAATATCGGCTGCACCTTCGCCAAGCGGCAGCAGCAGCAGCAAAATGCAAATTGGGCGTCGCTTCTTGCGCGGTGAGATTGGCATAAAGAGTTTTAATTATTATCTACTTAAGGAAGGCATCAAAACTTCCAAACGCTTTGTGGAGAAGCAGCGCAACACTTTTGCAAGTGGTTTGGCGGGCGCAGCAGGCGCAAATAAAAAATCACATTCACGCAATATTTATGAGGAGATTTTTTTCAAGGATGCGCCACCAGCAACACAACAACAAAGCGGTCCGGCGAGGTCAGCGCAAACACATCAAACTCAGGCGGCGCAAAAGAATTCTTTACAGCCGCAGGCGCAGCATGCACAACGCCGGCAGTCTTTCACACAGTTAGGCGGTAGCGCAGATACGCCAATTTCGCAATGCAGTGGCAGCGAGGAAGGTTTATGCGTCGATTGTGAATTTTGTGAACAGTGCGACAAGGAAAATTGCGAATACTGTTATGTGCAACAAGTGAAGCGCGCTTCGGGTGAAGCGAGCGCAAGCAGAGATGTGCAGCGCGACTTGGTGAAGCCGTACGCAGTCGTGCCAGTACACACGCACGCACAACAAAAATTTAATGCGCCAGAAGTGCAACATGAGTGCCATGGACGCATACGAATTACGCACGCTTCAAGCGGCACTATGACAAGTAGCGCGTTGGAAAGCACAAATGCTCCTGAGAGTGGTTCAGTTGGTAGCGCGCAGCTAACCGCAGCGGAATTGTTCGATTTGCAAATGGACGCATACAAAATGGACACCACAACAATGGTTGGCGCGGCCGATTTTAATGCAGCGTTGCACATGCAACAATCATCGTCCTCAACTGGTACAGCAACAACTACAACAACGCCTAGCGGTGAGCTACAGCCGGCGCAGCATTTGCAAACAGCTCATGCACAACACGCACATTTCGCACAGCAGCAACCGCATTTAGTGCAACAAATTAGCTATCAATCCACTCAGCAACAACAACTCCAACATACAACACAAAGTTATTTACAACAAAGTGGTAGTGGTGGTGGTGGCGCGCTACATCAACGCTTTCATTCAACGCCCACTGGTATAGCGGCCACATCAACTGGCGCACATGCACCACATCAACGCGCGCGCGGTAACACTCAACGCACCGGCAACACTCAACCACAGCAATCTCATTACATGCTCGCTTATAACGCGCCCACTTTAATGCCAGGCACGCAAACAATTGCGGGCGGTGTGCGCCGCATGCAAACTAAATCGTCATCCTCAAGCGATTCGCTACAACAACATCATCTACACAAATATGGCACAGTATCGCGCTTGGATGCGCATCATGGCGTGTTGGTGGGTGATCCTTTCTATGGCGCCGCCAATATGGGTGTAGGTGGCACCCACTCGCTTATGTTTGCCGCAAGCCGCCCTATTGGCGGTTCACAAATACTCGTCGATTCATTTGATTTACCGCCGATCTATAAGAGTGACTCGCGCGCTTCTATATTGAGCGAATATTCATTGCGCAGCAGCGATAATTCACATCGCTACAATCGATTTCGTTATGCCATTGGTGGTGGTGGCGGTAGCTTTAGTGGCGCACCTGGCGGTGGTGGGCAGGTGAGCGATTCTAGTCTTGGCGATTCGCTCTTCTCTTGCACATCGACACAGCGCCGTTACTTTGGTAGCTCCGAGAGTTGTCGCTTTGGTTTTGAATGTCGGCGCTGCAGTTTGGATGGTGGCGAAAAGTGTAGCTACTCTGATACGTGCCGTTATGAGTGTCGCAATTGTGATTGTTCATCGAGCTATTTCTCCTCAGACTTTGATGAAATGTATGGCACGGTGGCAGGTGGCGTAGGCAGAACCGCAGCAGCTGTGGCCGCACAACGCTCCAGTGGCATACCACGCAAAACAGCAGCAGGTACGTTGCCCGCAAGCGGCAGTAATAGCGAGTATGAGCGCAAGCAAGAACAACTCGATTTGAAGCAAAATAAATACGCTCAAGATTTTTTCAAACATGTGAATGATGTGAAACGTAGCATTTATCAGTCGGAGATGCAGCATAATGTGAGCGCGCCAGATGAATGTGCATCTAGAACTGAAGCTGCTCTAAAGTACGAGCACGCCGCGCACGTTGAGCAGAGCAATGACGGTGCGCCCAGAGCAGAACGTAGTCCAAGACGCCAAGCATGCGCAAAAGCGGAGCCACAAATCACCACATTACCGCTAACTAAAGAGCGTTCACGCGCACTACGCGCACCCATTTCTACACAAACCGACAGCACGGTCACACCCACGCCAGCGCCTAGAAATAGTTTGAAGCCCGCACAGTCAGGCGCGCAAACACCGCAACCTACACAGCGCTCACGTCATGCACATGCACAACCGCACGACGTTGCATTTGAACGTCATAGCGAATACCCATCATTGGATAGATTGGTGGCGAGCGCTACAGGCGCTATACCAAAAACAACAACTACACTTACGCATAGCGCTAACGGTAAGACACACAAAAATAATGCAACCAACACAGTAGAGCAACCCATTGCAGCTGCCGCTGATGATGCTAGCAATAAAGTTGAACGACGTGCGGAACGTCACAGCCCACGAAATAGTCCGAAACGTTTACAAATGATTGAACGCCCACTTGGTATGCCCGAACCCACATTAACACAGAGCGCTGAAATAGATGCGGTCAGGGTTAATTCACGTGAGACGCGCGTTGCCGCTGAAGCACTTACAAATAATAATAACGCGCCAGTAGCGAGCACGCCCAATAAAGTTACCAGCAATGTGCCAGAAAAGCACAGTGGCGCGTCAACAAGCGCATCCAAGCGTGAACCGCGCTATCTAACTGTTGAGCACACCGGACGCGCGCATGGTAGTAGGCGCCATCATCGTAGCACATCGGCCGCCAAACAAGCAACAACATCCTTAACACGACGCAGCAAGGATATACCAGCACCACCACCGCCATCACCAGCCGCCTACTCAGACCTGCAAGAGTTGAAGGTAAATTTGGAGCACGCACAACAACAACAACAGCAGCAGCTGAACAACACTGGCAATGAAATTGATGCCAAAAAATCTTCAACCGAACGCAAAAAGAAAAAACATGCCAAAGGTGAAACTGAACAGCAAGTAAAAGTTGCAGATGAAGTAGGTAAACGAAGCGCGGAAAAAAATGGTAGTCAGCAGCTGCCATTAAAACCAGCAAAGGAAGGAAGCAAGTCAGCCGAACAAAGTCCAACACGTAACGATAGCACCGCTGTTGGCGCCGATGGTACAAAAGTTACAACGAAGTCGCCAAAGTCGAAAGCCAATGCAACGGAGAGTAGCGCAAATATGTCAGAAATTTCGAAAATAACAACAACAAAAACTACGCGAGATACTTGTGTTATGACAGCAGGTGCTAATTGCATGCCAGATGCCATCATAGTTATGCAGCAAGCAGAGCAACAACAACAACAACAAGTGCAAGAACAAGAACAAGAACAAGAACAAGAACGCTTACATGCCAAGCTAAATAAAGCAAATTCAAGTAGCAAACATTCTTCGGAAGCAACAACAGCCAAACATCATCAGCAGGAGGCAAGCAATAGCGCACACGCCACAGACGATGATGATGTGTTCTATGATGCGCGCAGTGAGGATTCCGGTGGTACAGCAGTGAGCGCAACGGCAAGTAGTCTGCAGCGTCAACAAGCCGCCACTGTGACTGGCAACAGTAAAAGTGAGCAACGTGCGCAGCATCATGGCAAGGTGAGTATTTGAGGGTGTGTTGAATTTATGTATGCCCTGTAGGAAATAGATTTATGCGACTGCTTTAATTGCATCTTAAACTATGGAAGCCCTGCGAATGTTTACGTCAAAGGGTAAGAGGTCAAACACAGCATTTTAATATAGATTGAATCATTTCGAAATAATTTTTGGGACTTTTTCGAAAGCATTTCGGGTTTATTTTCTGTCATTTTTATGACCACTTCGAGAGTTTTTCAAGATTATACCATAGTTGTTTTTTTGGGAGGTTTAGGTAACAATTTCGAGACTTTTCCGGAATAATTTCGTACCACTTAGTACTTTATTTAAATTCGGGATTTTTTTCCGAAAAATTTTCAGAATCATTTTAATATAATCCCGAAATGGTATCGACAAGTTTTTTAAAAAAATTCGAAATGGTAGCGAAAATAAACCGAAAACAATCGTAAAATAGTTACGGCAAAGTAGGAATTTCATGCTAATATGTACATGGTTGACAGAATAAGTTTTTTCGAAATAATTTCGAGAGCATTTCGGGATTGGTTTTTTTTTTAACTTTTTTGTTATAATTTTGAGACTTTTTAAGGATCATTTCGGAATTGTTTACAGAGTTTTTGGAAAGATTTTCGAGATATTTTGGTATAATTTTGAGCATTTTCGGGACCATTGCGGGATTGGAGAATTTTCGGTATTTCTTGGTATTATTTCGAAATCATGACATGAACACATTTTTGTATAAATTTCGAAAACCATTCCGAAGTTGTCGCGAAAATGTCTCTAAAATAATCGTGAAATAATCCCGAAAATTTTTCGATAACCATTCTGAAGTATTCTTGAAAATGTCCCTAAAATAATCGTAAGTGAAAGGAGCTCATGGGATCTTCAGAAATGATCATTCAGGACATTGAAATAATTTAAAACTCAAAGTTTACTCAACTCAAATTTCGCTTTTGTACAAATTATAAAAATAAAAAAAAAAAAAAAATTTAATATTTTAGTTAACATTTGAGTAAGCTTTCATTTTGAATTTAATTGTTTTCCCCTCAGGGTCGCTTTTAAGCACACCTTTCCGTAGAACGCATAGTTGAATGTGATGCAAGTTCCTAGTAGCATACCTACAGGCGCCAGCGCACATGTTTGCGCGCACAACTTTCACGTGCCTTTGCTTGCACAAATTCTTCTAGTTGCCTTACGTTCTGCTGAAACCTGTTTGTTGTTGTTGTTTTTTTTTGCTCGTTACATTTACAAAAGTTCTGGCACTTTATAAGTTTTCTTACGTTATTCCTTCTAAATTAAACTTGCACCATATCAAACACGCCCACCTCTTCTCCGACGCTCTCTCTATTTTTGTAGCATTTGCACTAAGGAATTGTTGTTGTTGTTTTCTGTGTGTGTGTGTGTGTTATGATATCGTTTTCTAGATTTATTTCATTCAGTTTACACTTGAAGACATGCATCTAGTTTTGTTGTTGTTGCCACGAAAAACTTTGTCTATGCACATTTTGTGCCACGTGAGCCACGGCGAGAGTCAAAAATATCTTGGCACGAATATGGCGGATGCATAACAACTTTGAGTTACAACAACTTTAAATCATTTTTTTTTGCATTATGTAGTTGTGAAGATATTTTATTAACGAAACAATTTATATTAAATGAGTTGAGGCGCCTGAAACGTCAAGCGAAACTAGGGAAAGAGCAAAAACTCTCGCCTTTAGGTTGAGTTAAAAACGGAGCTTAAGATAGTTAGAGAGACTGGGTGCGGAACATTCAGATAAAGAAATCGGCTGGAAAAAAAGTTAAGAGATTCTGATTCAACTATTCTGGCACATATAACGATGTTTTTTTAACAGTACAAAATAATGGAGATACTACATAGGTAGAGAGTTCCATAAAGCAAAGCTCTTAGAATGAGCAGAGGTATTAATTGAGACATGTCCGCACGTGGATACGATATCTTGAATAAAAATTGGGTATTTTAAAGGAGGTAAATTGCTATTAAAAATGAACATATTCACAAAATTACCACGCCCCTTTTTTCGATATCGAAAATTTCGAACAACGTATAAAAGGAAATAATTCACTAGTGAAGGCAGCTTTAATAAAGAAATTCGGTCGCTTTATTGAGTTGATCAGTGTATTGACGGTTTTGCCAAATTTTTGGAAAAGGGGTGTGGCACCGCCCACATATGAGTGAACAAATTTTCAAACTTCGACTGTACAGAATGCTAGAATAACGAAATTTGGTAGGAGGTATGCTATTCTTGTGGTTCATTAGAAAATAAGCGAAATTACTTTTCCACCACGCCTACTTTTTAAAAAAACTTATCTTGGGTTGCGGTATAGCAGAAGAAAAGAAAAATCATAGGCGGGAGAATGCAATATCCCGGGGACTGTGAATTTCGAATGACGCTAGAATTCTTGTAACTGAATATGTGACATGAACCCTTCTTGTTGCGGAAGCCTGGTGGCCGATGAGGTGAGATCTGCTCTAGCTCAGTTTAAAGAAGTTTAAAGCACACTTAATCTTATTTCTAGAAATTTAAGCTTAAAACAAACACAACGTAGACGTAAATAAACCAAAGTAAATTACAACAAAAAAAGCTTAAAAATAAGCCGTAAGTCTCAATAAGTGGACAACAACGCACTTAAAAGCCAACAAAACTTTCAAAGGAATTTTTATTTCATAATCTCAGCACGGAGTGTACAAACTATGTAGGAATGAGTGAAACAATGACAAGTATGGCGTGTTCTGTGCGATATTTTTGTAACAATGTGTACAATAATGCCACAGGAAGTGGAATGCGGATGCTGTCTAATATCAAACAAAGCGTGACAATGAATTTGAAAGGTACGAGCATTATCAACCACCTCAGACGTCTGTTACTAAAATCACGGAATAGCTGTATTTATCGCGGTTTTATTGTGTACAGTGTTGTGAAATTTTATAGAATTTGCCAAAGAACTGCTCTATAAACATGATTCTTGATTTGGAGTGGCATATCAAGCAGTGTAATTATTGCAAAAGCAACAGAATAGGTTCCTAAAAAGTTTGAGTGTTTACTGGGTTTATTGGCTGATATTATTTCCTGTGTTAAAGCTGGTACCCAAAGAGAGCTGTGCGGTTTAGATCAGCTAGAATAATTATCTGGTTCACCATGAGCCTAAGGAAAACTATCAAAAGAAGATGGGGAGGTCTTTAGTGTGACCGAGAGAAAAGTTTCAAAAAAAAAAAAAAACAGCTGCGATCCATAACAGCCACCAAAAAAAAGTTCAGAAAATACACATCCTAAAAAATTGTTTTCCCTAACAAATATAGTAATTAGCATTAAAAAGAAAGTAACTCATTTCAGTTCATAATTTTTCGCAACACTGTACTTTGTTTGCTGTATCGAGCGATAGCAGTGAGTTCGCTGTACTGCCTGATACGGAACAGGGATGTCGATAACGACGATAGACGGCAGGTGAATTAAATATTTTCCATTTGTTTGCCTAACGATGGCAATGCCCAGACGTTTGCTCACCAAAAAAAAAACAAAAAAAACAACAAAACCAACAAAAATCGTATAAGCCAGCGCTAAAACTTTTTCAATTAATTGAACAAATTTACTTAATGTCATATTTCGCGAACGAACAATGAAGCCAACAGATTAGGCGACAGACGTATAACGGTAATAATGCGTGTCGTGCAACAAAATCACTAAAGGTGGAAGCAGAAAATGCGAGTAGTTTAGCTTAAATCTGGGATGAGTCGCAAAGGAGTATGCAACTAATGACAGCTCTGCTCTCTTTATATGGATTGAACTGTACAAATTTGTTTCAGCATGTCAATTAGAGATCAAGTCGGATACAAATCGATTTTTGAAAAAAAAAAAAAACATTTTTTAATAAAATAATCAATTTCTGTTCTCAAATAGATTTTTTTTTAATAAAAATGTATTAAGATATATTATGAGTAATAAGTTTCAGCCAAAGGGATTAATAGTGGGCTAATTTAGAAATCATTCACATAATTTTTTGCTGGGTATAAAGAGGTGTTACACAGACATATTCAAACACTGAAATAAGTTTGGCATAAAAATGCTCCACACTTCGATGGTAGCTCGTTCAAGCTCAGTAAGGATAACAAATTTGTATTGACATTAAGTACTTTTCTGGTTGGAGAGTGAGCTCTCTACTTAAAATGCCTTTCATTATTGTTTTGTTTCAAATTGAATGCCATTATCACAAACAAAAAGACAAAATTAATTTCTTGATACTAATTTTGTGACAAAATTTATAAGAAAAGTAATGGAAACACAAGTAAAGATGGTGCTTTCTTCAGCTGCTTTGAAGGCTTTATACCTCTCTCTTCTGCTGCTTTCATAGGTACGCTTCGCCAAGAACCTTCCGGGCCAGACATGGCCAGTCCAACATAGCCGCTTGGTTTTAATTCTTGAAACAATTTCGATGTCAACGTAGTGCTCATAAAACTAATCATCTTCTTCGGTGAACACCGTCGGCAACGCGCAGAGACCTATAATAACTTCGAAGAACCTTTTTATCGAATTATCCTAGTGCATACTCATCTAAGGAGGTGTAGCTGGGTTTAAAAATGCATCAGTGTTTTTTATGATCGCTCAAAGTACTTGACAGATCTTTATGAAATTTCTACAGTCGTTCGAAAAATTAGGCGGTACTTCATTATTTATTTATGAAATTTTTTTTGGGTAGTTTAATCTCTTTTTAAGCTAACTCTTATCAAAAAGGAGGCGTGGTGGAAATGCGATTTCGGTTATTTTCCTATTCAGTTTCCTTATTCTAGCATCAACAGATCGGAAGTTATTAACAGCCAAGTTTTGAAAATTTGTTCACTCATATGTGGGCGGTGCCACACCCCTTTTCCAAAAATTTTGTCAAACTGGCTATAGAATTAGCAACTCAATAAAGCTATCAAATTTGATTATTATAACTGCTTTTATGATTGAATTATCGTTTTTTAAACGTTTTTCAAAATTTTCGATATCGAAAAAGGAGGCGTGGTTATATTTGTTTTCTCCAATTTTGAATAGAAGCTTATCATAAAGTAATCTAATATAATAAAACCAAATATATAAATTTTTACTCATGGTATTAAGTCCACGAATAGACAGATGATTTGTTCATTCTAAAAGCTTTGGTGTATAGAGACTATTATATATTTACCGTTAGAAAGCACCGTTATATAAAAAAACAGACAAGCCTTTATCTCACTAAGGCGAGCCTCTTTATTCTGTTTAATATTGTTTCAACCTTTTTAAATGTATACATACATGCATATAAAAATACATACATACATATGAATTTATACTATATATGAACTTGTCTATTTCAGATTGAAACGAGCTCCGATTCCAAACAGAAACAACACTACAAAGAAATCCGACAAACTCAACAACATGACACAGTCATCGGCACCAAAACTGAATCGAACACAGGCACCGAGAATGTGATGCAGTACGATGCTGCAATTGAAGACGAGGACAATGCGACCACAGTGCAAACAAAATCCAAGGACACGCTTGCGGCTAACAGCGAGAGCGTAAAAGCTGAACGAACTAAAAGCGCAATCGGCCAAAGCAGAAACGAAGCAGCTAAAAGTGCAATACCAGCTGAAGACGATGTGATAAATGTGGATGCAAATGGAGCAACAGGGTCCTCGCCGATGGCATTGAACCTGGTCGAGGCAACCAAAGATAGTACAGCTCATGCAAGTGGGGTACAAGAGAAAAATGTTAGTGTTGGTGTAGTTGAAGTGGTTGACGATGGCAATGGCGGAGCAGCCAGCAACAGTACACACTCACGGCGAGAGAAAAAGCGACGCGGCAGCAGTCGTGAAGAATCGTCGAATAGACGACATAAGCCAGCTGCAACGTCAGCGTTGACTATTAGTTGTGATACATGTTGTCAAATGGAATGTGAACAAAATCAAGAGCAGCAGCAGCAACAACAACCAAAATCACACAACAGTCGCCGTCATGAAACGCGTGCCGAGTCCAAACAAACCAAAACAAGCAAAGAACGAGTAAACAAAATAAAAGATGGTAAATGTAAAGAGCTTAATGAAACAATAAAAACAACAACGATTGTAAGTGACTGCATAGTTGATGTGGAGAGCAGTGAGCAAATAACAACAAAGCTTACAACAACAAACACAAAAAATTTGGAAAAGCTAAACGAGTCAAAGACATGCGCACAAAATAGAAGTGTAACAGAAATGAGAGCATCAAAAACCGTTGAAAGTGAGACACAACAGTCTGAATATACGACAGCAACAATAACAACTAACACTACGGTGAGCTCCACTACGGTGAGCGCTGCAAAAGTAAAAGAAATTGGCGCGCAAAATGTCAACAACATAGCAACAAAAAGCAATGCAGCTGCGATGACAAGCAGCACGAATGATATGAGTGCGCAACATGTTGCTGCACACAATGACGTAGCTGCTGTTAATGCCGATGAGCCGTTGAGTGAAGCTGTAAACATAGCAAAAGCTGCCGAGTGTGTAATAGCGAAGTCAACACAAATAGCAACAGCAAAAATAATTATAACACCAGCTGAACCAACAATAATAACAACACCAACTGCCGACAACGATGCAATGCTAGCCAATGCGTTAGAAAATACATTGCCCATCGAACTGTTAACAGAAGTAGCAACATGCAACGACACATCAACGTCGACGTTTATGTTAACGTCAGCAGCAACAACAGCCGCTGCAACAGCCACAGAGCTGACTTCGCTAGCAACCAGTGTGGCCAACTCTACAATCAGTTGTATTTCGGATATCGCAGGTGTCACTACGCCTTCGTACAGGTATGTCGCACGCGCGCGCTTTTCATAATACATATTTGATTTAAAAAAAGAAAAAACAAATTTTTTGATCTGCTAACAGTTAATAGCTTAATAATTGCATATTTTCGCACATTAATTATACAACAAAAAGTGTGTAAGTGTTTGTTGTGTAGAAATGTGGAAGTGTGGGGATGAATGCAAACAAAAATGAGAAAAAAATTTAATTTTTTGTTGAAAAAAAAAAAAAATAATTCAAAAAAAATTGTCGCAAATGAAATTGGCTTGTGCTGGGATTTGTGTGCATTCTGTAGCAGCAACATATGATTGTTATTGTTTTTGTTGTTGTTAGTGTTTTTTTTCTCCTCTGCGGTGCAATATTTAAGTTGATACACACGACCAGAGTCTTGCAACAGCAACTTAATGTGGCTACTTGTTACTTTTTATCGGTGCTATAAATGCGAGTGAGTGTGTGTGTGTGTGTGTGCCTATTACATCTGAGCAACCTGTATTTTTTGTTGTTCGACATATCTTTATGCAATCCACCTGTGTATTTGTATGTATGTATTCACTGTTTAATCACAACATTTTAATTGTGGCCGGTTTTTGTGCTCTCATATCTTCGCAACTCGTCCAATTTCCTTGTTTTA
The DNA here is from genome assembly GCA_951509765.1 of Sphenella marginata. NCBI lineage: Eukaryota > Metazoa > Arthropoda > Insecta > Diptera > Tephritidae > Sphenella > Sphenella marginata. The sequence goes on from OX608082.1 coordinate 20,467,642, forward strand.
CTTGCATTTGAGTGTTCGTACTAAAAGCACATCTGTTCTCTGAATTAACGTTTAATGCGATCAGACTAAGCCGATTTAATAACTTACGCACAATCGACAAATGTAGTATACATTTACCAAGAACGTGTGTGTTATTGTTGTTGCTGCTGGGGCTGTCAGTGCAGTCAAAACAGATTAAGGACGTAAGGGACCTTGGGTGTTGTTATACTTAGAACGAGAGTTACACACGTGCCGTACGAAAATGTGAAAAGCTCATTGTATAAAATTAATGAAAATTACAATATTAATTAATCAATCAACTGTTCAAATAATTTTATATTAAATTTAAAATTAACCAAAGAATACTTAATTGAATTAAATTAAAATAAATTGCTGAGGAAAAAGTAAAAGGATACGGAGAGAGAAAGATGGGGGGAATAAAACGCGCAGTCGAGAGTGAGGCTTATCGCCGAGCGTGCCATTGCCGACTGTTCATGGAACAGAAGACGAGAAGGGGGAGAGGTTATATTTTTTAAAGAATGGCAATTCGATTTTGCAACAGCACAACGTCTGACTGGTCGAAGACTAGAAATATATAGAATTTAAATTAACTAATTTTAATTAAATCAGACTAAAATTAAAATCACAATAATTTAAAAAGAACTATTAACAATTGATCTTAAGCTCGTTAAAATTTAGAAAATATGTAAATATGCAAAGCGCAAAACTAAAAAAGAAATTACATTTAATTAATTAATTTAAATCAAATGAATTTCAAATAAATTAAATACAATCAAATTAAATTTTTGAACTAAATTGAACTAAAATGGTTGGAATTAAATTGAATTGACTTGAACTAAATTGAATTAATTTTAATTAAAACGAACAAAGCTGAGCTGAGTTGATTTGACTTGAACTGAATTTAATTGTACTTAATTGAATATAAAAGGACTGAATTGAATTTAATGAGCTGAATTGCAAATAATTGCACAAAATTGATTTAAATTGAACTGTTAGTAAGTATTGAATTCAAAATCCTTGAATTGAGTTATACTGATTTTAATTGAATAGAAAAGGATTAAATTGAACTAAATGAACTCAAACGAAGTTAATTGACTTTGATTTGATTTGAACTGAATTGTGTAAAATTAAACTAAACCAACACGTATGAATTGAACTTAATAGAGCTCAGTTAAACTGAATTGAGTTAAATTTAGTTGGAATAATTTGAATTGATTTTAGTTCACCTGACTTTAATTGCATTAAAATGAACCATTTGAATTGACTTTAATTGAATAGAAAAGGACTGAATTGAATTAAATGAGCTGAATTGTAAATAACTGGATTTAATTGAACTGAATTGAACTGAATTGAATTAAACTAAATGCGCTGAATTAAATGAACTGATTAATTAAACTGAATTAATTTTTATTGAATTTAATTTAAACGAATTGAATGTAATTGAATTCAATTTATTTTTATTTAATCGCATTAAATTGAATTGAACTAATTGAAATAAACTAAATTGAATGTATTTACTTGATTTGTGCCAAATTGATTTGAATTGAATCGCATCTGCAACTGATTTAAATTTAATGAAAATAGTCTAAACTAAATAAAATTAATTAAATTAATTCACTTAAATAGATTTAACTAAAATTGTTAACACCGGTTAATCTAAAGAAAAGTATTAAAAAAAGAATTTTTTTGATGCATACACTTCTCACCTCACGTCATGTGCTCTACAAAGCATTCATTAAACAAATCCATTTGTGTGTCGTTGTGGATGTGTGGAAGTCTGTCATGTGTCATTTGTAGCCGCCTACTTTTCAATTTTCGCACCTATCAATCAAAAAATGTCTGCAAATATATGTTTCTTATTTTGTGAAAAATGACAAAAATGAAGTGAGAGTGCTTAAAAAGAAAGCTCAGGTTTATCTACATAAGGGTGTACCAAAAGTTAACTGAAGCTTAAGTGGTATGCACTACGTAAGGACTTAAAAAAAAAAAGAAATTTATTTTTATTGCGAATTGTTTGATAAAATGGTCACCCTAACGTGCTATCTGCCAAATATTTTGTCAGTCTATATACAAAACGTTTACTGTGTATATGCAGAGAACAAATTCGAAAAAAAAAATAACCGAAATTAATTAAATTAAAAAAAGCAATAAAAGAAATTAAAAAAGAAACGAATAAAAAAGTGTGCAAATGTGCTTAAAATCCCTACAATAAAACTCGAAATATCTGTGTGTTAGCAGATAAAGTGATTTGCCGCAGCTATAGCAACGCCCTCATGCACAAGTGGAGTTCAATTTAAGGTGAACGATTTTTAAGGAAGTCAAATTTACGCTTCCAGCACGTACGTAGCTCTTTATATTATTGCTCAAATATACATACATAAATACATACGTATAAACATATGCATTTTATATAGTACGTACCTATTATTAAGTCATGAGAATGTCCTTAGCGAAATCAACTTAACTCAACACAAACAGCTTCTGGATGTGAGTGTTGATGGTTTGCTTCGGGTTTAATATGATGCTATTGTTAATGTGCAACATTTTGTATGTATGTACATATGTAAATGCAACCGTACATACATGCATATATACTAGATGAGTTCATTCGCATGTTTGTATGTATGTGTTGGTGCTGCTTTTGAAAAACTATGTCACATGCGGTAATTATAAAGTACCGTTACAGCTGCATATTTCAATATCCTGTCGTGTTTGCTTACTGGCTGCTTTCTGCTTACATTACAGTGTGAGTGCATTTTAATAAAAATTCTATATTTGCTTATGCACCGAGGTCCTTAAAGGGACCTGCAACAACAACAACAACAAGGACTTTTCACAACACATACACATGCATTTAATAAGTTTCTCTAAGTTTAGCTAATACTTAAGAAATTGCAGAGTGGTAACTATGATTTACACTCTCCTGCATACTCTCACAATGCTACATAATGGTATGCCTACCCTGTAGGAAATTCAATTTAAGCATTGCAGCCAAATTTGCTCTTCAAATAGCGGAAGTTAACGAGTTAGGCGCACAGAACCAAAATCGCAGCGGCAAGACATCAAGAGAGCTTACGACTATTTTTACGAGTGAGATAATTTTTACGGCTACGGTTATGTCAGACGTTATTGTTAGGTTTTTTTTTCGGTAACTAATTAGCCATAAACATGCTTTTCGTTACCGCACTTACGGTTACGTACACGGCTTCAGTTACTGTTACGGCTTTCATTTTTGAAGTTATCTTACTAGTTTCGGCTAATGACTTAGTAGTTAATATAGAAATGAAGTTTTAGTTAGTAGTACGTTTTTGATTTTGCTTTGCTAGGGTTTCTGCGTTAAGTTATGTTTACGGCTATGGTTACTGTTACGGTTACG